>CM039465.1:41797130-41882566 GCA_022414725.1 Microglena sp. YARC | reverse complement strand
TCGATTATTTTCCATCCTCTTTCTTACAACATATCAGCTCTTTCGAAAGATACCCAGATTCCGTTAAAACCAAATGGGTATTTGGGTGTCAAGTTCGGATGTACCAAAAGCTGTCCGATAAGATTTGAGGAGGTAGGGAATTCTTGACCGGCTGCCTTAGCAGCTGCTCAAAACGCATACGCCCCCTAAAAAGAAACCGAGAGTAAGAAGCTCTTACTCTGGTAAAACAAAAAACATATGCATTGATCTTGTATGATATGAAAATGTTACAAAGTCCAGGGTAGGCCAAAATAGGCTAAAGACTGCCCAACCGTATAGGAAGGCTGAATCAGAGAGAAGAAAGCACTATGAATGATGAACTACCCCCAAACAATCTTTTACCGACGGGGGCTGACTTCGTGCTACCAGTATCACTTATTTACAATACCACCGGTCTACGGCATATTTAATGCTAAAATTATATTTTACTGTTTAAACTATATTGTATCATACATCTCATATTATATTAAACAATTACCCTTGATTTCGGATGTTGGAGGACCCCACCCCCCCCCCCCCCCCCCCCCCCCCCCCAGTTGTCGAGCGGGCTTGTATCTTGGCCAACTATGCATGTATATTGAACACTAACAATGTTATTTAATAGGTATTACATTGCGTAATCGTGCAGCCACGAGGGCGCGATACGAAGCAAGAAGATCCCAACATGTACTGCAGGATGTAGTGCTTGTTCGCATTAAGTAGCAGGTACTGCATTATAAGCCCTTGGAAGTCTTGCGCAGAGAGCATGGGGCGAACTGAAGAACCATAAGCCCAACATGCACTGAGGACTGTATTGTTGTTAGCATGACAGCTTCAGGTACTGGATACATGCCCATCAAACTTTGCCCCATGCAAGCAAACGAGCTGGCCCAGTCAACTCACGCATGTCAAGAAGTATAATTTATTTATATGTATTTACTAAATACAATTAGCAATCATTTACTGTCATAGATGCGTATTAGCCTCGATAAGGCGTGTTATTTATTGATTATTTATTCATTGCCCATGGCAGCTTGCGCAGAAGCGTGATGCGAACTTGAGAGCACCATGAAGCCAACATGGGGCTCAGGTCCATGCCACCAAATGGGGGGGATATCCGCGGAACACGTTGAGTAAGCTCGGTGAACTGCAGGAGGAGAGATGGGAAGATGGACGGGTCGACAAGGACAGGCAGATGAGTACACGGTCAGTGAAACTGCACGGAGGGTAGAGTGGATAGGTTCAGCAGGGGATAGGAACGAGGTAGGCACGGTGACTGCAGGGACGGAGGAGAAGAGATGGAGAAGTGCTGCATAGGATAGGGAACCAAGTCAGGCGGCGAAATTTTACAGTGTGTGGGGGGTGCGGGGGGTGCTGGGGGTGGGGCAGTGGATAGCAGTTTGCCAGGGACACGGAATACAACGTACAGTCTGGTGAACTGCAGGGAGGGAGGATGACTCCTTAGGGAAAGTACAAGGGTCGGCAGGGATAGGAGATGAGTAAGTCTCGGTAACGGCAGTCGTTGTGTGTGTGTGTGGTGTGTGCGTGGGGGAGGGGGGCGAGAGAAAAGTGCGAAACAGGTCGCACAGGACAGGGAGCGGGTAAGGGACGTGAACTGCAGGGGCTAGAGGGTCGCAGACAGGCGACGCAAGGTAAGGGTCGGATGAATTGCAGGCGGAAGAAGACGCGGGAAGGAGTTGGATAGGGCGCAGGGATAGGGACGATTCAGGGTGGCGAATTGCAGTTTTTTGTGTGTGCGTTGCGTTGTGTGGGTGTGGGGGTTGGGTGGGTGGGGGGGGGGAGTGGTGATAGGTCGGTCAGAGGATAGGGAGACAGGGTTAGTTATGTGGAACTGCAGGGTAGGAGTCATCGGACGGTAAGTAGGAGGGAACCCACACCCCACCCATCCAGCCAACCAGGACCTGCAGTTCTCAATTCTTGAAGGGCTCGTCCTCCAGCACCACAAGCCCACACCAACCGTTCTCACCAGCCCAACAGTCCACCAAGCACCAACACCATACTAGCAGTACAAACCATACCATCATCATAACCTGCAGTACCAACACCAACACCACCAGCGCCAGCAACCAGACCACCACCAGCACCACTAGCTATCAGCATCAGCACCTCTTACCCACCCAGCCATCAGATCGCATTCTAATTCTTGAGGCTCGCTCCCCAGCACCACAAGCAGCACCAACAGTCCCACCAGCACCAGCACCAGTACTAGCAGTACCACCAGCACCATTATCATCACCTGCAGTACCAACACCAACACCACCAGCGCCAGCAACAGTACCACCACCAGCACCACCAGCATCAGCACCACTACCCACCCAGCCAACCAGGACTGGCACTTCTAAAGTTCTTGAAGGGCTCGCTATTCCAGCACCACAAGCAGCACCAACGTCCCACCAGCAACCAGCACCATACTAGCCAGTACATACCACCAGCACCATAATCATCACCAGTAGTACCAACACCAACACCACTTGCGCCAACAACAGTCCCACCAACAGCACCAACAGCATCAGCACCACTACCCACCCAGCCAACCAGGACTCACCGTTCTCAAGGTCTTGAAGGGCTCGCTCCTCCAGTTGATGTTCGGAACCAGCGTCATGATCACCTCGAATAGTCAGCAAGACCAATATATCGTGCACCAGTACGTATCAAACATCAGCAAACCAAGATAAGCTGCACGAGTACTCTATAGTGATGTATGTTACAGCCCAGGGGTAATGTCTGTATGTAGTCCAGGGGGGTATGTCTGTATGTAGTGTGAAAGGCTTCGTATTGTACGTAGTCCAGGGGTATGTAATCAGGGGAACGGCAAATCATATGATGTTGACCAAAGACGAATATGATATCATATGATATCATACAAAAATCATATGATTTAATATCATATGAAATGATGGCCCAGGCCAAAGTTACCAAGTCAGACCACCGGCATCATTTGATATCATATGATGACATGATATCATATTGCCGACCCCTATGTATGATACAGTCCAGGGGTAGCCGCTTCAGCTAGAGAGACTCGTCCAACCTCTTACAATGAAGATCAACTCTAGAGTTTTGGGAGGCTAAATAAATTTGAGTCGGCTAGCTGGGGTGCAGTAAATGAAATAAACTTTCGGAGCACTGAACTGAACTGAACTGAACATAACTGAAAGAAACATAACTGAACTGAAATAAACTCTGGGTGAACCTAACTGAGCATAACGGAATGACTCTGGGTCAACTGAACTGAACTGAACTGAACTGAGCTGAAATGGAACCTAACTGGGCCTAAGTGAATGAAACTCTAGGTAAACTGAACTGAAATTAGCTGAACTGAACGGGGAAGAATCTCTATGAAACTGAAACTGAACTGAACTGGAAGAAACTTTGGGATTAACCTAACTCGAGCATGACGAGTGAAACTCTGGTCAACTGAACTGAAATGAGCTGAGCTGAAATGGAACCTAACTGAGCCTAATTGAATACAACTCTAGGTAAACAGAACTGAAATTAGCTGAACTGAACGGGAAGAATCCCTGGGTGAACTGAACTGAACTGAACTGGAAGAAACTTTGGGTTAACCTAACTGAGCCTAACTGAATGAAACTCTAGGTAAACTGACATGAAATGAGCTGAACTGAACGTGAAGAAAACCTGGGTTAATTGAACTAAACTGAACGGGAAGAAACTCTGGGTTAAACTAACTGAACTGAACTGAACAGGAAGAAACTCTGGGTCAACTGAACTGAACTAAACTGAATGAAACTCTGGGCTAACTGAACTGAACTGAACTGAACTGAAATAAACTGTGGGTTAACTGAACTAAACTGAAAGAAACTCTGGTTTAACTGAACTGAACTGAACTGACTGGGAAGAAACTCTGGGTTAGCCTAACTGAGCCTAACTGAATGAAACTCTGGGTGAACTGAACTGTACTGAACTGAACTTAATGAAACTCTGGGATAACTGAACTGAACTGAACTGAACTGAACTGAACGGGAAGAAACTCTGAGTGAACTGAACTGAACTGAACTGAAATAAACTGTGGGTTAACAGAACTGAACTTAACGGGAAGAGACTCTGGGTTAAGTTAACTGAACTGAACTGAACTGAATGAAATTCTAGGTTAACTGAAATGAGATGAGCTGAACTGAACGGGAAGAAACTCTGGGTGGACCTAATTGAGCCTAACTGAATGAAACTCTAGGTTAACTGACATGAAATGAGCTGAACTGAACGGGAAGAAACTCTGGGTAAAGTGAATTGAACTAAACTGAACTGAACGAGAAGAAACTTTGGGTTAACTGAACTGAAATGAAATTCTGGGTTAATTGAACTTCACTGTGCTGAGCTGAATGATATTCAGGGTGAACTGAACTGAACTGTGCTTATCGGGAATAAACTTTCTCTTCTCTGTTTACAGGGATTGTTCGTAGGTGTCAAGATCAGCCTACATGATGAGCCAGGTATTGCTACCTGCTCTTCTTGGCAAAGAGGTAATTAAAATCGCCAGACAACATAACAGGGCAGCACAGTGAGATGCAAAGTGAGATGCAAGGGGTATCACGATACAGGGAGTGTTCAGGGATTGTTCGTAGGTGTCAAGATCAGCCTAGATGATAAGCCAGGTATCGCTACCTGCTGTTATTGGCTAAGAGGTAATAATCATCGCCAGACAACATAACAGGGCAGCACAGTGAGATGCAAAGTGAGATGCAAGGGGTATCACGATACAGGGAGTGTTCAGGGTTTGATCGGAGGTGTCAAGATCAGCCTAGGAATGGAAGTTGAGAATCACACAAACCGGGATCAAACCAGCCCTGTTGATGGCAACAGGCTACGTGATTTTTGAAGTTGGTGAGCCTGGAAAAATATAACTTCTCTTCTTTGCAAACCGGGATTGTTCAGGGTTGCATCGGAGGTGTCAAGATCAGCCTAGGAATGGAAGTTGATCATCACCAGAACCGGGATCGAACCAGCCCTTTAGACACCAACAGGGTAGCCTGCGTGATTTTTGAAATTGGAGAGCCTGGAAAAAGATAACTTCTCTTCTTTGTATACAAGGATTGTTAAAGGATTGTTCGGAGGTGTCAAGATCAGCCTAGGAATGGAAGTTGATCATCACCAGAACTGGGATCGAACCAGCCCTTTAGATAGCAACAGGGTAGGCTTCGTGATTTTTGAAATTGGCGAGCCTGGAAAAAGATAACTTCTCTTCTTTGTATACAGGGATTGTTCAGGGATTGTCCGGAGACGTCAAGATCAGCCTAGGAATGGAAGTTGATAATCACACAAACCGGGATCAAACCAGCCCTTTAAACAGCAACAGGCTACGTGAGTTCAGAAGTTGGTGAGCCTAAAAAATAGAATTTATCTTCTCTCTTTCCAGGCTCACCAGTTGAAAAATCAATTCAATTTGCATCGTTCAGCAGCCAAGCATACGTTTACAGTAACAGTGTAGCATTCGTGATTTTTGAAGTTGGTGAGCCTAAAAAAAGAATTTATCTTCTCTTTCCAGGCTCACCAGTTCAACGACCATTGCAACAAGTCCTATGCAGCGTCGCAAGCGACGCGGAAAATTAGCGGAGTGTGCTGGCAAGGAAACGAAAGGTGGCAACGATGGAGCTGACCGAAGCGAGTTAGTAACACGACTGTTGGATGACGTGTCAGGCTTCAATTTTCGGTCGGACAGACAGACGGACAAATGGGTAAACAATGGGGCTCCGCCAAAAATCAATCAAATTGGCATCACGCAGCAGCCAAGCATACGTTTACAGCAACAGTGTAGCCTAAGTGATTTTTGAAGTTGGTGAGCCTGGAAATAGAGAAGACAATTTTTCTCCGCCAAGCTTTCTGTGATCATAACATTCGAAGCCCCTTTCAGTGGTACACCATGGTCTAGTGGTAGACCAGATCAGGGTAATTCAAAGCGCGCGCTTTTGCGCTTTTGAGCGCTGACTTTTAGACCCCCTCTGCGCTTAAGCGCAGTTTTTTGCAACCCCTTGTGGGCGCTGCAAGCAATTTTTGCGCTTTTTGCACTACAAAGCGCAGTTTTTTTGTTTTCAAGTGCGCTAAAGCGCTGGCCAATTTGGCCATTTGAAGTACCCTGGACCAGATTGCTTGAGAATGAAGAGTCGGGGGTTCGACTCTCCTTTGGTCGCTCTTGGCGTTGTAGGTCGTTGTCAACCGCGATGGTAGCTTGCCCAGTTGAGGTAGGAGACCGCTACCCACCCGCGTACGACGGGCTCCCTTAACACCACGCCCCACCAGGCGTTATCATTATCATTACCTTTTTAACATTCGTCTCTTCCTCATTATACACGGATCACATAAGGACATAAGTCGGCCCAACCCTCATATGATGAAGATAAGCATGGATGTGAACGTTACTCACACCCACGCCCTTTGACAGAGCAGCTATAAGCTCGGCCAAGCTATATATAATTATAACATTCATCTCTTTCTCTCGACTTTTCTGACTGTTGATATCTCGTATCGAGCAGGGCTTTTTTTCCTGCTATGCATACTGATCGCTAGTTTTGACCCCAATTAGGCAAAATTGTCGCCATACAAATGTTAAAAAAAAAGTTATTTGCCCTAAAAGACCCTAAAAGCTATAAAAAGCTGTCCCTGGAGGAGGCCTAAAACCATAGAGCTAGAAAAAACCCACTTTCAGATTTGAAAAAAAGCCCAGGTATCAAGAAAGGAATTAGCCTAGATCCTAGACCATAGAACCCCCTGCCTGCAAAGAAGCTTCTATCCCCCCCTTACACACACACACACACCCACTAACATACCCGCCCACCCACCCCCGATTCTTACTCACATCCACGCCCTTCGACACAGCAGCTATAAGCTCGGCCGAGTCGTTTGCTGCAGGGCGGGCGACAGACATAGCAGCGAATGCGACAGAGGCCACAGAGGCCATGGACACAGCTTCACACCTCACACCAGCATCCTACGTTGGAGGGGAGTGTGGGTAGATGGTGAAGGGGTGGGTGTGTGAGGGTGTGAGGGTGTGTGAGGGCCGGGGTACGGTTGTGTGAGTGTGTGTGTGGGTGTGAGAGAGTGAGTGAGTGTGTGTGTGTGTGTGTGTGTGTGTGTGTGTGTGTGTGTGTGTGTGTGTGTGTGTGTGTGTGAGTGCGTGTGTGACAGTGAGGGAGCGTGTGTAGGTATGAGAGTGTGTGAGTGAGGATGTGCAAGGTGAAGAGGTTGTTAGGAGGGCGGGGAACAGACATAGCAGCGAATGCGCCAGAGGCCACAGAGGCCATGGGCGCAGCTTAACACCCCACACCAGCTTCCTGTTTTTGAGGGGAGTGTGGGTAGATGGTGACAGTGTGGGTGTGTGAGTGAGGGTGTGCACAGTGAAGAGATGTTAGGAGGGCGGGCGACAGACATAGCTGCAAATGCGGCGGAAGCCACAGAGGCCATGGGCACAGCTTAACACCCCACACCAGCTTCCTGTTTTTGAGGGGAGTGTGGGTAGATGGTGACAGTGTGGGTGTGTGAGTGAGGGTGTGCACGGTGAAGAGATGTTAGGAGGGCGGGGGACAGACATAGCAGCGAATGCGACAGAGGCCACAGAGGCCATGGGCGCAGCTTAACAACCCACACCAGCTTCCTGTTTTTGAGGGGAGTGTGGGTAGATGGTGACAGTGTGGGTGTGTGAGTGAGGGTGTGCGCGGTGAAAAGGGTGGTAGGAGGGCGGGCGACAGACATAGCAGCGAATGCGACAGAGGCCACAGAGGCCATGGGCACAGCTTAACAACCCACACCAGCTTCCTGTTGTTGAGGGGAGTGTGGGTAGATGGTGACAGTGTGGGTGTGTGAGTGAGGGTGTGCACGGTGAAGAGATGTTAGGAGGGCGGGGGACAGACATAGCAGCGAATGCGACAGAGGCCACAGAGGCCATGGGCGCAGCTTAACAACCCACACTAGCTTCCTGTTTTTGAGGGGAGTATGGGCAGATGGTGACAGTGTGGGTGTGTGAGTGAGGGTGTGCGCGGTGAAAAGGGTGGTAGGAGGGCGGGCGACAGACATAGCTGCAAATGCGACAGAGGCCACAGAGGCCATGGGCACAGCTTAACAACCCACACTAGCTTCCTGTTTTTGAGGGGAGTATGGGCAGATGGTGACAGTGTGGGTGTGTGAGTGAGGGTGTGCGCGGTGAAAAGGGTGGTAGGAGGGCGGGCGACAGACATAGCTGCAAATGCGACAGAGGCCACAGAGGCCATGGGCACAGCTTAACAACCCACACCAGCTTCCTGTTGTTGAGGGGAGTGTGGGTAGATGGTGACAGTGTGGGTGTGTGAGTGAGGGTGTGCGCGGTGAAAAGGGTGGTAGGAGGGCGGGCGACAGAAATAGCAGCGAATGCGACAGAGGCCACAGAGGCCATGGGCGCAGCTTAACAACCCAAACCAGCTTCCTGTTTTTGAGGGGAGTGTGGGTAGATGGTGACAGTGTGGGTGTGTGAGTGAGGGTGTGCGCAGTGAAGAGATGTTAGGAGGGCGGGGGACAGACATAGCTGCAAATGCGGCGGAAGCCACAGAGGCCATGAGCACAGCTTAACACCCCACACCAGCTTCCTGTTTTGGAGGGGAGTATGGGCAGATGGTGACAGTGTGGGTGTGTGACTGAGGGTGTGCGCCGTGAAAAGGGTGGTAGGAGGGCGGGCGACAGACATAGCAGCGAATGCGACAGAGGCCACAGAGGCCATGGGCACAGCTTAACAACCCACACCAGCTTCCTGTTGTTGAGGGGAGTGTGGGTAGATGGTGACAGTGTGGGTGTGTGAGTGAGGGTGTGCGCGGTGAAAAGGGTGGTAGGAGGGCGGGCGACAGACATAGCAGCGAATGCGGCAGAGGCCACAGAGGCCATGGGCGCAGCTTAACAACCCAAACCAGCTTCCTGTTTTTGAGGGGAGTGTGGGTAGATGGTGACAGTGTGGGTGTGTGAGTGAGGGTGTGCACAGTGAAGAGATGTTAGGAGGGCGGGCGACAGACATAGCTGCAAATGCGGCGGAAGCCACAGAGGCCATGGGCACAGCTTAACACCCCACACCAGCTTCCTGTTTTTGAGGGGAGTGTGGGTAGATGGTGACAGTGTGGGTGTGTGAGTGAGGGTGTGCGCGGTGAAGAGATGTTAGGAGGGCGGGGGACAGACATAGCAGCGAATGCGACAGAGGCCACAGAGGCCATGGGCGCAGCTTAACAACCCACACCAGCTTCCTGTTTTTGAGGGGAGTGTGGGTAGATGGTGACAGTGTGGGTGTGTGAGTGAGGGTGTGCGCGGTGAAAAGGGTGGTAGAGGCGGGCGACAGACATAGCAGCGAATGCGACAGGGGCCACAGAGGCCATGGGCACAGCTTAACAACCCACACCAGCTTCCTGTTGTTGAGGGGAGTGTGGGTAGATGGTGACAGTGTGGGTGTGTGAGTGAGGGTGTGCGCAGTGAAAAGGGTGGTAGGAGGGCGGGCGACAGACATAGCAGCGAATGCGACAGAGGCCACAGAGGCCATGGGCACAGCTTCACACCTCACACCAGCGTCCTGTGTTTGAGGGGAGTGTGGGTAGATGGTGACAGTGTGGGTGTGTGAGGGTGTGAGGGTGTGTGAGAGTTTGGGTGTGAGTGTGAGTGTGGGTGTCTGAGTGTGGGTGTGAGAGTGTGGATGTAATAGTGTGGGTGTGCGAGAGTGAGTGTGTGCGAGAGTGAGGGTGTGTGAGAGTGTGTGTGAGTGTGTGTGTGTGAGTGTGGGTGTGAGAGTGTGGGTGTGTGAGTGAGGGTGTGAGAGTGTGGAGTGTGGGTGTGAGAGTGTGGGTATGAAACTGTGGGTGAGAGTGTGGGTGTGAGTGTGGGTGTGTGAGAGTGAGGGTGTGTGAGAGTGAGGGTGTGTGAGAGTGACGGTGTGTGAGAGTGTGGGTGTGAGGGTGTGAGGGTGTGTGAGAGTGTGGGTGTGAGAGTGTGGGTGTGAGTGTGAGTGTGAGAGTGTGGGTGTGAGAGTGTGGGTGTAATAGTGTGGGTGTGCGAGAGTGAGGGTGTGTGAGAGTGTGGGTGTGAGAGTGAGGGTGTGTGAGAGTGAGGGTGTGTGAGAGTGTGGGTGTGAGAGTGTGGGATTGGAAGTGTGGGTGTAAGAGTGTGGGTGTGCGAGAGTGAGGGTGTGTGAGAGTGCGGGAGTGAGTGTGTAAGGGTGTGGGCGTGAGAGTGTGGGTGTGTGAGAGTGTGGGCGTGAGAGTGCGGGAGTGGGGGTGTGAGGGTGTGAGGGTGTGAGGGTGCGAGGGTGTGAGGGTGTGTGAGAGTGCAGATGTAAGAGTGTGTGTGAGTGTGTGTGAGGGTGTGTGATAGTGTGGGCGTGAGAGTGTGGGTGTGAGTGTGGGTGTAAGAGTGTGGGTGTGTGAGAGTGAGGGTGTGTGAGAGTGTGGGCGTGAGAGTGCAGGGTGAGTGCGTGAGGGTGTGTGTGAGTGTGGGCGTGAGATTGTCAGTGTGGGCATGAAAGTGTGTGTGTGGGGGTGTGGGCGTGAGAGTGTGTGTGTGAGAGTGTGGGCGTGAGAGTGTGGGTGTGTGTGGGTGTGAGAGAGTGGGTGTAAGAGAGCGGGTGTGTGAGAGTCAGGGTGTGTGAGAGTGTGGGCATGGGGTGCGGGAGTGAGTGTGTGAGGGTGTGTGAGAGTGTGTGTGTGAGAGTGTGGGTGTGAGAGTGTGGGTGTGAGTGTGGGTGTAAGAGTGTGGGTGTGTGAGAGTGTGGGTGTGAGAGTGCGGGAGTGAGTGTGTGAGGGTGTGTGAGAGTGAGCGCGTGAGAGTGTGGGTGTAAGAGTGTGGGTGTGTGAGAGTCAGGGTGTGTGAGAGTGTGGGCGTGAGAGTGCGGCAGTGAGTGTATGAGGGTGTGTGAAAGTGTGGGCGTGAGAGTGTGTGTGAGAGAGTGTGGGTGTGAGAGTGTGGGCGTGAGTGTGGGTGTAAGAGTGTGGGTGTGTGAGAGTGAGGGTGTGTGAGAGTGTGGGTGTGTAAGCGTGTGGGTGTGAGAGTGCGGGAGTGAGTGTGTGAGGGTGTGTGAGAGTGTGCGCGTGAGAGTGTGTGTGAGAGAGTGTGGGTGTGAGAGTGTGGGCGTGAGTGTGGGTGTAAGAATGTGGGTGTGTGAGAGTGAGGGTGTGTGAGAGTGTGGGTGTGTAAGCGTGTGGGTGTGAGAGTGCGGGAGTGAGTGTGTGAGGGTGTGTGAGAGTGTGCGCGTGAGAGTGTGGGTGTAAGAGTGTGGGTGTAAGAGTGTGGGTGTGA
The DNA here is from genome assembly GCA_022414725.1 of Microglena sp. YARC. Classification (NCBI taxonomy): domain Eukaryota; kingdom Viridiplantae; phylum Chlorophyta; class Chlorophyceae; order Chlamydomonadales; family Chlamydomonadaceae; genus Microglena; species Microglena sp. YARC. The sequence goes on along the minus strand of CM039465.1, from coordinate 41,871,280 downwards.
GTGTGCTGGTGTGGGTGTGTGAGAGTGTGGGTGTGAGTGTGCTGGAGTGAGTGTGTGAGGGTGTGTGAGAGTGTGCGCGTGAGAGTGTGGGTGTAAGAGTGTGGGTGTGTGAGAGTCAGGGTGTGTGAGGGTGTGGGCGTGAGAGTGCGGCAGTGAGTGTGTGAGGGTGTGTGAAAGTGTGGGCGTGAGAGTGTGTGTGAGAGAGTGTGGGTGTGAGAGTGTGGGCGTGAGTGTGGGTGTAAGAGTGTGGGTGTGTGAGAGTGAGGGTGTGTGAGAGTGTGGGTGTGTAAGCGTGTGGGTGTGAGAGTGCAGGAGTGAGTGTGTGAGGGTGTGTGAGAGTGTGCGCGTGAGAGTGTGTGTGAGAGAGTGTGGGTGTGAGAGTGTGGGCGTGAGTGTGGGTGTAAGAGTGTGGGTGTGTGAGAGTGAGGGTGTGTGAGAGTGTGGGTGTGTAAGCGTGTGGGTGTGAGAGTGCGGGAGTGAGTGTGTGAGGGTGTGTGAGAGTGTGCGCGTGAGAGTGTGGGTGTAAGAGTGTGGGTGTAAGAGTGTGGGTGTGAGTGTGCTGGTGTGGGTGTATGAGAGTGTGGGTGTGAGTGTGCTGGAGTGAGTGTGTGAGGGTGTGTGAGAGTGTGGGTGTGAGAGTGAGCGTGGGTATGAATAGGGGTGTAAGAGTGAGAGTGTGTGAGAGTGTGGGCGTGAGTGTGTGTCTGTGAGAGAGTGGGTGTGAGGGTGGGTGTGAGAATGTGGGCGTGGGAGTGCGGGAGTGAGTGTGTGAGGGTGTGTGAGAGTGTGGGCGTGAGAGTGTGTGTGTGGGAGTGAAGGTGAGTGAGAGTGTGGGTGTAAGAGTGTGGGTGTGTGAGTGTGTGAGTGTGGGCGTGAGTGTGCGGGAGTGAGTGTGTGAGGGTGTGCGAGAGTGTGGGCGTGAGAGTGTGTGTGTGAGAGTGTGTGTGTGGGAGTGTGGGCGTGAGTGTGGGTGTAAGAGTGTGGGCGTGAGAGATCGGGAGTGAGGGTGTGAGGGTGTGTGAGAGTGTGGGCGTGAGAGTGTGTGTGTGAGAATGAAGGTGTGTGAGAGTGTGGGCGTGAGAGTGTGGGCGTGAGAGTGTATGATTGTGAGAGTGCAGGTGAGTGTGTGAGGGTGTGTGAGAGTGTGGGTGTGTGAGACTGAGGGTGTGTGAGAATGTGGGCGTGAGTGTGCAGGAGTGAGTGTGTGAGGGTGTGCGAGAGTGTGGGCGTGAGAGAGTGTGGGTGTGAGAGTACGGGAGTGCGTGTGTGAGGGTGTGTGAGAGTGTGGGCGTGAGAGTGCGGGAGTGAGGGTGTGAGGGTGTGTGAGATTGAGGGTGTGTGAGAGTGTGGGTGTGAGCGTGCTGGAGTGAGTGTGTGAGGGTGTGTGAGAGTGTGGGTGTGGGAGTGCGGGAGTGAGTGTGTGAGGGTGTGTGAGAGTGTGGGTGTGGGAGTGCGGGAGTGAGTGTGTGAGGGTGTGTGAGAGTTTGGGCGTGAGAGTGTGTGTGTGAGAGTGTGGGTGTGAGAGTTTGGGTGTGAGAGTGTGGCTGCGAGAGTGTGGCTCTGAGAGCAAGGGTGTGTGGGTATGCCCCTACCCCTGCCCCTACCCCCATTCCCTCCCCACCACCCATGCCCCATGCCCCCACCCCAGCCCTTGCCCCAATCCCTACCCCTGCACCCACCCCTACCCCTGCCCTTGCTCCTGCACCCTCCCCCAACTCCCTACCCCACCCCTGCATCCAGTCCCTGCACACACCCCTGCCGCTGCACACACCCCTGCCCCTAGCCCCACCCCTACCCCTGCCCCCACCTCTGCCCTTGCCCCCATCCCCACCAATCACCTCAACACCAGCGTGGTGTCACACAGGCATCAAGCTAGATTGCCTGCTCTTCATCCCACACCCAACCCCACCCCTGCCCCCCCCCCCCCCCCCCCCTACCCCTGCCCTTGCCCCCATCCCCGTCAATCACCTCAACGCCAGCGAGGCGTCGCTCAAACATCAAGCTAGATTGCCTGCTCTTCATCCCAGCTCCCACTAGAGGTCTAACCGACATAGGCTTGGCCAACCCCTGTCACAAGAAAGAAGGCGTGTGTGTGTATGTGTGTGCGTGTGTGTGTGGTGTGTGTGTGTGTGTTTGGGGGAGGGGGGGGGGGGGGGGGGGCAGTATGGGTGGGGTTGGCGGATTATTCAGCTGGGCAAGGACATGTATTGATCTAACAAGAGGAAGACAGGAAAAGGTAACAATAACAGACAGGATGCAAATGCAAATGCAAATGCTTAGGCCTATGTAAAGATGCAACCCAAGAGGTGCTCAAGTGAGACTATACTAGGCATGGTCCTACCCTCTGCACTTGGGCAAGTACATACACACATGGGTGGATGGGATTCTATAAAGTTGCAATTCCTGGGTGTGTCCCTCCAATACCCAATAGTGAGGGCTGATGAAGCCGAGCATTGCCAACCCTGAAAAAGGATCTAAGGATGCACAGAATACTGCATAGGACGAGAAGGCTTATGGAGTTATGCGATGAGATGAAGTACGTGAGAGCACGTGGGAGGAGATGAAGTACGCGAGAGCAAATGGGATGAGATGAAGTACGGGAGAATGGCAAGGCATGGATTATGGGGTGTGCACATGGGCCACGCCACACTCATAGGAGCTGGTGGCCCTGACTATTAGGGAGCATGACGGAACAATGCGCGTCCGCAGAGCTAAGGGCCTAGAAGGCATCGACCATGCGCAAGGGTAAGCGTGGCCGGAAATCCCTGACCGGCGGACTAGGTTAAAGTAATCCCTTCCCAGCAGCTAATCTTCTCTTCCAGAAGCTATGTGTCGTAAGGCTCTCTATCAGCATCGGTAGAATTCTCGCTGCAGCAATTCTACGACAATGGAATGGAATGGAATTTATGCTGCGACAGTTCATGCCTTCAACCTTAACAGTGCAGGTGGAATTGCCCAATGCAAGGGGTACGTACGCGCAGCGGATGGCTGAAGAGATCGGATGGGCGAGGCAGAGATCATGTTGGGCGTGGGCGTCAGAAAAGTACGAGAGGACTGTCGGAAAAAATCAGATGCGCGAGAGGCAGGTGTGTGGGCCGGACTTCTCTTTTGGCTCGCGCTTGCTGGAACTTGGTGTGGAGCTGTCAATGCATTTGGGGGCTGCGGACCAAAGAAGTACTGATAAGTATACGTACGCGTACGGCTCACCACTGCAGATTGAGGTGGGTTGTGTGTGTGGTGGTGGGGGGGGGGGGGAGGGGGGGGGGGACAGGGGGTAGGGAAGGGGTAGGGAGGGTGGTTGGGGGGGGGTGAGGGGGGTAAGAACCCAGGGGTAGGGAAGGATAGGGAGGCAGGGTAAGCTCGTGGTGTTGGTTGGTGGTTGACCTGGGCAGCAGATGTTATTGACTGATTTATATATCAGTCTCTGAGTTAGCATAGTGCACACCGGTACCTGTTCCCTCCAGGTCCCGTGCTGCCTGCCGCCAGGCCACAGGCTAGCTGTGGCCTGCACGTGACTGCAGTACCATGCAGTACACATCTCTATTCTATATGATTGCGCCTGTCGCGCTTAATAGCATCTTCTCCGCTATCGTGCTTACACCGTTGTAAAGAACTTGCATTAAAAGGTTATGTGCGCCATCAATAGACGCTAAAGAAGAACAGCCGCTGCGTACTGACCCTAAGGTATCAGTTCCCCTCTGACTAGCTCGAAGGCCCGAGTTTCTAGCATCTGGATCTCCGACTGCGGATCCAACTAACTGCTGCTCCGCCTACCGCTTCATCCAAGACCTACTTTGGATCTGCCGCTGCGTCCTACGACTGGAGCAAGCAAGAGCACCCGCTACGGTAGTCACCGAAATCTATGAAGTGAGTTTGAAAGACAACACCGAGATACCACACAGAGCTGAATTGATCATAGACGATCATTGTGCTTGCGACCACAGCTTTCAACAAGAAGCTACTGTTGCCGAACATTGCCACCCGGCAAAGTTCACCATTCCCACTCCACTGGATCCCTTCGGATCGCTGATTCCCACAAGCACTCCATCCCCACTTCCCCAGCCCCGCCCTCGTAATCCCTCACCATCCATCACTCCGAACTACAACTCCAACTTCCAGCGGGAGCTGAGAAGACCCCAATCCACCAATCATCATGCAAAACGCCAAGATCTTCATTGGTAGCAACTTATACACCTGGCGTAACGCCAGGGTGCATATGCTCCTCGACCTCAAGTCCGATAGAGACTGCATTGTATCAGCATCAATTGCGGTTCACTCGATCGTTTTATGTCTTGGTGACTACTACTGTACTTCCTTAGAACTATAGCTGTAGATAGTAACTGCTTTTCTGCCTGTACTGTGTCACACTCTGTGACAAAATGCCAGCTTCCCGTAGGGCTGTGTCATCGTACGTACATGACACAGTGCCAGCTTCCCGTAAGCAGCGTCCCCTGGCGTCCTTTCTGCCACGCGCTGTCTAGCCAGGGTCTAGACCCTGCTGTCTTTACCCTGATCCCACCTCTGGTGTTCCTCTTAGGTGTCCCCCAGGTGTTGTAACTATTCTCATTTTGTGTTAAAAGATTGGCGCGTTGACCGCTGCGAGTATCTCACCACTCTTGAAGTGTATAAGCTGATACAGTGCCATCGCATACGACTGTCAACAGCCGGTCGTCGATGGGGAGCCTAATAACTCTGACGGTTACCCTACTGAAGACATTGCTTACCCTGTTGTTGCGGGCGCTGACGCAGCTGCTCCAGTTCGTGGTGTCCCCAACAGGATCTCCACGTGGAAAAACAACAAAGCGTTCAAGATGATTCTAGATCGGGTGTCAGACTCGATCCAACAGGCCATCCTTGCTCACACAGACATGGCCACTAAAGCTTTCAGGTTCCTGGATTCTCTCTACTCTGAGCAAACCAGCAACCTAGAGTTTTCAGCTGTCACTAACCTCTATGCCATCCAAATGACTGGCCATGAATCATTGCAGACCTATCTCTCCAGGGCAGCTGACCTGCATGCTCAACTTCCCAAGATCCAAAGGACTTCCATCTGCTCCACCGCCACATTCCTCAACCTTATGGTTAAAGGACTCAACTCCCGTCCTGAATATGACGGATACATCAACCAATTCAACCCTGATAAAGTCACCACCTTTATTTGCCATCCTCCAAGCTAAAATGACTAACTGGTGCCTAGTGAAGAATGTTGACCCCACCCCATCTCCAGAGGAAGCTGAGCTGGCTGCAGCAGCCTACAGATACAGAAGACCCTACAACGCCAACATGTACTTCCCCAACAGAAACAAGAGGGACATCAACAAGAAGATGACCTGCTGGAACTGTGGAGGGATAGGCCATAGCTCCAGAGAATGCATCAGTGAGGACACTGACCTGGCTTTTAAGCCAGCTGACTCTGACACTGCTGAGGATGGATCAAAGTCACCTCCCAAGGAGAGATCAGGTGACAACAAGGACTCTGACAAGAAGAAGTCCTCACCCCGCTGGAGAAGTGACAGGAGAGAGACCAGGAGAAGCCAAAGCAGGGGACGCCATGCCCATGTTGCTGATGGTGACAACTCCACCTCCACCTCCAACTCTGACAGTGAGGATGAGGAGCACAACTTTCTTTCTCTGGCACTGACTGAAGACACTCCCCAGCCCATGAGTTTTGCTGCACCAACCAGAGGCAAGTCTGTATCATTTGCCCTGCCATATGAATCCCTGGCTGACAAAACATTCTTTGGACATATGAGTGCTGATGATGATTGCACTATAGATGATGATGAAGAAGTTTTCCAAGCAGCACTACAGACAGAATGGATCATAGACACTGCAGCCCACTTCCATGCCACAAGTAACACCTCCTATCTGCATGACATTCAAGACCTCCCACAGCCCATTAGGCTGCAGCTGGCAGATCAAGGATCTCCACCTATCTTCTGCAAGCAGATAGGGAAGGCCAAGGTCAAGGGCCATGGCAAAGCACTGATCATCCTTAATGCTGTACTCCTGGCTGACTGCAAAATGCCCAACATCATTAGCATCAATGCAGCAACCAACCTGTGCCCAGATGTCCAAGTCCACCTGTCCAAGACCAAGGCCACTCTCTCCATACCTGACAAGTCTGGCACCAAGCTACTCCTATCATGCCCTAAAAGGCATGGACTCTACCTCACTCAAACCTCCCCAGATACCAACAGTGACCACTCCAGTGGGCCAACCACTGCCTACATTATGATGGTTACCAAAGCTACATCATCCCACACTGGCTCTGAGATAGGGCAGTACCCACCCACTCATGAGACTGCCCCCAGTAGGGTTGATCAAGACTGTCAAGATGCCCCTACCACTGAGCCATCTGCATCCCACACTGGCTCTGAGACAGGGCAGTACCCACCCACTCATGTGACTGCCCCCAGTAGGACAGATCAAGACCTCCAAGACTTTGCCTCTGCTCCTGAGTTATCTACATCTAACACTGACTCTGAGACAGGGCAGAACCCACCCACTCATGTGACTGCCCCCAGTGCCCATGAAGACCCTGCTGGAACTAACACCCCTTCCTTTCACCATCATACCACCCATTCCACTTCAGAAAACTTCCTTGAAGAAACTGACAGTGACAGTGAGTTCAAGCCCCTAACAGAAGACCAGCAAGTTGGTGACCCACCAGACATCCACACTATCTCCCCAGCCTCAGATCAGCCTGTTTTGCACTACACTGATGACTTTGCCGGCACCTACACTATTCCCCCTCTCAGTTCTGCTGCCAGCAATGACAGCTCTGGTGACATCCCAGACCTAGTCCCTGCCAATGATGATGATGAATTGCCTGCCCTGGACCATACTTGTAATCCATCCCTGCTCCAGTCAGACAATGGGGGGGAAGTTACATCACCATCACAGCAGTCCCACCAAGATGATCTCTACACCATCTCATCTCTTGGGGGCGGGGGATCCTATTCACGACTTCATCCCAGATCCTGCCTACTCTACCTCCTATGTCCAGCAACCTCCTCCTGCCCCCTTGGATGACTTCAGCAACCTGACAGCAGCACAAGCCAGAGTATAGATGGATCTCATGCTAGACCAAGCCAGGACTGCATATGAAGATGTCCCCTGTCCTATAGATGGACAAGGATCCTGCACCCAGTCTGAACTTTCACATGCCCTCAGATTTGACCAGTGGCTTACCTCAGCTGCCTCCCCCTCCCCTGATCAGCCCCTCACTCATGTGAATATGAACACCTACCCAGTCCAGTTCCTTAACAACTCTGGCCTCTCCAGAACCAGGTTTGGAACCCTGCTCACCACTCTCAACAACTCTCCCTCATCTCTTAGAGCCATTAGCATCAGACCAAGACAGACTGTCCAAGCCCTCATCAGCCAGTTCACCAGCCAGTTCACCACTCTGCTAGCATCTGAGCATCACAAATTCCCAAGTAGACGGATGCATAGCAGTCCTGCCTCAGTCTGTGGACCCATCCTCAACCACATAAGCAGACTGCAGCACATGGTCCACTCCTATCCCACCATATCGATCTACAGCTGACAGGCCCACCTTCCAATGGGCCATCTGCCTGCAAGCAGCCATGGTCCAAGCACATGCAAGAGTCCTAGCTACCTGGCCCAAAATGTTCATGCATCCCATCAGCTGTGCATACCCTGGAGGAAGGGTAATCTCTGTTAACAACCTGAGCATGGACTGGAATCCCATGGACTTCTGGTTCATCAACATGCTAGACACCCCCAAGATGTCTAAGAGGTCATTCTCCACCCTCTTAGCAAAGATCCACCTGCAGCTGGAGCTGGATGGATACCCAGCATCTGACGCCTAGATATTAACCTTGCAACTTGTATTTTGCTTTAGCCATGAACACTCTAGACTTAGAATTTGTACTGCCTTATGTACTGATATCTTGTACTACCCTATGTACAGATGTTTCCTTTTTTAGTTTTTAGATCCCCTCATGGTCACTGCAAGATGCCTGCAATCTCTAATTTAGGATGCTCCCAAATTATGGGGGGACTAGCACAGACATCTTGTCTATATTCTCCCATCTCGAATCATGCACTCTTCTCGTAACCAAGCAAGCTTGCAACCCTGCAGCTTCCTTCTGCCTTCCTAGCAGCCTCTCTGCAACCTAGCCTGCAGCCTACCTCCAGTTACCTCCCAGCTTCCTAGCAGCCTCTCTGCAACCTAGCCTGTAGCCTATCTGCAGTTTTCCTTCCAGCTTCCCAGCAGCTTCCCTGCAGCTTAGCGTGCAGCCTCTCTGCAAGTTTCTTTACTTCACATAAGTAGCTTACCCATAGATCTGCTAGCATAGTAAATTAACTCTGAGAGTCTATAAGAGGACTACCTTCCCCTCTGCATCGACTTGAATAAATCTCTTATCTGAGTCCCTGCTCCCTGTACTGACTCCTCTACCTTTCTTTACTCCATAGTAGTCACTACTTAATTTTCTTATGCCCCTCAGTTAATTCCAGGAATTCTTTAGTTAAAGAATATCTTGAATTGGGGGGGATGTTATTGACTGATTTATATATCAGTCTCTGAGTTAGCATAGTGCACACCGGTACCTGTTCCCTCCAGGTCCCGTGTTGCCTGCCGCCAGGCCACAGACTAGCTGTGGCCTGCACGTGACTGCAGTACCATGCAGTACACATCTCTATACTATATGATTGCGCCTGTCGCGCTTAATAGCATCTTCTCCGCTATCGTGCTTACACCGTTGTAAAGAACTTGCATTAAAAGCAGAAGGACAGGGGCAAGCTTTCAGAGTCGTACACATCGCACCATAGTGACCTTGTGTGCGAGAGGCCCGGCCAGGTCCGTGACTCCGGATCCCAGGCCAGCTAGTGGCTGATGCCTTCAGCCAGCTATGGCCCTTATATAGTAGCACTGGCAGGCCCTATGGCCGCCTCCTCTAGTGTCTACTTACTGATGACAAGCTCAGCTTGCATCCATCTTATCACAACGTTGTAACCACTGTGCAGCATCTACCGTGTCCCTGGCTCCCTGCCCCATGGTTTACGAGAAGCAGGAACAACAAAAGATTGAGTACTCGAACATCATATGACTATATGAGCTCCTTTGGCGAACGTCGCAATATTGTAGCGATTATAATCCGTTACACTTAACCGGACTCGCGAAGTGGGGAGTCTGAGGCTGCATGAAGAGGTTGGATTCAGGGTTGTTCACTTGTTAGCTGCAATGTGCAGACGGTTATACACCAATCCTGGCGTGTGGAACATTGTGAAAATTATAGAACAGGGCTGTTCAGGAGCCCCTCCAGCTCTGCTTTAGGAGAGGCAACACAATATACAGCCTGCGTTTTGAGACGCAACCAATTACTAAGCCTGCAACGCTAATACAGAGGACGCAACGTCATGTACAACCCTCGTTGGATTATGCATATTTTTATAGGAATGCTCTGTTTTTTTATGGAGTATGTTCTTCCTTGTCATTGTTTCTACTGCCTAAGACGTCAAACGGCCAAATTGCTGGTTAGGAGTTGGGGAGGATCAATGGCTGAACACTTGCCTCTACTTCTCAACACTTTTAGAAATGGATTAACAAGCGACATTTGGACAAGTACATACCAACAGAAAGCTTACAATGCGAATTTCGATCCTGCCTGTGATATCCCCCACCTGAAATAAAATAATAGGTTGCTGTGGAGGACATCCAGCATAAACAACAGGAAAAGCGGCAAAGGTGGTAGTCTCCATTTGTCCAAAATCAAATGTAGGGATACAGCCGCGTGAATTGACTCCAGGCACTTTTATTATGATCAGAATGCTTTATAATAATAGGAAAACATGTATTTCGTCCAAATAACTAGCAAAACATCCGTAACATATCTGTCAATCCGGATTCATACTTTTGGGCAGCTATGGACTCAATTCGATTATATTTCTTCGACTGGCAGCAGTACATAACCAAGTTACTAGGCCCTTGACACTTTTCCACAGCTGCCGATGAACATGGCATCACTGACAAGGCCCTCGCCCAGTGTCCTCATCTCCACCAGTATGGAGCAAATGTTGGGGACTGTGACAGGGTCCTCGGAGGCTGTGAGCATGCATGGGAGCGCTGTGTGGTAGGTCGGGACCCTAGATTGGGCCGAAATGAAAGCCTTTGCCGACCACTTAACAGCTATGGCCGGCACACCGCCGTGCAGGTCGGCGCAGAAGATGGCGATGTGGCCAAAGCGTGACTCTAGGGTGTCCAACAGGTTCTGAATGGGGTCAAAGCCAATCAGCAGCTCCTGCCTGAGCTTGTTCGGGCCATGGGAGGAGACAACCTGCTCAGGAAAGGCACTAAGGAATGCTCTCGCCCGTTTCGGGGCAGGGTCAGGACCCTCTGCCAGCACTTCACTAAGGGCGTCAGGTTGCTGGAACAGCAACGCAGGGCGATAAGCAGCCCCTCGTTTCCGCTTCTTCTTTCCTTGCTGTGCAAGGGATACCTCGTCCTCAACGTGTCGTTGCAGCAGGGGGTGCAGTAGGGGGAGGATGCGGCCCGCCTGGGGCAGAGCCTCCAAGGCAAGCAACAAAAGACAGTCATAGTCCTCCAAGGGGGTAACAAACACAGACAGAAACGCGTCTGTCATAGCTTCGTCCTCAGCATCCTCCTCCTCCTCCTCATCGCTGTTCTCAGAGAACTTCTGTGTTGTCGGGGTGGCGGAGGATGTTGAGGGGGATAAGCCCTTCTCAATAAGGGTCGTGATGAGTCGGTAGGCCTTGGAGGCAAGGGAAACAGCGTGTTTCATGACCTCAGCACTGGGGCTGGAGCTTGTCCTGCAATACACAAGTGGAGTTTGTATATTCAAATGGGTGTATATTTGTACATTTGATAGTGCATAGATGAATGATAATATTTTTATTTGGTGTACATTTGAACAAGCAATATTTTTTTGCTAGTCTGATTGCTCGCTACATGCTATACTGACAAGGTACAAGGCCCACCCGCTGTCACATCCCCATCTCAACACACATGCTGACTAGGTCACAGGCCAACTAGAAATGAGAAGTCCTAAAAATTGAGAAGTCCTTAAAGGCTGTGACAGGGTGCTAGTTAACCTAACGTTCCACCCTTCTGTCATTTAGTTGAAATAGGTTGTTCAGCAATAGGCTCAAATATTGGGGTTGTGGGTTACGCACATGGATTTGTGAGGAATATAGACTGAAGGGGTTCTCTGGGTGCTTGCTGTACGACAGCTAGCATCTATAATATGCTGTGCTTGATGATTGAACAGCCCTCTAAAGAACAGTTGCCGGTGACTAGCTGTGGACAACTAGTAAAGGATTTTCAATGATTCACTCGTGTATACTTCTCATTTTACTGCGCATTTTTTCCTGTTGATTTGTATTTATTTCCAGTGATTGTATGGAGTGTACCCGATTGAGCACTCAAGGTGGTAGAAGGTAGTGAAAACCAAGGACCACCCGCAGCACCCCCTTGGGCCCCTTGGCCCAGGGCGAACGGAAATGATCTTGCTTCTTATGGAAACTGCACATGCCATGGTATTTTGGCAATAGAGACCTAGAAGGAGCGTGGAGAGAAAAAATGATGACAATAAACTAATTTATGATTTCCAACGATTACTCATTTATACTATTCAATTTCTTATGTACACCTGTTAATTTGTATTTCTTTCCAGTGGTTAAGGAATGTACCCGATTGAGCACTCAAGGTGGTAGAAGGTAGGGAAAACCAAATATCACCCGCAGCACCCCCCCGGGCCCATTGGCCCAGGGCGAACGGGAATGATCTAGCTTCTTATGGAAACTGCACAAGCCATAGCATTTTGGCAATAGAGACCTAGAAGGAGCGGAGTGTGGCTGTTGTGGTAGCTGTTGTGTGGATTTTGGTGTGGTGGTTGTGTGGCTGTGGTGATAGCTGTTGCAGCTTTTTTTTAGTAGCTTTGGAATTAGCTGTAGTAGCTTAGGTGGTACTCTTGGTGTTGCTTCGTGGCAGCTGTTGCTGTAATGGCATATGATATAGCTGTTGAGGTAGTTTGGTGGTGGTTGGGTTTTGTTTGATGATAGCTGTTGTGTTCGGCGGTAGCTATTTCCATTGAGAAAATAGCATGTTTACATCGAGTAAACAGCACTCACCAGTGGGATGACTCCAAGTCTTTAGGTGTGCAAACATACAGGGCAGGCCCGTGGCCTGTGGATCTCCGCTCGTCGAATCTACGCTGCAGTTGGCGGCGCACTGCTTGTGTCAACTGCTTCTCTGGGTCTACCACCAAGGGGCGGTGTGCCCAGGGATGGGTGGCTAGTAGCTGAAGGAAGCGAAGGAAACCTGTGGGTAGCAGGTGATTGGAGTGGGTGATGGTTTGATGAGTACCTAGTAGCTTAGGTGATGGGAGTGGGTGATGGTTTGATAGGTACCTAGTAGCAGGGAAGGGAAGTGGACGAAATCTGTGGGCATGGGAGCAGGGAACGGGAGTGGGTGTCACTACTAGCTAAGGTAGGGTGTGTAGCTACTAGGTACCCAGAAGGTAGCACAGAAAAGGAAATGGTAGGCAGGTAAGAATGAAGCAAGCTGTTAAGGTTTAGGGTTAAGTCGGGGGGCACTGTCTCCACCGCATTCAGGGCTAGTAGCTTAAGAAGCAGAGAAGAAATGGTAGGCAGGTAAGAATGAAGCAATTTGTTATGTGGGGGGGCGCTGTCTCCACCCCATTCAAGGCCCGGAGGCTAATGGGGCGACTAGATTAGGCTCCCGTCATTCTAGGCGGCCCTTGACCCGGGGCGTGCTTTTGTTCCGCCTCACCCCGAAACACATGACCGCCTCTTCAAAATGTGCACGTGCATATAAAGAAATGCTCAATGCGCACGTATCGGTGATCAAAATGTTTATTTACATATGTACCATTATATATTGGGAGTTACATTGCTTGTGTGTAGGGATCGGCAATATGATATCATGATATCATATGATGCCCCATCGGTCTGACTAGGTAACTTTGGCCTGGGGCGTCATATCACAAGATATTATATCATATGATTTTTGTATGATATCGTACTCGTCTTTGCTTTACATCATATTATTTGCCATTGCCTACTTACGTGCGACTGGGTTTATTTAGGAGTGTGATTGTGTGAGCATAATAACTAGTCATTGTTCCAAAAAGTATGAATCCCCTTACCTTACCAGAGTATTTGTATTTGTCATAACCTGGAGGATTCTGACGAGTACAGATATCAATGTAGATGCGTACACTGTAGGTATAATATATATATATGCACATGGGGGGTTTCGTCGAATCTCAATCCCACCTGCAATCCTTGAAGCAGGCTGTCCCAATGGTCCAGGGGTGATGAATGCGGCTGCTACCATGAGCTCAACCGCTTCGCCACACACACTGTTGCTCAGCATGTGCGCGCCCACCCACCGACGCGCTAGTCGGACAGAAGGAGCGTACGCCGGGTTAGCTCCCCCAATCAGGGAGATAAGCCCATGATGCCAGTTGTGCATTAGGGGTGATTCTTCTGCACTCAACTCAGCTGGGGCTCGTTTGGTGGTGAGAAGCACCTTGGAGAGCATTGCTTCATCTCTGGAAAGTGGGATTGAGTGGTGGGTGGGTTTGGTGGGTGGGGTAAGGTGGTAGTGGTTGGGTGGGGTAGGGAGGGAGTGGTAGTGGTGGGGTGGGGGTAGGTGAGCAAGGTGGGAGTGGTAGGGTGGGAAAGTGGGGTGGAGTGGGGTGGGTGGGGTTGGTGGGTGGGGTAAGGTGGGAGTGGTGGGGTGGGGTAGGAAGGGAGGGAGTGGCAGTTGTGGGGTGGTGGTAGGTGAGCAGGGTGGGAGTGGTAGGGTAGGAAAGTGGGGTGGAGTGGGGTGGGTGGGGTTGGTGGGTGAGGTAGTGAGCACCTGGTTGTGATGATGATGCATGAGGGTGGACGCAACAGCAATCAAATCAGCTGGGGCTCATTTTGTGGTGAGTGGCACCGTTAGGGTAGGATGGGGTGGGGTACGGTGGGAGTGGTTGGTGGGGTGGGAGTGGTGGTTGGATGGAGGTAATGTGGGGGGGGCGCTGTCTCCACGCCATTCAGGGCCCGGAGGCTAATGGGGCGACTGGATTAGGCTCCCGTCATTCTAGGCGGCCCTTGACCCGGGGCGTGCTTTTGTTCCACCTCACCCCGAAACACAAGACCGCCTCACATCAATAGCATTATGCTGCGCAAACTACTACACAATTGGGATACTCAACCTCATCCCCCACATCATCAGTATGGGCATCATGACCATTATGACAATCTAAATGTTTGAATTGGTCGCGTTTGTGTGGGTGGGGGTGGGCGGTTGGGTGGGGGTGGGTGGGTGATTGGGGATGCGTGGGTGATTGGGGATGCGTGGGTGATTGGGGGTGCGTGCGTGGGTGACGTGGATCCTTGACCTACCTTCCACTATATAGCACAAGCCTGAATACAAAGCCGTCCATCAGCACATCGATCGCTTCTTCAGTGGCCGATGTGTGTAGGGCATGATTGCGGTGCAAAGCTTCGGCAAGCTGCAGACCCATGGCGGCCTTCATCTTCTTGAATGCCTCAGGGTTTTCGGGCCATCGACCTGCATGGCGGCAAGGGCACAAGAGGGAACCTGAGTTAGCCCTGGTACCTCACAAGGTCGGAATATAGAAAAGGAAAGAAAATTTGTGTATATCCACTCAAGGACTCACCCAGACTCAGTGTTTGCAGGTTAGTGCTTCTTGCACTTACCTGCAGACACTGAATTCGATTGAGTCCATGGACTCCTTCACATTTTAGTGCTCACGTAGTAAAAACCTTCAGTAATCTTACATTTGTACATCTTACATGTGCACATGCACAATAGACATAGGCAACAGCAGCACAGTGAGATTCACAGTGGGATGCGAGGGCTATCGTGGTCCAGTGATTGTTCACCCAACATGGTTCCAATGATCGCTACCTGCTGTTCTGGGCTAAGAGGTTTAATCATCGCTAGACGTGCTGGGCAAGAGATGCAAAGGGTATCGTGGCTCAGAGATTGTTCACCTTAGTACCATCATGGTTAGCAAGGTATCGCTACCTGCAGTTCTGGGCTAAGAGGTTATCATCATCACCACACCCAGCGGGGCAGATGCACGTATGGGGTAAAAAAAGGTAAGCCCAGGCAATGCAGTGTGAAGCAGCCTAGGCAGATGCAAACATATGGTAGACTATGCTTGAAAACATAGATATGGGTGAGGTTTGGTTGTTCACTAGAAGAAAGCGTGTAGGGTGCATGTTTTGGGCTGATTTTTATTCAGCAAGGATGGAACAAAATATTGCTTGGTACTGCTCCAAAATGGTTGACGCTCATGCTAGGGCAGGCTTTAGGCAGCGTTAACTGTTGGGGATCAGTTGAAGAGCTGGGGCTCCATCTGATTCCCAAGAGTTGACGCTACCTACACCCTTCCCTAGCAGCAGCATCTACCGTTTCAGAGCATAGACCTCGAAACTGTGCGACAAGTTTCGATGCTGGGATGCAAGGTAATGCAATGCAATGTGTGATGCAAAGCACAGCATTAGGGGCAGATGAATTTGAAACGCCTTCCCTCAGGCAATAAGCGGAGTTTGCGCTCTCATTGAAACACTCGAGGCAAAAAGGTTTGTGTCATCATTGGGAAGGTTTCAACTTAGTCAATTAATCAAGACCAACTAAATCAATCTAACCAAGATCAACCTCAGCAATCAGGGGCACAGGAAGAGAAATTACCTGAGCCTTCAAGCTGCACTAGAATGCTGATGGGCTCCAGACAGCGTGGCAAACTCGCCCCGTCCTCAAGCTCACCCATTCCAGCCCCACCCGCCAGCGGATGTGGTCGAGGGAAGAAAGGCACTGTCTGTCTATTGACTGCGGAGATAGGCTGGACGCCCACCACCTTCAGTGCCAGTGAATCCAGGCTACGCAGCTGCTTGCCTAGCTTGTCCAGTGCAGCCTCAGCACGACGGAAGGCAGCAATACCAGCTCCCGCATTGGCTTCAGCTTCGTCTAGTGTGGAATCATAGGCAGCAGCATAGGCACTCACATGGCTCCCTGGGGGCAGGTGCCGCTCAGCGGCGTATTCTACAATCCTGTGGTGTAGACTCTGCATTAGTCAATTGCTCAGCTGGGAATTCAATAAAAAAACTGGTAAATGGTACTAAGAATCTTCTTTGAAGGTGAAGGGTATGTAAATGCGTGGCAAATGAAAGCAGGGGAGCGGGTGGATGGGAATGGTGGCAGGAGTGTGGGTGCAAGCGTGGGGCACTCGAGTGTGAGTGCGCAATTATGTGCATTCGCCGCAAGCAAGCATGCTAGCCGCATATACATCTTTCCTCGTCATCAGGCAGAAAATTTACTTAACATGCACCTCTAGATATTGCAGTGGCGCTCTGCAAGGTCCAATGCCACCTAACATATCTGGTGTCTCACACAGGATTTTGTCAAAGAAATAAGATATATTTGCACATGCAGACTCCTATCCGTGATACAGTGGAGCTCTACAGGGTCCTAGGCCTCGTCACTAGTAAACAGTCAAACAGAAAATATCACAGAAAAAATACGATTATGTGCACGACTACACACCTATCTATGATACAATGGCGCTCTGCGGGGGGGAGGTCCCAAAACACGGCTTCTGAGATCTTGCCATCCTGAAAACGTCGCAGCTCTGATCGGTCTCCCCAGAAAGCCCTGAATTTAGCAGCTGCCCTTGTATCATCTGCGGCCGGTCCTATGTCTACCAGCCTGTGTAAAAGGATCAAAAGGAGTGAGTTGGTTAGCGATTGATTCTTTAGCTGGTCGTCGAGTAATATTGGCAGGCTGCCCGAAAGGTGATCAGCACCCGGGCCCGTGCCCACCCACATGTGCAAGGAACCAGGTGAACGGCAATCGATGCGGTGCGATGCTATGTTAAGCAATTCAGGTGCATTTTGAAACCTTCCCTCAGGCAATAAGCGGAGTTTGCGCCCTCATTGAAACACTCAAACAAAAAGTTGGTGTCTTCATAGGGATGGTGTCTCCATGCCACTGGTTATTTAAATGATTGTGGAGCATATTAGCCATTGGTTATTCAGCTGGGTATCAAGTATTACTACCAGGCTCCCTGTATGTTGTAGCGGAGGTAATGGGTAAATGTAATACCATGTGGTATAATGCAATAAGCAAATATTTTGAGCATATATTTTATATGATGAGCAATGGAGACAGATGCATTTGCAACCTTCCCTCAGGCAATAAGCGGAGTTTGCGCCCTCATTGAAACACTCGAGGCAAAAAGTTGGTGTCGTCATTGGGAAGATGTCTCCATGCCACTGGTTCTTTAGGGTGGTTGTGGGGTATGTTGGCATTGGTTAATTAGGTGGATATGGCATTGGTTAATTAGCTGGATATGGAAGTACTACTAGGTGGCCTGCATGTTGGAAGGCTCTTCCTCAAAACCCAACCTTGTAGCACGAGGTGAGGGTTCGTGCAATGAGGTCATGGTTGTGATTGATATGCAATGACATGCATGATTCGCATACTGTCATATGCATCACCAACCTAGTAGCCAGGAGTTTGGGGTTAATATGCGATGAGATCATGGTCATCGTGTAAAAATGCGATGGCGAGATGCATAATACCCATACATATATGCATCAAAACACATGGGGGGCTGTAGCTCAGTGATTGTTCACCTTAGTACCAACATGGTTAGCTGAGTATCGCTACCTGCTGTTCTGGGCTAAGAGGTTATAATCATCGCTAGACAACATGTTAGGTAAAAGCAGCAGCAGCACAGTGAGATGCAAAGGGTAATGTGGCTCAGAGATTGTTCACCTTAGTACCATCACGGTTAGCAGAGTATCGCTACCTGCTGTTCTGGGCTAAGTGGTTATCATCATCGCCAGACAACATGTCAGGACAGCACAGTGAGATGTAAGGGTTATGATGATGCAGGATTTTTCAGGGATTGTTCGGAGGTGTTGAGATCAGCCTAGAAATGGAGGTTGATAATCACCAGAACCGGGATCGAACCGGCACTTTAGATAGAGCTGGGTTAAATAGCCAAGGTCATCACATCTCGCATGTCCGAACAAAAGTTAGTATATGTAGGATGGGTAAGAGCAGGCCGAAATGGCACAAACATGGTAAACAATATCATCCAGCTGTTCTGGGCTGAGAGGTTACAATCATCACTGGATACGATCAATGCATGGGTGGATGAATAAATGAGTGGAAATGGATGGATGGATGGATGAATATAGGGAGGATGTGAGTGGATGCATGAATGAATAGAATGGTGCAAGATGAAAAACAAATTGACGGAAAATTTGACCCAACTAGGGCTTACCTTAATGCATTAGTTGGTTCCACATTCGCCCCCACAAGGACTGGGCCTCCGTCAGTTTCGCCTCCCTCAGCCATGTGTTCCAATTTAGGCAACCCTATGGACAAGTCGGACAGGGATTGACCAGGCGCCAGCTGGCGCCGCACAACACGAACCAACTTGGAGCGGTCAGAGAGTGCTTGTTTGATCATAGCCTCCACTTGTGCCTCTTGGTCTCTGCAAGGGAGGAAGGATAAGAGCCTGGTGAGTCAACAGGTGAGGCCAGGAACACTGCAGGGTGCAGGCAAGCAAGCTGACACGTTGCTACCAGGGCGAGGGGAATGCAGACAATGATGAGGCATTTGGTGAGTGCATGTAAATGTGTAGACCTCAGAGAAATCCACTAATTTTGCGTTCAACTGCAGTTGCAAGCAACCACATCATAGTGTGTAACAATTTATAGTAACTCATCATAAGTCTGTCCACATTAAGATCCTGAGTGGGTATGAAGGTGCGAGATAAATACGGTGTAGAATAAATGCAGGTGCAATCCAAGGGAATACTGAGTGAAGAATAATGCAGTGTGAAGCAAGGATTATGCAGTGTGAAGTACAGATAATGCAGTGTGAAGCAAGGAAAATGCAGTGTCAAGCAAGGAAAATGTGATAAGAAAATGTAGTTGCAATGCATAGGAAATACAGTATCAAACAAATCCAGCGTCAATGCAAGGGATTTAGGGATATTAGCCTCAGTGTCTTCCTTCAGAACAGCGGAGTTCGCTCCCTCATCGATAAACTCACATGAATTAACTAGGGGCGACAATTGGTAGCATCACAAGGAGAGAGGCTGACGCATGGTAGCATTACAGTTCAGGGGTAGCCAAGTAGTTTAAAGACTTCAGCCGCAAGCACGTGCAGAGTAAATGTATAATTCATAGGAATAATTAGTTTATTGGTTTCTGTGCATGTGGGAATATAAGATTGATAAACTGCAAAACACACACATCAAGTATATGCATGCATGGAGTTCCTTCAGAACAGCGGAGTTCGCTCCCTCATTGATAAACTCACATGAATTAACTAGGGGCGACAATTGGTAACATCACAAGGAAAGTGCATCATGCACAGTAGAGGCGCGAGGCTAAGGGGCTTGTGCATGCTGCATCTAGTGTGGGTGGGGGGGGGATGGAGGGGGGCATGGTGGCAGATTACATGCTGGGATGGGACAGGATGCAGAGGACACACAAGCACCGCACATCATGGGGGCAGCTGGAGCACTACGCAAGAGGCAGTTAAGCATATATGATCAACATGCAGGTGAATCAAATATCAGATTACATGCTATGGGAGGATGGGACACGAATGGGATTGTGCGGAGGACAAGGATGCAGTGCATGTTCAATTTGTAGTGCATGTCCATACATGTACAGTGCATGTTCATGTGGCAATGCATATTCGTCATATAGCTGACTCTGACTTCCTTCAGAACAGCGGAGTTCGCTCCCTCAACGATAAACTCACATGAATTAACTAGGGGCGACAATTGGTAACATCACTAGGAAGGGGGGCGAGCTGAAGGCCGACTATTCGGCATTGGAATTAAATGGATTGAAATGCTATGTCAATTAGAATCATTAGGAGTCAAATGGAGTGGAATCGTGTGGAATCAATCCATCAAACCAAACTATCAAATGGAATGGAATATATATGGTAACTACACGAGGTAGTGTGTATTAGGAAGTCAAATCAAATGGAGTGGAGTGTAACTGGATGCAAGAGGTTGGATGGTTAAACTGATTCTCCGAGGAGTGATTTGTTTTTTGATGGACTGATGGCGTGGTGTCTACTGCAGATGAGGATGAGAAAGATTAGCTCATGCTGGTTTGACTTCCCTCAGGCAATAAGCGGAGTTTGCGCTCTCATTGAAACACTCGAGGCAAAAAGGTTGGTGTCATCATTGGGAAGATGTCTAATGGCATGCCTATCTCTGTGCACAAGGAACTTGCATGTAGATGGGCGAGTTTTACACATTCACATCCACATTCACAAACCATTCAAGTCCACTCACCTCCAAATCACTCTATCCTTGCAAATACTGCATGGGGCCTCCTCCGCATCCTGTCCTGCAGCAGAGGCATCAGGCAGTCGTACCCTCCAGCAGTAATCAAACGTTGTGGCGGGGGTAGACCTGGCCATGAAAGCTTGATGAAAGGCTTCCTCTGGATCGGGGGGAGACTCCATTAAAGCAAGGGTTTGCCTAGCACTAGACCTGAGCTGAGACATAACGCTCTTGGACATGTTGGCGGCCAGGTTGACCCAGCCTGAGGGGTCCACGAAGACGACATCGAAGTGCTGCTTGAAGGTGGCGAGTGCGGGGGGTGGGGTGGACGAGACCAAGGGGAAGCATGCTCGCTCCTCGGGGGAGCATCGCTCAGGCGATAGCTGGCTCATTGCCAGGCCCTTGCTGAGGCCTGCACCCGAGGGGTCGGAGATGACGTGGAGGGCGGAGCGGAGCATCTGCTGGGGGGTCATGGCTGCAGAGACTTTCCCCCTCTCAGCTAGGGTGGCTAACAGCAAGGCCAGCATGTGGCCGGAGGGACCATCAGGGCCGGAGAGCCCTCTTTGGCGCACCCACACTTTGAGCAGCAGGATGCCGTCAACAATGGCTGGCAGCGCTTTCACCGCTCGTTTCAAGTACATGCTGTGCAGCTTCCACATCATGTCCTGTAGGAGGGCTTGGTTATAGTGAGGCGTGGGGAGGGCAGCAGTTGTGGCCTTGCCCCCCTCTCCGCTAACCGGTTTGCACACAGAGCGGACAGAGTTCCTTGCAGGCCCTAGCTTTGCCGGGATGAAGGCCTGGGGGCTTAGGACAGGGATGAGGCAGACCACAAAGCCAGCTGGGCTTGGCAAGCCAGGCCAGCTGGCCTCGTTGGGAGAGCTGTTGTACGGGGGGTGGATGAGGAGGAGGGGTCTGGTGGGGTCGTCATGTGTGCACTGAAGTTCCTGATTTGCAAAAAGCCCTTCCTTGGCCAGATGGGAGCCCAGGGCGGCAAGGTAGACGGCACGACGAGCATGGTACCTGGGGTTGGAGGTTGGAAGTTAGATTAAGGACCTAGACAGAGGTTGAAGTGGGGTAAAGATTGCAGTGAGGTAAAGGTTGGAGGTGAACCCCCAACCCATCACCAAGGAACAGATAACAGTTAAAGGTGACAGGTTAACGTAAAGGTTGGAGGAGACAGAAAGGTCAGAGGTGACAGGTTGAAGTGACATGTTGAGGTTGAAGTGACATGTTGGATCCCAAGGCAGAGAGGTTGACAGCAAGACAGACATGAGACCTGGGAAGATGAGGGTACTGGGGGGTACAGTCACCACTGATCCAGACGCACACCTGCAGTTCCCACCATAACCAGCACCAGCAACCCCCTCAAACACTCGCACAGTCTTCTATACTGGGGGGGAACTATCACCGCTTAGCTACATACATACCTGTAGTTCAAGTAGGCCTTCTTGAACAAGCACTCCTCAGGGATTTGGACCGCAAGGTCAACAATGGCTACCGGGCGCGCCACACAGCGGAGACCGAAACTGCCGACCACATGGGTGGATGTAGGGGGAAGCAAGGGGATGGAGGTCTGCAAGGGAGGAAGGGAGTCAGCAAGGATCAGATGCTTGTTCAGGGATGTGGGGGGGGAGCAAGGGTGATAGGCATGGGCATGGATGTAGGGGGGAGAAAGAGGATATAAGTCTGTAAGGACGGAACAATGAGGGCAGCGAGGGTGATGGGCAGTGGGCATGCATGTAGGTGGGAGAAAGATTATATAGGTCTGCAGGGACAGAACCATGAGGGCAGCAATGGTGATAAGCATGGGCGTGGATGTATGGGGGGGGAAAGGGAGCGGAGGTTAGGAGGCACCAAAGTATTTGATGGATGGGGACAGCCAGTTGGAGTAGAGCACATGCAAGGATTAATTGATTGAACACAGGGTTGGTGCTCTCGGCATGGCCATGATATGTGCTATCAGTAGATGCAACCAGAAGAATGCTGAGTGAGGGACTCGTGTGCCATTTAGGATTCAGTTAAATGCTATTACCATGAACACATAGCACCATCAGACCCCCACAGTTGAAATATTAGTTTGAGTAGCATCCCATCTCCCCCCCTCCAAACACGCACTTGTTAACAGTTCACCCCAAACCCAGGCATTGCCTGCCCCGCCAAACCTCTCGGAAGTTCACCTTATCATCGCACCTCCATTGGATCCAGTCCCAGCTGATGGATGAAGCCAGAGGTTCTCTCTCCACTAACGTTCTGCGCATTGGACAAGTTGAAGAGAGAGTGAATGGATGAACGAGTGCATGAATGGATGGACGAGTGAATGAGTAAGTGGCTGAAACAATGAACAAATGAATCGAGATATCAATAGGTGGCAAGCCTTTTGTCAGTTAGGCTTGGCAACGAATCACCATATGGCCAGATATGGCTAACTATATCTGACATCACAAGTTTCAGAACTGAAGCTTTCGTCTTCTGCAAACCGTTGTATCACTTCCTGTGGCCTTACATTTAAGTTAAGATGTGATATAGTAACAAGCAATTTATAAGTAGCAATCTGGAAGAATTACAATATGAATGACCTTGAAAGACTCACCTTGCCAGAGGGGATGGAGGCAAGTGCCTTTCTTAGCTTAGAAACGAAGGACGCAATCGAAGTTTCCAGGGGGTAGTTGACCCGAGTTTCATTCAGCAGTTCTCCAATCTGCAGGGACATGGGCACGTAGGGGAGGTGAGGAGAATTGAGAGTAAGGGATTCCAGGAATCCAGCCCTCATACTCTGAATTATCCGACGTCCGGCAAGTTTCCTGTTAGGCTACCCCTCAGCTGAAAAGCAGCCGAGTGACTAGACACCCGAAGTGAATGGTTGAAGCGGTGAACTAAGTGCTAACTAGCAATTCAATTCTTCGCTACAATCTGGAACGAAGGATTGATAGCTCTACAAGCGCAAGATTCTGTTCAGAGGTATTACCTGCAGTTGGAAGAGCGCGGCGTCCGAGGAGGCTGTGATCGCCGATGGATCCAACTCGGTGCCGTTAGTCGAAACTCCGGGCACAGGGGCTTCATCCTCAGAAACATGCAGAGCATCTTCATCAGAGACTTCCGCATCGGAGACGTCCATATCAATCGACTCGTCGTCGGAATCGACCTCAGCGTCCAAATCGGACGGCTCTTCGCTTGGCGGCCGGCCATCATCTGATGACGAAGCCTCCACATCATCGAGGTTGTGTGCGTGTCCCTTCATAGTTCACGATTTCACTCGGCAAGGGAGAATATCACTTGCATGACTCAAAAGCCAGAGAAGCAGATAAGATAGATAGCGGATGGTTTTGCCGTATTATATAGCTGTGGAGGCTCTTAGGTCCCCTTCTTGTCCTTAGCCCCCTGTCCGACACTCCGACATTCACGACGAAGGCAGTACGGGAGGGTTCCAGAAAGGTCCGAGATCTGGGGGTTCCTTGAAGTGCTCCTTCACTTCAGCACAAGTCTGCCACATAATCTTTTCACAGGACGTTAAGGATTGCGCAAAAGCGCATATGCCTCTTGGTTCTGAAAGATCGGTGACCCATCAGAAAATGAAAGCTTCCTTCAGCTTCCTCCATGAAACTTGAGCATAATACTCTGAACATAATCTGAACATTATCTCTGAGCTGATCTAAACTGAACTGAACATAATCGCTAATACTCCGAGGCAGGAGATAATGTGCAAGTGCTGCTAAGTGTTGTGGTGGTGGAGTGATTGTTAGGGGAAAAAAAACAGATTGTCAGAACTTTCGCTGTGGCACTCAGACTACCCCCCATTTTACCCTGCCATAATCCTGTAGTAAGAAGTAGTAAAGTCGGGTGTATTTGAACGCTAATAGCATCGTGCATCTTTTGAATGGTAATACATCTCTGTATAGGGCTGTATAGCAAGCCTTTGGCTTTTTGTAGCTCTTGTTTTTTGTATTTGGACCACTTTTGTCATATGGCATTTGGACTTAAATATAGCATTCGGACTTATACAAGGTGACCTCGAGCTTACTCATTCTACTACTACTCCTCTGGGGCAAGGGAGGCAAGAGAGGCACTGTTTTTCTTTTCGGCTGCCAGCACCAGCTTCAAGGCAGCTCCTCGAGACTGCCACTGGGCCAAACCCAAAGATTCCAGGAGCACTGGAAAGCTGAAGATACCAGCTTCCAGGTGCCTAGCTTGCTCAAGGTTTGGATGAAAAGAGAGCCCAGGGAGCTACCTAGAAGCTGCTGCTCGGAGCTGAAAAGAAAAACTATGAAGAGAGGCAAAGACAAGGCAAGGGAGTTGTTGGGGGTGCTTGTTTCTTACAAACTGCAGGTGATCTTGGAACTTGTGGCAACTTGATACACAAGTTGATCTTCTAAGCTATCATCTCCACCCTACTTGGGGTGAGGGGGAACTTGTAACGAACTACATGCCTACTAATCTTCTTATTATAGCTTGCCAAGGCTTCTAGTTTGCCAAGGCTTATTCAGACTCCCTGGCAAGGAGACTCTTTTATGGTGACTACTGGTAGCTCCGGCTTACGCAGTAGTGTCCTTAACTTCACGTCCTCAGAGTGGCACATTACTCGGATGTAACAATTTCAATTTCAATTTCAATGCCTACTAATAGCTACTCCGAGCTAGCAATCTGCTTGCCCTCCCAAGAAGTTCTGCCTTAACACGTAGCTAACAGTGTAGGCATTGTCACCCCAACACACTTGGTTACATGGATCCAGGCTTTCAGTATTTTACATCAGTCTCATACACCCTCGCGGTGTCAAGTAGACTTTAACATGTAATATATGTATCACAGGATCCACGAGCTCATCACACATCATCATATATCGGCACTGAAGAACGAGGCCATGATGCCTTGCAGCTCATCACGCGCCTTCCGAATCCCCTCCAAGCTCAGCTCCCCCCCCTCACTTCTAACCAGCTTCGGGATGGCGTATCCAGGGATCCCAATCCGCATTGCATCCCGCACCATTGCATCGTATGCTGCAGCCCATCTTTCTAACGTGTCTTGCGTCACATCTCTGGGAACTGAAATCGAGGGCTGGACTACTAAGTCTGAGTTTGCACCATTCACACCATCAGCCTTGGGGGAGGCGGCCCTAAGGGAGGGGCTTACACCACTGGGTGAGGTGGGCTTGTCTCCAGCCCTGGAGCGGAGGGTCACAAACAGAAGGGTGGTTCACAGATTGCAATCGCACAGGGTACACGCAATAAAGCAATCGACGCACGGGTCCAGAGTGAGTTGTGCATGTAACCATGTACGTATGCTACAGTTCAGGGGTAGCGAAATAGGCTTAAGGGACTCGCCCAACCTCGATATCAGGGGGGGAAAAAGCGAAAGCAAGCACTGATGAACTGGCCCCCAACACATTGTTCCACCACGAATGTTCTTGTTAGAACAACTGAACTTACCACAAACCGTTTTACCACACATGAACTTACCACAAGTCAATCTCTTTCAAGGCTGGTGTCACAAATCTATCAGACATCTCCTCGGGCGTGACTCTGGGCATTTTAGATGCTGGAGCCTTATGTCCCACCACACAGTAGAAAGGGTCTTGCATGGGCTCATCCCCAGGGGAGATCCTAACAGAAGTGGAATGGAAGCCAGCAGCGAACATCAGCTCTACAATCAACTCTATGCGCTGGGAAGGCGTTCGCTGGAGCCAGCCCACCAGAGCTTTCTCCTCAAAGCAGTGGGAGCTGAAGGAAACAATCCACCCACCTCCTGCAGGATCATAGATAGGGATGTCAAAAGTACAATATTTTTTTAATTATTGTATGGTAACGATATCGCACACCCTTTTTCTTTGACAATCAGTATGAGATCAAGGGGATATTACAGGTAACAGCTTTAAATCTCCATGCATAAAAAATCAAGTAAAAGGAACCAATCCTGAAGAAGATAGAAAAGTACAATAATATCGCACTCTGTTATCGTACGATATAGGGCAATATACTGAATTCACAGGCCCAGACCCAGAGTGCAAGGAAATCCCAGGCTGAGGTACTCCGGACGAGATTCTCCGAGAGCCGACCTCCGAATTGTAACATTGCAGACAAGTTGCAGACCAGTTGCGCATGATCAGACCAGTTGCGCTCCGCTGCGCATCGAGAGGCGGCTTTCTGTTGGCCTTGTTTCAAATTTATCTGTTTTCCAGTTTTTCAGTACGATATCAGTACGATATAAGTTCACCGCACAACACGAAATAGCGTACGATAAACACGAGAACTGGAAATATCAAACGATAGGGAGCTTGACATTCCTTATCATAGGGCGCAAATATAATTTTTAATATACTGCTTTATAGTTTAGGGTAAGGCCACCCCACCCCACTACCACCCATCATTGCATACTCTCCATTTCCTGCCCCACCCTACCACCCCATCACCCACCCACACCCAAAACTAACCACCCCCAACCCTCTCCCCCCCCCATCCCACCCACCCCAAGCTCCCACCCCCACATGCTACAAAACCTCACCGGGTCTGAGTAGCCTCAGGACTTCAGAGGCAACAGCCTCTGGTTGGCAAAGGTATTGGATACCTGCGCAACATAGCACTGCGTGGAAAGACGCTGTCGCATAAGGCAGCCGAACTCGGCGATTCAGGTCCTATGAGGATAGGAGTGGTTGGTTGGTTGGTTGGTTGGTTGGTTGGTTGGTTGGTCGGTTGGTTGGCAGTCGCACTCGGGGCAATTCAGGTCCTATGAGGATAGGAGTGGTTGGTTGGTTGGTTGGTTGGTTGGTTGGTTGGTTGACAGTTGCACTCGGCGGTTCAGGTCCTGTGCGGATGGGAGTGGTTGGTTGGTTGGTTGGTTGGCTGGTTGGCAGTCGCACTCGGCAATTCAGGTCCTATGAAGATAGAAGTGGTAGGTCGATTGGTTGGTTGGTTGGTTGGCGATTCAGGCCCTTCGAGGATAGTAGTGGTAGGTTGGCTGGTTGGTTGGCGATTCAGGCCCTTCGAGGATAGTAGTGGTATGTTGGATGGTTGGTTGGCGATTCAGGCCCTTCAAGGATAGTAGTGGTAGGTTGGTTGGTTGGTTGGTTGGTCATTTAGGCACTTCGAGGATAGTAGTGGTAGATTGGTTGGTTGGTTGGAGATTCAGGCCCTTCGAGGATAGTAGTGGTATGTTGGTTGGTTGGTTGGTTGGCAATTCAGGCCCTTCCAGGATAGTAGTGGTAAGTTGGTTGGCTGGTTGGTTGGCAATTCAGGCCCTTCCAGGTTAGTAGTGGTAAGTTGGTTGGTTGGTTGGTTGGCAATTCAGGCCCTTCCAGGATAGTAGTGGTAAGTTGGTTGGTTGGTTGGTTGGCAATTCAGGCCCTTCCAGGATAGTAGTGGTAAGTTGGTTAGTTGGTTGGTTGGTTGGCAATTCAGGCCCTTCCAGGATATTAGTGGTAAGTTGGTTGGTTGGTTGGTTGGCAATTCAGGCCCTTCCAGGATAGTAGTGGTAAGTTGGTCGGTTGGTTGGTCCTACGAGGATAGGAGTGGTTGGTTGGTTGGCGATTCAGATCCTACGAGGATGGGAGTGGTAGGAGTAAGTTCAATCTGATGGTAGCAATATAGGCAAAACAAGTCCTATGCAGTGTCGCAAGCGACGCGGAAAATTGGCGGAGTGTGTTGGCAACGCAACGAAAGGTGGCAACGATGGAGCTGACCGAAGCAAGTTAGTTACGCGACCGTTGGCTGACGTGTCGGGCTTCAAGCAATGTTTTGGTCGGACAGACGGACAAATGGGTAAACATGGGGGCTCCCGCTCCCTTGAAGAGGGGGCTCCGCCAACAATGCAATACACACCATCGTGAATGAACAAATACTATTATAGATGAGGTGCACATCAGGGTACTTCAGGAGGACCCCCAGCTCTGCCGCCTGAGACACAACCAATTGTATAGCCTGCGACACAACGGACCCTTCCTTCTGGTCAACGGAACCTCACCACGTTGCGTCCTGCGTCGCTGCGGACTCTACGACGGAGGACGCAGCGTCCTGAACAACCCTCATGCACATTTGCACTCGCCGATTGAGGTCTTACGAAGATTGTAGAAATGAGATATTGCAATCGGGCAGTGGCCAGACAGGCTAAAATGGGCTTTTAATTTTGGCTTTTCTGACCTGCTTCTAGGCAGCTCCCTGCGCCACCGACTGTCTACGCCCAAATATTTCAGCAGTTCCGTACAGCCGATTGTTCCAGCTTCAAGGTGCCCTAAATTACGCTATGTTTGGCTGAATAGCCGGACACGGGAGCTGCCTAGAAGCTGCTGCTGGTAGTGGAAAATAAAGGCCCTAGACCCATCCTCCCCCACCATTCCAAGTCACTATCACCCCCCCAACCAGCACAGCGCCTGAACCTCCCCAACCAACCAACCTCCCCAACCGACAACGTGCCTGAACAAACCAATCAGTGAGAAGCTTGTTATTGCCCGAGGCAGCCAAATTGAGGACACAGTCATCCTAGTACGTAGCCTTTGGTCCAGTTAGATCATGAAGGCCCTTGACCTTAACCCCTGCTCCCCAACCATTCCAATTCACAATAGCCAACAACGCTACGGAACGAACTAATCAGTGTGAAGCTTGTTAGCGACTGAGGCAGCCAAATTGAGGACACAGTCATAACCGAACGTACATAAGCCTTTAAGTCAGATGGATCATGAAGGCCCTTGACCTTAACCCATGCTCCCCAACCATTCCAAGACACAACATCCAACTTGAACGTGGTTACATAGCTTCACCCTGCAATCTGGCAGCTCGCCATCTTCAGCAGAAAAAAAACAATTCCCAGGAATAACAACACACAATAACCAACGCGCCTGAACGAACCAATCAGTGAGACGCTGAATAGAAGCCATCTCCTACCCATAGAACCAACCAACCAACCAACCAACCAACCAACCAACCAACCTCCCCAACCAACAACGCGCCTGAACAAACCAATCAGTGAGAAGTTGAATAGAAGCCAGCTCCTCCCCATAGAACCAACCAACCAACCAACCTCCCCAACCAACAACGCGCCTGAACGAACCAATCAGTGAGACGCTGATTAGAAGCCAGCTCCTCCCCATAGAACCAACCAACCAACCAACCAACCTCCCCAACCAACAACGCGCCTGAACGAACCAATCAGAGAGACGCTGGTTAGCAGCCAGATCCTCCCCATTCAACCCATGTCCGACCACCTTTCCCAAGCTCATAGAAGGTAGGTGTGAGTCCCAGCTTCCACATAGATCCAGCACGTCACTGCCAGGCTTGATCACCTCACCGTACACAGCTAGAAATAGGAGGAGGGCGATGAGTGGGGTAGAGGAGGGGGATGAGGTAGGGGGGCATAGTTAGGCATATGGCGGTGGAAATGAGTTAGACAGGAGGGGAAGAAGGAGGGGGTCATAGTTAGGTATATGAGAGTGAGGATGAGGTAAATAGTTAGGGGGGGATGAGATACGTCACTGCCAGGCTTGATCACCTCACCGTACACAGCTAGATATTGGAGGAGGGCGATGAGTGGGGTAGAGGAGGGGGATGAGGTAGGGGGGCATAGTTAGGCATATGGCGGTGGAGATGAGTTAGACAGGAGGGGAAGAAGGAGGGGGTCATAGTTAGGTATATGAGTGTGAGGATGAGGTAAATAGTTAGGTATATGAGTGTGAGGATGAGGTAAATAGTTAGGGGGAGATGAGATAGGCATAGGAGGGGAAGAGGTAGGGAGTCCAAATTAGGCGAATGAGTGTGAAGATGAGGTATATAGTTAGGGGGAGATGAGATAGGCATAGGAGGGGAAGAGGTAGGGAGTCAAAATTAGGCGAATGAGTGTGAAGATGAGGTAAATAGTTAGGGGGAGATGAGATATGTAGAGGAAGGGGATGAGGTAGGGGGGCAAAGTTAGGCGTATGAGTGTGAGGATGAGTTAGATAGGAGTGGGAGATGAGTAAGGCATAGGATGGGAAGAGGTAGGGGGACATAATTAGGTATATGAGTGTGAAGATGGGGTAGATGGTCAGGGGGAGAGAGAAAAGTAAAGCACAGGATGGGAAGGGGTAGGCATAAGGAGCAGGTGTGTGTGTGTGTGTGTGTGTGTGTGGTGGTGGTGGTGGGGGGGGGGGGGGTAGAAGAGTAAAGCACAGGGGAGGAAGAGGTAGGGGTCAGAGTTAAGCATATGAGTTGGATAGGAGTGGGAGATGAGAAAGGCACATGAGATGAGAAAGGCACATGAGATGAGAAAGGCAAAGGAGATGAGAAAGGCACAGGAGATGAGAAAGGCACAGGAGATGAGAAAGGCAAAGGAGATGTGAAAGGCAAAGGAGATGAGAAAGGCAAAGGAGATGAGAAAGGCAAAGGAGATGAGAAAGGCACAGGAGGGGAAGAGAAGAGGGAAGGGGGAGGAGTACGGCAAAGGGGTGGGGATATGGCGTAGATAGGAGGGGAATATGAGATTGGCGTAAGAGGGGAAGAGTTCATGGGCGAGTCCCTTTAGCCTCTTTGGATACCCATGGACTGTCACATACATACACATACCATATGCATACCATACCACACCATACCATACCATACCATACCATACCAGCAAGTTCAGCCCTGAATCCTGCATCCACGTGGTGCACCATCCTCAGCCATTGCTATTACTCTTCATCATCAGCATCATCCAGGCTATTCATGGGCAAGTCCCTTTAGCCTATTTGGATACCCATGGACTGAAACATACATACACTTACCATACACATACACTTACCAGTAAGTTTGGCCCTGAATCCTGAATCCGCGTGGTGCACCATCCTTGGCCATTGGTAGAAAACTTCATCATTAGCGTCATCCAGTCGCAAGTACTCATGTGCAAGCAAAAGCGGAGATTCAGATGCAGCGGCGGCTGAAGGGTTATGGTTGGGGGCAGGGCGCTACATTTTGTCAAATTGGTCAGCGCTTAAAGCACACAAATGTTAAATTGGTCAGCGCTTTGTAGTACAAAAAGCGCACAAACTGCGTGCTGCGCCCACAGGGGGTTGAAAAAACTGCGCGAAACGCGCAGTGGGGCTCAAAAAGCGTGCGCAAAATCGCGCTGCCTCGCACACTTTGTAGTATCCTGGTTGGGGGGTAGGGTTATGGTTGGGAGCAGGGTTAGGGGTAGGGTTGGGAGCAGGGTTATGGTAGGGAGCAGGGTTATGGTTGGGGGCAGGGTTATGGTTGGGAGCAGGGGTAGGGTTATGGTTGGGAGCAGGGTTATGGTTGGGGGGTAGGGTTATGGTTGGGAGCAGGGGTAGGGTTATGGTTGGGAGCAGGGTTATGGTTGGGGGCAGGGTTATGGTTGGGAGCAGGGGTAGGGTTATGGTTGGGGGCAGGGTTTATGGTTGGGAGCAGGGGTAGGGTTATGGTTGGGAGCAGGGTTATGGTAGGGAGCAGGGTTATGGTTGGGGGCAGGGTTATGGTTGGGGGCGGGGCTATGGTTGGGGGTTATGGTTATGGTTGGGAGCAGGGTTATGGTTGGGGGCAGAGTTATGGTTGGGGGGTAGGGCTATGGTTGGGAGCAGGGTTATGGTTGGGGGGTAGGGTTATGGTAGGGAGCAGGGTTATGGTTTGGGGCGGGTTATGGTTGGTGGTTAGGGTTATGGTTGGGGGGTAGGATTATGGTTGGGGGGTAGGGTTATGGTCGGGAGAAGGGTTATGGTTGGGGGCAGAGTTATGGTTGGGGCAGAGTTATGGTTGGGGGGTAAGGTTATGGTTGGGAGCAGGGTTATGGTTGGGGGCAGAGTTATGGTTGGGAGCAGGGTTATGGTTGGGGGCAGAGTTATGGTTGGGGGCAGGGCTATGGTTGGTGGCAGGTTTATGGTTGGGGGCGTTGATGCCCCTTTTATTTTCAGCTGTGAGCCGCACCTTCTAGGCAGCTCCCTGGGCCAGCCACCGGGCTAAGCTTCAAGACTTCAACAGTATCAGAAAGATGATTCTGTCAATTTCCATTTGCAATTTGTTGCAATATGATTGGCTGGGTAGCAAGCCAGGGAAGCTGCCTAGAACCTGCTGCTGATAGCTGCAAAGGAAAGCTATGACTTTGGGCTTTGACCTGGAAGAAGAATATGAAGCAGCCCTTCATCAAATACCTCTTCCTCAAATACGCGTACCAGCTTCATCAAATAGCTTATTTATATGTGTTCATACAGGTTCATAATTTTATTTTTATGTATATGTCTCTCTCTCTCTCTCTCTCTCTCTGTCTCTCTCTCTCTATTTATATATATTTATGAACACATATAAATAAGTATTTGATGAGGCTGGTACGCGTATTAAAGGAATTTGAAGCTCAGTTTCATATTTGATGAAGCTGCTACGCGTATTTGAGAAAAGAGGTATTTGTTGAAGGCAGCTTCATATATATATATATTTATCTATATATATATATTATATATATATATATATATATATATATATATATATATATATATATATATATATAATATATATATATATATATGAAGCTGCCCTTCAACAAATACCTCTTTCTCAAATACGCGTAGCAGCTTCATCAAATATGAAACTGAGCTTCATCAAATACCTTATCTTATATCTTATATATGAAGCAGCCCTTCATCAGATACCTTATCTATACATCAAATATGAAGCTGCCCTTCATCAAAAACCTTATCTACCTTATATATGAAGCTGCCCGTCATCAAATACATTATATATCTATATCAAATATGAAGCAGCCCTTCATCAAATACGCGTAGCAGCTTTTAGGCTGCTCCCTTTCCCTGTCCTTGGGTGAAACCTGTACCCAGGTAGTGTGTCTGAAAGCTGGCAAGACATGCAATCCAATGCATTTGGAAGCTTTGAGCTTGACCCAGTGGCTGATTAATGGAGCTGGGTGGAAGCTGCTATGCCTAGACAAAAAAACAGTGCACTTCGGGCTTTGAGCGGGAACAAGACTATGAAGAATCCCTTCCTCAAATACCGTGTTGCAGCATGCAGCATGCAGGAGGCAGATAGGAAGTTTTGTTTTTACCATACATTAGTTTTTTTGTTATTTTGCCTCCCCCCCTCTCCCCCCCCTTCCAAGCTTGAGAGGCCCATGTCTGCTTCACCAATTATAATTACGGGGGTCAAAGGAAGGTGAATAGTGCTCCTCTCAAACAGGTCTACCAATTTGTGGTCTTACATGTTGATTTAGACACAGTTGAACACTATGGTCAAGCAAACCGGCAGCGTGCACTCGTTTTCTTTTTTTCTATCGCCACGTCTTGCCTCTGGAAGCCGATATCACCAGCTTTCTAGCACTGCTGAAATCTTTGGACTCAGCAGAGCAACTGGCTCAGCCAGCTGCCAAGAGGCTTCCGTGCGTAGCAGAAAATAAATCAAGTGATCATCATGCTATCCACGAACACATACAAAAGCTCAAAGTCACCTACCAGCCAGAACATTGATGCCCAGATCCATGGCTACGGAACTGATATTCTGAGGGCTGGCCTTATCCTCATCCTTGGTTGGGGTACACTTGCAAGGCGCACATGTGCGTGCCCTAGCTGAAAGCCAGCCGGCATTGGGCCAAGGCGGAAGGATAGGAGATGAAGTTTTGCCTCGGAATGACGATACACCAGCTGGAGCTACCAGGTTTACGCTTCTGTCCACAAGATGGGCCGAAATACGCATCATAGGGCTCATCTAGACTTCCCTTGGGAACTGGCTGGGCAACTAGAGTTGGAAAGTTTAGATTCTGCTGGTTTGAGCTTGAATTGAAATTGGCTGCGTTGCTCCTGCCTTAAGGCTGCTGGCTGTCTTCGGAAGTTACAATACCAATCAAAGCATGGTGGCTTGAACCAAGACCAGAAAATATATTGATCTGCAAGAGCAGTTTTTTTTATCGTATTTGGCTGACTGGACGATGAAGATAGAGAAATATGTCCTGAAGAAGATAGGTAGCTATGTGCTGATGAAGATATGTCCAGACAAGTTATGTATTGAGTTGGATTTGCAAAGGAGTGTGGTCAGGAGCTCGTGTGGTCAAATCTTGGCCTTCAGATAAAAAAGCAGATCAGGTGACCAGAGGGCCTGCCAGGAACACGAAAATGCCTCAGGCCAGCAGCATGCACGGGCGAATGTGGGGTTGTGAGAGCAGAAGCAGGGAATCGCCCAGAGATCAGTTGGGTTTCTGTCGCTTGGATTTTGGTTCCTGAGTTTCTCGCTCGATCAGGCTGGGAGGAGTACTTGACAAGATTTTGGATTTCGATTGGTACTGCTGGCAGTACAATACAAGGCAGTTGGTCTTTCTTTTGGCCACATTAAAAGTGCTCGCCAGGCTTGGCAACGCCCCATCCGCCGATTGCTAAGATGAAATTGCAAAACAGAGCTACTTCAACCCGCATGGTGCGTGTCAACAAGCCCTTATCGCCACCCTATCCTATCCTCGCCCCGGCCCCCGTAATCTCGCACCACCGAGAAGCGCGCATACTGCGACTTGGCGCTTAATTATTTTGTTCGATAAGGATTCCACCACCCATGCTGCGAGGGGCTCAATTGATCTTGCAGCAACAACAGCCAGGGTCCAGTGGACCATTTTATGCGTGGAGCTTGCGCATCGGGATGCCTTTGCAGGCTCGGACTGTCGCGCGTGTCTGTGTGGGGCAGGGGCTGGTTGGGTGGGATAGTCTGGAATGAGTGGTGGGGGGTGCATGTGCATGATGCCGGGAGGAATGCGACATCACAACCTACACACGAAGGGCTCATGGAATATTATCTTGCCGTACTAGCCGGTCTGGTCAATCCACAATGTTGCGCGTGTACGTATTCAACACGTCCCATGCGAGAACTCGACAACATAGCTAGTCTGGTATGGCAGCCGTTGGAGGTGCATGCGCATGGCCGCGCATGTGGTCCCGACCGCCCGAACCTACGTCCATCACCCCCGTCAACATCCTTGGCTTCCTCTTCACTACGGCTGTTATCGGGTCTGATATATCCCCTCACACGCATAATCCATGGGCGAGAGGGAGGGGTTGGCTGTGTGGCCCACCACTCCCGCCTGCTGATCGGATTTGATTAAATGGTTGCATGATTTTTTAGCCAACTCTGGGATGCTCACCGTCTTCCACCCCCAGCCCCCCATGCGATACCAATGGGAACCTGGGAGCATACCATGCGAATTAGAAAGTAATAATACTATACAAACTACACAGTAATATTGTAAATTATACAGTAATAATGTGAAATAGACAGTGATACTACATCCACAATCTCCCCACCACCCCAACTAAATGTACCTGCCCCCCCCCACACACCCCACACCCCACCCTCTCCCTCCCTCCCGCCTTTCTCAGTTTCATCGATTGGCTGCTCCCCTGCTTCGCCCGGTGGTAAGCCGGCCTCTTGGAGCTGCCCTCATCACCCGTGCTCAAGGAGGAGATGCATCAGCAGCAGCAGCTACGGGTGGGAAGCAGCAGCAGCAGCAAAAGAAGAAGGGTGCAAGGGTCAAGAAAGACGAGGAGCAGGGTGAGTTGAGTGGCATGAAAGCAAAACCCACAGTAACTAGGGATCGGCATATCATATGATGTTGACCAAAGTCGAGCATGATATCACATGATATCATACAAAATGCATCATATAATATTATAAATGGTAACTTTGGCCTAGACAGACTGACGGCATCACATGATATCACACACATGATGACATGATATCATATTGATGACATACCCCCCCCTGAGGTGTGACCTGCCCCTTCAACCCCTCGCCCCATGGGTTTGACCTGCCCGCTTCAACCTCTCGCCCCATGGGTGACCTGCCCCCTTCAACCTCTCGCCCCATGGTGTGACCTGCCCCCCCTGGGTGTGACCTGCCCCTTCAACCTCTCGCCCATGGGTTGACCTGCCCCCTAACGTGCAGCAGCAACGAATTATTCAGCGCAGCTGCACGCTCATGGGCTTGGGCACGTTTCTGGTCCTGGTCTTCAGGTGTGGATGGTTGGATGGAGTGTGTGTGTGTGTGTGTGTGTGTGTGTGTGTGTGTGTGTGTAAGGGGGGGGGGGGGGGCGGGGAAGGGAGGGTACGAGGAGGGGGGGGGAGGAGATGCCCGATGACTTTGTTGACCATGGGCGTTCACACAATCGTTTGTGATAATTGTTTGTTGGGTGGATGGGTCTTTGGCTTGAGCAGATGGTCTGGGGTAAATGGGGTTGTGTGAAGGGAACAGTAATTTGATATCAGTTGATATCATATTGTGTGAAGGGAATGGCAATATGATATCAGTTGATGTCGTATTGTGTGAAGGGAATGGCAATATGATAGCAGTTGATATCATATTGTGTGAAGGGAATGGCAATATGATATCAGTTGATGTCGTATTGTGTGAAGGGAATGGCAATATGATAGCAGTTGATATCATTTGTTTGTGAAGGGAAAAAGGCAATATGATATCAGTTGATATCATATTGTGTGAAGTGAATGCGCAATATGATATCATATGCTATCAATTGTTTCAAGGAACGAGCTATATGATATCATATTGTGTGAAGGGAAACAGCAATGTAATATCATATGATATCATATTGTGC
Organism: Microglena sp. YARC; assembly: GCA_022414725.1. Lineage (NCBI taxonomy): Eukaryota > Viridiplantae > Chlorophyta > Chlorophyceae > Chlamydomonadales > Chlamydomonadaceae > Microglena > Microglena sp. YARC. Next base: position 41,834,390 of record CM039465.1, on the reverse strand, counting down.
TGAACGGGAATGGCAATATGATAGCAGTTGATATCATGTTGTGTGAAGGAAACGGAAAAAAATGATATTCAGTTGATGTCATATATGTGATGGGAATGGCAATATGATATCAGTTGATGTCATATTATGTGATGGAATGGGCAATATGATATCATATGCTATCATATTGTGTGGAAGTGAATGAAATCAATTGATATCATATGCTATCATATTGTGTGAAGGGAATGGCAATATGATATCATATTCTATTATATTGTGTGAAGGGAATGGCAATATCATAGCAGTTGATATCATATTGTGTGAAGGAATGGGCAATATGTATCATATGCTATCATATTGTTTCAAGGAACGGCAATATGATATCATATTGTGTGAAGGGAACAGCAATGTAATATCATATGATATCATATTGTGTGAAGGGAATGGCAATATGATAGCAGTTGATATCATGTTGTGTGAAGGAAACGGAAAAATGATATCAGTTGATGTCATATTATGTGATGGGAATGGCAATATGATATCAGTTGATGTCATATTATGTGATGGGAATGGCAATATGATATCATATGCTATCATATTGTGTGAAGTGAATGGCAATATGATAATAATCATATGCTATCATATTGTGTGAAGGGAATGGCAATATGATATCATATTCTATTATATTGTGTGAAGGGAATGGCAATATCATAGCAGTTGATATCATATTGTGTGAAGGGAATGGCAATATGATATCATATGCTATCATATTGTTTCAAGGGAACGGCAATATGATATCATATTGTGTGAAGGGAACAGCAATCTAATATCATATGAATAATCAATTGTGTGAAGGGAACGGCAATATGGTATCATGTGATATCATATGATGCCCTTTGTCTGACTAGGCTGAAGTTACCATTTACATATAATATAATTTTATGCAATTTGTATGATATCATATATTATCATACTCGCCTTTGGTCAACATCATATGACATGCGGGTCCCTACTTGTGCGAAGTACCTGTTATTGAAGAACACAAAAATACAAAAGGATGTAAAGGATTCAATCAGGCCACCACCCTTTTTAGTATTGTATAAGCTCAAGCTATTTGGCAGTAGGTCCTTTAATTTGGTTGTACAATTATTTTGGGAAAACAATTGGGTGGCATGGGATGGTTGGTTTGAGGCGGAATGGGCTGGAGTAGATGGGCTTCAGTATTTTTTTTTCAAATATGAAAGTGGGTTTTTCCTAGCTTCATGTTTTTAGGGCCTCCTCCAGGGATATTTTTTTCTGGAATACATTCCGATCGGAATGTGAGATCCCGTTTTGGCCAAAATTGCCGGAATAAGAAACTTTTTTTTTTTTTTACTGAAATTGACAAAAATTACCCAAATCGACCCAAATCGGAATAAGGATCCTGTTTGGGGAGGAAAATAGGGAGGAATCAAATGAAAAGGAATAAGATTTCCTCTTTTTGATTTTGGAAAAAAATATCCTGCCTCCTCCAGGGACAGCGTTTTTGTGTGCTGTTCTACTGTTTTTTGTAGCGTTTTAGGGCCATTTTAGGGCAACACATTTTTTTAAACTTTTTTTATAGCGATAATATCCGCTGAAACACGGGGGTCGAAACTAGCGATTACTATATACAGCGGAAATAAAAATCCTGATGAGACTTATGTAATGAGTTTGTATTTTTAAATATTTTGTTTTAAGAAACAAACAAAATACAAAAGGATATATTAAGATTCAAATCTGGACGCCCCCTTTTATTATTTTGTAGCTCAAGCTATTTGGGCAGTCGACCTTTAATTTGTGTACAATTTTTTGGAAAACAATAGGGGTCGCGTGGGTGGTTGTTTTGAGCAGATGGGCTTGAGTAATTGGGGCTTGTGTGACTAGCTGTATTAAAAAAAAAAAAAAAAAAAAAAGATATAGAGGATTCAATCAGGCCCCCCCCTATTTTATAGCTTAAAAGCCTATTTTGGCGGTAGGTCCTTCGAATTTTTGTGCACAATTCTTTTGCGAAAACAATTGGGTGGCATGGGGTGGTTGGTTTGAGCAGACAGATGGGCCTGGAGTAAATGGCTTGTTGTGACGAGCTGTATGTTACGAACAAAAAAATAGAAAAGGATGTATTGGATTCATCAGGCACGATGCTTACTTTACTTGATATTTTATAGCTCAAGCTGTTTGGGAGGTAGGTCCTTTAATTTGTGTACAATTATTTTGGAAATCAATTGGGTGCATGGGTGTGGGGGCTTTTCAGCAGATAAGATTTTGTAAGTAGCTGTATGTGTGTGTGGGTTATATGTAGGGACCGGCATATCGTATGATGTTGACCAAAGGCAAGTATGATATCATATGATATCATACATAGTGCATCATATTATATTGTGTACACATGGTAACTTGAGCCTTGTCAGTCTGCTGGCATCATATGATATCATATTGCTCATTCCCTATTGGGTTAAGGGGTTGGATTGGGGTAGAGTGTGTTTGGTGGTGGGGTTGGACCGACGGGTTCGTTTTGTTTTTTGGGGTGGTGTGTGTGTTGGGGTGGGGGGGGGGGGGGTATGTGTGTGTTTGTATGTATGGTGGTGGTTGGGATTGGGGGTAGAGTGCTGTTTAGTTGGTGGGGTTGACCGACGGGGTTTTTTCGTTTTTTGTTTTTTTGAGTGGGTGTGTGTCGTTTGGGGGGTATGTGTGTGTTGTATGTATGGGTGTGGGTTGGGATTAGGGGTATAGAGTGTGTTTAGTGGTGGGGTTGACGACGGGGTTCGTTTTTGTTGTTTTGAGTGTGGGTGTGTCTGTTTGGGGGGGGTATGTGGTGTGTTGTATGTTGGGTGATATTTGTTGGGATTGGTAGAGTGTGTTTAGTGGTGGGTTGACAGGTGGACTTGTTTGGGGGCTTGGTGTGTGTTGTGTGTAAGGGTGGCAGGTTGGGATTAGGGGTAGAGTGTGTTTGGTGGTGGGGTTGACCAGGTAGGGTTTTTGGGTGTGGGGTGTGGGTATGTGTGTGTCGGGTTGTATTGTATGGTGATGGATATGGGGATCGGGGGTATAGTGTGTTTGGTGGTGGGGTTGACAGGTAGGTTTTGTTTTGTTTTTGGGGTGGACGGTATGGGTTGTTTGTATGTATGGTTGTATGTTATGGTATGTTGTATGTAGGGTGGGTTGTAATGTATGGGTATGGGGTTTGTATTAGGGTATCGGGTTGTATGTATGGGTATGGGTTGTATGTATGGGTATGGTTGTATGTATGGGTATGGTTGTATGTATTGGGTATGGGTTTGTATGTATGGGTATGGGTTGTAATGTATCGGGTATGGGTGTATGTATGGGTATGGGTTGTATGTATGGTATATGGTATGGGTATGGTATGGGTTGTATGTATGGGTAGGGTTGTATGTATGGGCTATGGGTTGTATGTATGGGTTATGGTTTTGTATGTATGGGTATGGGTTGTATGTATGGGTATGGGTTGTATGTATGGTAATGTTGGTATGTAGGGTTGTTTGTATGTTTGGGTTATGGGTTGTATGTATGGGTATGGGTTGTTTTGTATGGGTATGGGTTTGTATGTATGGGTATCGGGGTTGTATGATGGTATGGTTTATGTATGGGTATGGGTTATGTAGGGTATGGCGTGTATTGTATGGTTTGTATGTATGGGTATGGGTTGTAATGTATGGTTTATGTATGTATGGTTGTAATGTATGGGTATGGGTTTTTTTTTTTTTTGTATGTTATCGGTGGGGTATGGGTGGTGTTTGTATGGGTGTAATTATGGGTTTTATGTATGGGTATTCGGGTTTTGTTTGTATGGTGTATGTCTGAGGTTGTTTGTATGGTATTTTATGTATGGGTTGTATGGTTGTATAGGTATGGTTGTATGTTGTATGTATGGGTAGTATGTGGTATGTTTTATGTATGGGTATGTTGTATGTATGTGTATGGTTTGTTTGTATGCGGTATGGGCCTGGTTGTATGTTGTTTGTATGGGTAATGGTTGTTTATGGTATTGGGTTGATGTTTATGTTATGGGTGTATGTAGGTATGGTGTATGTGATGGGTAATGGGTTGTATGTATGGGTATGGTTGTAATGGATTATGGGTTGGGTTGTATGTATGGTATGGGTTGTATGTATGGGTTGTATGAAAATATGATATGTGTATGTATGGGTATGTTGTATGTTATGGTATGGGTTGCTTTATGGGTTATGGTGTATGGGTATGGCTTTATTATGTATGGGTTTTTTATGGTTGGTATGTATGGGTATGGTTTGTATGTATGGTATGGGTTGTACTGTGATGGCGTATGTATGGTAGGTTATGTATGTTATGGGATGGGTTGTATGACGTATGTATGGGTGGGTTTATGTGTATGTATGTATGGGTTATTGTATGTATGGGTTGTATGGATTTATATGTTGTATGGCGGTATGGTTGTAATGTATGGGTATGGTGTATGTATGCGTTATGTTGTATGTTGGGTATGGTTGTATGGGTATGGTTGTTTGTAGTATGTATGCGGTGTATGATGGTATGGGTTGTATGTAGGGTATTGGGTTTGTATGGGTTTATGTATGGGTTTATGGGATTGTATGTATGGTATGGGTTGGTACTGTATGGGTATGGGTTGTATGTAGGGGTTGTATGGTATGGGTTATTGGGTTGTTTGTATGGGTATGGGTTTGTATGTATGGTATGCGGTTGTTATGGTATGGGTTTGTATGGGTATTGTATGTATGTATGTATGGGTATGTCCCCATGGGTATGGTTATGTATGGGTATGGTATGGTTGTATGGTATGTATGGGTATGGTTGTATGTATGGTTGGGTTGTATGTATGGGTATGGGTTGTATGGGTATGGTTGTATGGCTGGTGTATGTTTGTATGGGTATGGTTGCGTTGTATGGTTGGGTATGTAGTTGTAGGGGTATGGGTTGTATGTATGGTTATCGGTTGTATGTATGGTATGGGTGTATGTTATGGGGTTATGGGTGTATGTTTATGGGTATGGGTTGTATGTGATGGATGGGTTTTGTTTGTATGGTATGGTTGTATGTATATGGGTATGGGGTTGTTGGTATGGTTGTATGTATGGGTATGGTTGATGGGTTTAGGGGTTTATGGGTTGTATGTAGTGGTATGCGGTTATGGGTATAGTATGGGTAGTATGGGTTGTATGTATGGGTTGTTGTTTGTATGGTATGTATGTTGGGTATGGTTGGTATGGTATGGGTATGTTATGGTATGGTGTAATCATGCATGGTTGTATGTATGGTATTGTATGTATGGTATGGGTTTATGTATGGGTATGGTTGTATGGGTATGGGTTTGTATGGTATGGTTGATGGATCTGTATTGGTATGGTGTATGTATGGGTATGGGTTGTATGTATGGGTATGTTTTGTATTATGGGTTGTATGGGTATGGTGATGTATGGGTATGGGTATGATGGGTATGGTTGTTATGTATGGGTATGTATGGTATGGGTTTGTAGATGTATGGGTAGGGTTGTATGTATGGTATGGGTTGGGGATTGTAAGGGTCTTGTTTTTGGTGGGGTGGGTGGTGGGTGGTGGTATGTGTGTATGGGGTGGGTGGGTGGTATGTGTGTATGGGTGGTGGGTGGGGGGTGTGTATGTGGGTGGGTGGTGGGGTATGTGTGTATGGTGGGTGGGTGGGTGATGTGTGTATGGTGGGTGGTGTGGGTATGTGTGTAAGGTGGGTGGTGGTGGGTGTGGTGGGTATGTGTGTAATGGGTGGGGTGGGTGGTGGGTGTGGTATGTGTGTATGAGTTTGGGTGGGTGGTGGGTGAGGTATTGTTGTAATTGGGTGGTGGGGGTATGTGTTCATGGTGGGTGGATGGTATGTGTGTATGGGTGGGTGGGTGGGGGTTATGTGTGTATGGGTGGGTGGGGGGTGGGTGGGTATGTGTTATGGGTTGTATGTACGGGTGATGGGGATTTGGGTAGTAGAGCGTGTTTGGGGGGGGGGGGGGGGGGGGGGGGGGGGGGTGGAGGGGGTATGTGTTTGTGTTGTTTGTGTATGGTTGATGTGGTTGGGATTGGCGGTATAGTATGTTTGGGGGGGGGGGGTGACAGGTGGGGTTTGGGGTTCGTGTTTTGGGGGGGGGGGCGGGGATATGTTTCATCTGTGTTGTGTAGTGTGTTTGTGCTGCGTGTGTGTGTGCATGCGTGTATGGTGTTGTGTAGTGGTGTGTGGTGTGCATGTGGGGCTTAGGGTTTAGGGCTAACTTCCACACACACACTACATGCACACACACCACTGCAACACACACACACACATGCATCAGCCTCCACCAACACACACACACACACAAACTTATACACAAACTCACCACCATACACACCACCACCACACACACACACAAACTTAACACACACACACACGCCAACACGCACACAACACGGGCACACAAACATACAAATAACACCACCGCACACACACACACACACCACCACACACACACTCACCACGTTTACACGCACCACATCACACAATAAATAAATAACACACTCACACACACGACCACACATTACACACATACTTAACACACACACACCACCACACACACACACACCGCCGCCACACACACATGCACACACCACCATGCACCACCACACACACACCCACTGCACACGCACACACTCCCCCCCCCCCCCCCCCCCCCCCCCCCCACTCACACACCACCACACACACACACAAACTTACACACACACACACAGCAACACAAACATAACAACAATACACCACCGCACACACACACACACACACCACACACTCACCACGTTACACGCACACACACACACCACACTCACACACACCACCACACATACACACACATACACACATACACACCGCCACCACACACACAGCACACCGCCGCCACACAAACACATGCACACACACATGCACCACCACACACACACCACTGCACACGCACACACTCCCCCCCCCCCCCCCCCCCCCCCCCCCCCCCCCCCTCCCCCCCCCCCCCCCCCCCCCCCCCCACACACCACACACACACACACACACACACACACAGCACACAACTATACACATTGCAGGAGCCTACTCAGCCACTGTGAGGCTAGCCAGTCACAGACTTTCAACATGCCGTGCAAACAGTATTGTGAGGGAGCCGGAGATCCAGGCCTTCTGGGAGGAGAACAAGGTCTACGAGAGCCTGCTGCAGTCTGGTGGGGTGAGTACGAAGTGGGGTGGGGGTAGGGGTATGAGGGTGGGTTTGGTGAATTCGTGGGTGTGGGGTGGGTAGGGTGGGCTGGTGAATGTGTGTGTGGGTGTGGGTGGGTGGATGGCAACTTCTGGTAAAAGAACAAGGTCTACGAGAACTGCTGCAGTCTGGTCTGGGCGTGAGTATCAGTGGGTTGGGTGTGTGGCTCCGTGCTGGTGTTCGGTGGGGTGGGGGGTAGGTTGGTTGTGGATGGCCACATTTGTGGGCAGTGAACAAGGTCTACAAGAGCCTGCTGCAGTCTTGTGGGTGAGAACTAGTTAGGTTGGATCGTGGTGAATGGTTGCACAAGCACCCCCCACAACCCCATCCCCCCCCCCACCCCCACCCCCACAAACCACTTACCACAACCCCCCCCACCCACCCCACCCCACCCCCCACAAACCACTCACCACAAACCCCCCACAAACCCTCCCCCCCCCCCCCCCCACAAACACTTCCCACAACCCCCCACACCCCACACACCCCACACCCTCACAAACCACTTACCACATACCCCCCACCCCCACCCACCCCCCACAAACACTCCACACCCCACACACACTTCAACCCACACTCCCCTACAAACACACCCATCACCAGAGAGCCTTTCACACTTCATGACGGCCCCCCCGATGCCAACAGTGATCTGTACATTTGGCATGCTCTTAACCCCTCACCTCAACAAAGTCTCCACACTCCACACACTCCCCCCCCCCCCCCCACACACACACACACACCCACACACCCACACACCACACACCCACACACACCCATCCCACCCATCACCAGGAGCCTTTCACACTCCATGACGGCCCCCCCTATGCCAACGGTGATCTGCACATTGGGCATGCCCTCAACAAGATCTTGAAGGACTTCATCAACAGGTAGTGTAAAGGTGTAATGTTATCAATATGGGACTGTGGTCCTAAATTTCACTGAATCTGCACATTGGGCATGCTCTAAACAAGATCTTGAAGGACTTCATCAACAGGTAGTGTAAAGGTGTAATGTTATCAATATGGGACTGTGGTCCTAAATTTCACTGAATCTGCACATTGGGCATGCCCTAAACAAGATCTTGAAGGACTTCATCAACAGGTAGTGTAAAGGGTAATGTTATCAATATGGACTGTGTCCTAAATTCCACTGAATCTGCACATTGGGCATGCCCTCAACAAGATCTTGAAGGACTTCATCAACAGGTAGTGTAAAGGTGTAATGTTATCAATATGGGACTGTGGTCCTAAATTCCACTGAATCTGCACATTGGGCATGCCCTCAACAAGATCTTGAAGGACTTCATCAACAGGTAGTTCGAAGGTGTAACTGTGTAATGTTATCAATATGAGACTGTGGTCCTAAATTTCACTGAATCTGCACATAGGGCATGCCCTTAACAAGATCTTGAAGGACTTCATCAACATGTAGTGTAATTGTGTAATGTGATCACTATGGGAATGTGGTCCTGAATTTCACTGAATCTGCATATTTGGCATGCCCTTGACAAGGTCTTGAAGGACTTCATCATGTAGTGTACTGTTATCAGATGCCACCACCACCAACAACACCAATACCAACACCAACACCACCAACACCAACCTTACCATTACTCACACCACCAACACCACCAACACCATTCACACCACCAACACCAACACCACCAACACCCAGACCACTCACAACACCAACACCACCACTCACACCAACACCAACACCACCAACACCAACCTTACCATTACTCACACCACCAACACCACCAACACCATTCACACCATCACTACCAAGACCACCAATACCAAGACCACTCTCAACACCAACACCACCACTCACACCACTACCTACACCACCAACACCACCAACACCAACACTCACACCAACACCAACACCAACACTACTCACACCAACACCTCTCACACTACCAACACCACCACTCGCACCACCACCTATCACACTACCAACACCACCACTCACACCACCACTCACACCAACACCACCACCCTCCAGTTACCAGTTACTCCAGGGCCGCCCAGCACCCCTCATCACTGGATGGGACACTCACACCACCACTCACACCACCACCACCACCACCACCACCACCCTCCAGTTACCAGTTACTCCAGGGCCGCCCAGCACCCCTCATCACTGGATGGGACACTCACACCACCACTCACACCACCACCACCACCACTCACACCACCACCAACACCACCACTCACACCACCACCAACACCACCACCATCCTCCAGTTACCAGTTACTCCAGGGCCGCTCAGCACCCCTCATCACTGGATGGGACACTCACACCACCTCTCACACCACCACCACCACCACTCACACCACCACTCACACCACCACTCACACCACCACTCACACCACCACCACCACCACCACCATCCTCCAGGTACCAGTTACTCCAGGGCCGCCCAGCACGCTTTATCACTGGATGGGACACTCACACCACCACTCACACCACCACGACCCTCCAGGTACCAGTTACTCCAGGGCCGCCCAGCACGCTTTATCCCAGGTTGGGACACCCATGGTCTTCCCATTGAGCTGAAGGTGCTGCAGTCACTCCCCCAGAAGGAACGGCGTGACCTCAGCACTCTGGAGCTAAGGAAGAAGGCCAAGGAGTTTGCCCTCAAGACTATCGACTCCCAACGTGAGCAATTCAAACGTTATGGCGTGTGGGCCGATTGGGATACACCCTACGTGACGTTGCAACCGGAATATGAGGCAGCGCAGTTGCAGGTGGGTGGGGGGTGTAGGGCGCAGGGGTGCATTGTTTGAACGCGAATATCAGCATTTTTGCCAGCTCAAGCAGGTACTAGCCAGCTCACCGAACTACATGTTGCCTAACACCAGGTGCTTGGCAACATGGTTCAACACCTATATGTACCACTTATATATTATATAATATATATATATATATATATATATATATATATATATATATATATATATATATATATATATATATATATACGCAACATGGTTCAACACCTATATGTACCACCCATATGTACCACCCATATGTACCACTTATATATATATACCACCCATATGTACCACCCGTATGTACCACTTATATATATGTACCACCCATATGTACCACCCGTATGTACCACTTATATATATGTACCACCCATATGTACCACCCATATGTACCACCCGAATGTACCACTTAAATATATGTACCACCCATATGTACCACATATATATGTACCACCTATATGTACCTCTGTTCAACACCCTTATGTACCACATACACACGCCCTTCCACTGCTCCTCCTCACCACCCCACCCCACCGCACCACCACCCCACCCCATGAACCCACACCAGGTGCTTGGCAACAGGCTGTTCAACACCCACATGTGCCGTTAACACATGCCCTTTCACTGCTCCTCCTCACCACCCCACCCCACCACCGCACCCCATTGAGCCTCCCCAGGTGTTTGGCAAGATGCTTTTGAATGGCCACATCTACCACGTACCCACGCCCGTTCACTGCTCCTCCTCACCACCCCACCCCACCATCTCACCCCACCACCGCACCCCATTGAGCCACCCCAGGTGTTTGGCAAGATGCTTTTGAATGGCCACATCTACCACGTGCCCACGCCCGTTCACTGCTCCTCCTCACCACCCCACCCCACCATCTCACCCCACCACCGCACCCCATTGAGCCACCCCAGGTGTTTGGCAAGATGCTTTTGAACGGCCACATCTACCGGGGTCGCAAGCCGGTCCACTGGTCCCCCTCCTCTCGCACCGCCTTGGCTGAGGCCGAACTTGAATACCCTGAAGGCCACAAATCAAGATCTATCTACGTGGGCCTGCCTCTGTCCAAGGTGGCTGAGGATCTACCTGCTGAGCTGGCGGCTCACCTGGAGGGTGCGTCTTTTGCGGTTTGGACCACCACCCCCTGGACCATCCCGGCCAACCTGGCTGTGGGGGTGAATGACAAGCTAGACTACTCGGTGGTGGAGGTTTCGGTGAGTGCTACAGTCATAGTCAATTTACTCAAAAACGAGTCTAAGACGATTTACTCAAACACGAGTAAAAGTCGGCTAACTCAAAGAATGAGTCAAAATCGATTTACTGAAAAACAAGTCAAAGCCGATTTACTCTAAAAGTCGAATGACAAGCTGGACTACTCGGTGGTGCAGGTTTCGGTGAGTGCACTAGTCTTGGAGTCGAAGTCGATATACTCATAAATATACACATGGAAGTTGTATTGCATATTGTGAAAGAGGAGCTCAAGAACTTTCACACGAGCTATCTGAATCACAATTATAACAACAAGGGCCACAGGTGTGAACAATAAGCTGGACAACTCTTAGTTGGAGGTTTCGGTGAGTGCAAAAGTCTCGAATTTAAAGTCAAATTCAAAGTCGAATAACTCATGAGTGATCTAAATCACAATTATAGCCAATATTGTTTTGCGGGTGTATATTCCTAAAGGAGTCTCCCTCTAACTACATCAAACTTCACTACGTTACATTTTCGTATTTATTTTGGGTTCAAGAAAAAATCGTTTAAATTGTATTTACGTATTTATTTCGGGTACAAGAAATTACTGTTTTTATTTTATTTCCGTATTTATTTCGGGTACAAGAAATAACCGTTTTTATTATTTTCGTATTTATTTCGGGTACAAAGAATCACCTGCCAGGCAACTTGTATTTTATTGCCAGGGCAGGAGGTGCTTAAGCCTCTAAACTTTTGCTTATGCCAATCGATTTGTTCCGAGAATGGGGCTACAATAGCATATGATTCATTGCAATGTTTTGAGCCATTTTCAGGTCATTCTGAGCACCTCATTGGGGGTTGGGGGGTGGGGGGGCAACCCTCATTCTTTTTGCATATTTTACAAAATTCTAACAAGAAATTACCTGCTAGGCAACTTGTTTTTTTTTGCCAGGAGGAGCTTTCAAAGGGGGGCCAATGATCCGGCAGACTTTGTTATTTGTATTATCTGTGAGAGAGTAGAATTTGTTGAACGAAGAAAGTGCGGGGTTGAACCCCCTACCGGTGCACTTCGGTGTTCGCGGTCGCTGCCAACGGCCATGGTTGCTTTGTCCAGGTATAATAGCAGCCTGTTCCCTACCATTGAAGACGGGGCTCCCTTAATACCGCACCCGACCAGGCGTTATCCTTTACTTTTTTTTCCCTTATTACTTTATCGGTGATAGCTTACAAAAGTCTCGTCTAGCACTATTTCTGTGGAGGAGGTTTTGGTGTGTGGCCACTCCTACACAATATTTTGACGGGTGGCCTTTCTCAGTTCCATGCTCAACTGTGAGCCTGTTCTGGTGGTACAGTCTCTTGAATAGGGTTGGGAAGCAAACGTATATTTTTATTTTTATAAGCCGTATAAACGTATAAACGTATGCATATAAACGTATAAAAACGTATAGGAAAATTAGGCACTTCTTGAGAAAATACTTATACATGGTTTTGAAGGTATTGCTGCGTAGCTAATTTCATTGGCATCACATATCAACTCTCAGAAAAATAATCTGGCAAGTTTAGGTTGTCCAAATCTCAGAAAAGAAATAACGGCCAGAAAGTGCGGTGCCAATCTAAGGGAGCCATTAAATGCCAGTTGTTATAACTGTAAGAGTGTATAATAGTATACGTACATAACGGTATTGCATTTTTGTCCATGTTCACATTGCACTAGGCTTGCACCATCAATCCTTCAAGCCCACGTAGGAGCACAGCTTGTGGAATGGAAGGCTAGGTGGCGCTCAGACATTTGTGCCATCCTGGCTATCTAGATCAACCATTAGGCCAAAAGTTTATAAAATAATGCGTGTGAATAGCGATTTTTATTGCATATTGTGATAGAGGAGGTCAAAAGCTTTCCAATGAGCTATCTAAATCAAAAATATAATGAAAACCAAGAAAGTTAAGTGCCCGGTCGATCTGAGAAAAAATATACGTATATGATACGTTTATATGTCAGCCCAACCCTACTCTTGAACTACTAAGTGCACCCCCTGTTAAATTATCACTGTAGCACCAACTTAGGCCCTCCCGTCGGTTCAACAATTGTTTGGGGTTCAGTTCATCGGTGCTTTTTCTTTTTAAGACCTTCCTATACGGTTGGGCAAGTCCCTTTAGCCTGTTAATCGGTTATGACGGGCTGGCTTGATTGTGGCCAAAGATCTGTTGGACGCACTTCTATTGTCTTTGGGAGCTCGCAGCTCTCTCATCTGACTCCATTTCTAACGCCGCCTTCAGCATGCTGCACATCTTGCTGTCATGGGGAGATCGCCAAAGGCTGGTCTGCCAAGTGTCTGGCTGTCTCAAAGGATCCCATTGATTGATTCTTTGATCGGTTGGTTGATTGATTGATCGATGGATTGATGGATGGATGGATGGATTGACTGATTGATTGATTGCACGATTTCTAGCGCCACCTCAGTTATGATGCACATCAACTCAGTCAAATTATCGTCATCTCTTACTGCCATGGGGAGATTGCCAAAGACTGGTCTGCCAAGTGTTTGGTTCTGGCCAAAGATATGATTGATTGATTTATTGATCAAATGATTGATTGATTGATTGATGGATGGATGGATGGATGGATGGATGGATCAAATGATTTATTTATTTATTTATTTATCGAATGATTGATTGATTGATTGATTGGTTGAGGCTCTTTTGTTTTATAAGGGAGCTCGCTGCAGTCTTATCTAACTCTATTTCTAGCACCACCCCAGTTATGATGCATATCAACTCAGTCAAATTATCATCCTCTCTTACTGCCAGTGGGAGCTCGCAAAAGTCTGGTCTGCCAAGCGTCTGGTGGTCAAAGATCCGATTGAAGTCCTTGTATTGTCTGTGAAGGCTTGCTGCAGTCTCATCATACACCATTTCTAGCACCACCTCAGTTACGCTGCACATCAACTCATTCAAATAATCGTTCTCTCTTACTGCCAGGGGGAGATTCTTGAGGGCTGGTCTGCCAAGCGTCTTGTTGTGGTCAAAGATCCGATCGAGGCCCTTGTATTGTCTTTCAAGGCTTGCTGCAGTCTCATCTGACTCAATATCTAGTGCTTCATCATGTCGCACAGCACCTCATTCAAATGATCATCCTCTCTCACTGCAGGGAGATTGCCGGGGGCTGGTCTGCCAAGCGCCTGGTTGTGGCAAAGGATCTGATTGGATCTCTTTCAGTCAAGCTGGGTGTGGAGTTGACAGAGCTGGCGTCCTTCAAGGGCGCTGTACTTCAAGGTTGCGTGTACCGCCATCCTCTGTTCGACAGGGAGAGTAAGGTCGTGATTGGGGGGGACTACATCACAACTGATGCAGGTAAGCATATATTAATATTATCAGTATTATATTGTAATCCTTTGTTACATATGAGGCCCTCACACATCATCATGCAGCTATATTGTATTCAGTCGGTTGTGGAGGTGACAGAACTGGCGTCCTTCAAGGGCGCTGTACTTCAAGGTTGCGTGTACCGCCATCCTCTGTACCACAGGGATAGCAAGGTCGTGATTGGAGGGGACTACATCACAACAGATGCTGGTAAGCATTATTATTGTTATCAGTATTGTCATTATCAGCATGAGCAGCATGATTATCCCTCTCACCCACAACGCACCCTCACCACCCACAACCACCCCCACACCCCCCACGTACCCCTCCACACACGTACCCTTTCTTCCCCTCCCCACACACGTACCCTTTCTTCCCTCTCCCAACACACGTACACTTTCTTCCCCTCCCCCACACACGTACCCTTTCTTCCCCTCCCCACACACGTACCCTTTCTTCCCTCCCCCACACACGTACCCTTTCTTCCCTCCCCCACACACGTACCCTTTCTTCCCCTCCCCCACACACGTACCCTTTCTTCCCCTCCCCCCACACACGTACCCTTTCCTTCCCTCCCCCACACACGTACCCTTTCTTCCCCTCCCCCACACACGTACCCTTTCTTCCCCTCCCCCACACACGTACCCTTTCTTCCCTCCCCCACACACGTACCCTTTCTTCCCCTCCCCCACGCACGTACCCTTCCTTCCCCCCCCCACACACGTACCCTTTCTTCCCCTCCCCACACACGTACCCTTTCTTCCCCTCCCCCCACACACGTACCCTTTCTTCCCCCTCCCCCACACACGTACCCTTTCTTCCCCTCCCCTGCACACGTACCCTTTCTTCCCCTCCCCCACACACGTACCCTTTCTTCCCTCCCCCCTCACCCTTCCTTCCCTCCCCCCACAAACGTACCCTTTCTTCCCCTCCCCCACACACGTACCCTTTCTTCCCTCCCCCACCACCCCCTCCCCCACACACACGTACCCTTTCTTCCCCTCCCCCACACACGTACCCTTCTTCCCCTCCCCCACACACGTACCCTTTCTTCCCTCCCCCCTCACCCTTCCTTCCCCTCCCCCACACACGTACCCTTTCTTCCCCTCCCCCTCACCCTTCCTTCCCCTCCCCACACCCCCTTTCCCCCTCTGACCGATTAGCATGAGCAGCATGATTATTATTATTATCATCAGCATTAGCATTATTATTATTATTATTAGTAGTAGTAGTAGTATTCTCATATTTTAATCATTTGTTACATATGAATCCCTCACACATCATCATTATTATTATTATTATTATTACTATTATTACTATTATTATTATCATATTTTAATCATTTGTTACATATGAATCCCTCACACATCATTATTATTCTTATTATTATCATATTTTAATCATTTGTTACATATGAATCCCTCACATATCATCATGCAGCTTCCCACATCGTATCAAGTCGGATGTGGAGTTGACTGAGCTGGCGACCTTCAAAGGCGCTGTACTACAAGATCGCATGTACCGCCAACCCTAAGCCCTACACACTTTCACACTACTACTAGTACTCTACTCTTACTCCTACCACCACTAGTAGTAGTAGTAGTAGTAGTAGTTTCATAACACACACAAGCGCTCTGCTCCTAGTTATGAAATCGACACAATCACTTCTAATCCTAGTTACTGGTCTTGTGCACACGGCTCCTGGTCATGGTCGAGAGGACTACTTGGTGGGGCAGAAGCAGATTCGCTCAAAACACTTGCACACTACAACTACTACTACTACTACTACTACTACTACTACTACTACTACTACTACTACTACTACTACTACCACCACCACCACCACACAATCACTTCTACTCCCAGGTACTGGTCTTGTGCACACGGCTCCTGGTCATGGTCGAGAGGACTACTTGGTGGGGCAGAAGCAGATTCGCTCAAAACACTTGCACACTACTACTACTACTACTACTATTACTACTACTACTACTACTACTACTACTACTACTACTACTACTACTACCACCACCACCACCACCACCACAATCGCTTCTACTCCCAGTTACTGGTCTTGTGCACACGGCTCCTGGTCATGGTCGAGAGGACTACTTGGTGGGGCAGAAGCAGATTCGCTCAAAACACTTGCACACTACTACTACTACTACTACTACTACTACTACTACTACTACTACTACTACCACCACCACCACCACCACCACAATCGCTTCTACTCCCAGTTACTGGTCTTGTGCACACGGCTCCTGGTCATGGTCGAGAGGACTACTTGGTGGGGCAGAAGCAGATTCGCTCAAAACACTTGCACACTACTACTACTACTACTACTACTACTACTACTACCACCACCACCACCACCACCACCACCACAATCGCTTCTACTCCCAGTTACTGGTCTTGTGCACACGGCTCCTGGTCATGGTCGAGAGGACTACTTGGTGGGGCAGAAGCAGATTCGCTCATAACACTTGCACACTACAACTACTACTACTACTACTACTACTACTACTACTACTACTACTACTACTACTACTACTACTACTACCACCACCACCACCACCACCACACAATCACTTCTACTCCCAGGTACTGGACTTGTGCACACAGCCCCTGGTCATGGTCAAGAGGACTACTTGGTGGGACAGAAGCAATTTCACTCAAAGCACTTTCACACTGCTACTCCTACTACTAATACTCATACTAATAGAAGTAGTAGTTTCATAACACACACTATCACACCACTACTACTCGCTTTATAAAGATACACTACTCTCAGGTTCTGTTCGAGATGCAGTCATTCATTAGTGCCTTTTCATCATAGCCCCTTCTGCCATGGTTTGGCAAGTCCCTTAAGTCCATTTGGTCTACCCCTGGACTGTAACAACATACATACAACATGCAGGTACTGGACTTGTGCACACGGCTCCTGGTCATGGTCAAGAGGACTACTTGGTAGGGCAGAAGTACGGTTTGCCCCTGCTGTCCCCGGTGGACGATGCTGGCAACTTCACAGAGGAGGCAGGCCAGTTCCAGGGACTCAACGTGCAGGGAGAGGGCAACACTGCTGTCATTGCTGCTCTCCTAGAGGCTGGTGAGTACCACACGCACACAGGCACTGAGACACACACACGCAATAAAGTAATCAGCACATGCAGGGAGAGGGCAACACTGCTGTCATTGCTGCACTCCTTGAGGCTGGTGAGAACCACACAGACACAGAGACACACACAAAGACACAGACACAGAGACACACACACACACACACAGACACAGAGACATGCACACACAGACACACGCTCACACAGACACACACTTACACAGGCACACAATCAAACAATAAACATTGCTGTCATTGCTGCTCTTATGGAGGCTGGTGAGTACCCCCCCCACCCTCCCTCCACACCACACACCACACACAGACACACACATACACACACACAGTAAAAATATCAACACTGCTGTCATTGCTGCACTGCTTGGGGTTGGTGAGTGCCCCCCCCTCCGCACACACACACACGTACACACACACACAAACATACACACAAACACACAGTAAAACAATAAACACTGCTGTCACTGCTGCTCTCCTTGAGGCTTGTGAGTACCCCCGCCCCTCCACACACACACACACACACACGTACACACATACACACGCACACAATAAAACAATAAACACTGCTGTCACTGCTGCTCTCCTTGAAGCTTGTGAGTACCCCCCCCTCCACACACACACACACGTACACACATACACACGCACACAATAAAACAATAAACACTGCTGTCATTGCCGCTCTCCTTGAGGCTGGTAATTACCCCCCCCCCCCCCCCCCCCCTCCACACACACATACATACACACGCACACAATAAAACAATCAGCACTGCTGCCATTGCTGCTCTCCTAGAGGCTGGTGAGTACCACGCGCATACAGGCACTGAGACACACACACGCAATAAAATAATCAACAAATGCAGGGAGAGGGCAGCACTGCTGTCATTGCTGCACTCCTTGTGGCTGGTAAGAACCACTCAGACACAGAGACTCACACACAGACACAAAGACACAGACACACACACACACACACATAGAGACACAGACACAGAGACACACACAGACATAGAGACACACACACAGAGACACACACACACAGACACACACAGACACAGAGAGACACACACAGAGACACTGACACACACGCTGACACATACACATCCACACGCTCACACAGACACGCATAAAATAAAAACAGCAGCTGTGGTTGCTACACGCTTAAAAGCTGGTCAGAAAACCCTTCGTACCCCCCCCCCCCCCCCCCCCCTTCCCCTCCGCCCCCCCTTACCCCCCTTACCACACCACACCATCACACACCCAGTCAGGTGGTCCTACCCCAACCCCAAGTCTATCCCTCACTCCGATCCTCTCACCCTACCACACATGTTCCGTACACATACCGTACACACACGTGCCACATACACACATACCGTAAACACAATTACAAACCACACTCGTACTGTACCCCAGGCACCCTGCTAAAGGAGTAGGAGTAGGAGCACAAGTACCCGTATGACTGGCGCACTAAGAAGCAACACACATACCGTACACACACATACTATACACACGTACCATATACACACATACCGTAAACACAATCGCCTACCGCACTCGTACTGTACCCTGTACTGTACAGGCGCCCTGCTGAAGGAGGAGGAGTATGAGCACAAGTACCCGTACGACTGGCGCACTAAGAAGCCCACCATCTTCCGCGCCACCAGCCAATGGTTTGCATCCGTGGATGGTTTCCGAACCCCCGCCTTAGAAAACATCAAAAAGGTGTCGTGGATCCCCCAGAGTGGCATCAACCGCATCACCAACATGACTGAGTCACGCTCCGACTGGTGTATTAGCCGCCAGCGTAAGTGGGGCGTGCCCATCCCTGTCTTTTACAACCAGGAAACTGGAGAGCCCCTGCTGAGCGACGAGAGCATCCAGCACGTGATCAGCCTCGTAAAGCAGGTTAGTTATTATTTATTTATTTTTATTATTTTATTTATATATAGAGAGGGTTTAGGGTTGAGGTTTACCCTAAACCATATTATATATGTATATATTTATGTATATATATATAGAGAGAGAGATCTAGAGATATATCTAAATATATCTAGAGAATTTTAAAATTGTCAGAATTTTAGAAACTGGAACTGATACTGTGTAATTGGATAAACCCAGCCTTTAACAACAATACGCTGGTGATTAGAAACTGGAACTGATACTGTGTGCTTGGATAAACCCAGCCTGTGAGAGCAACAAGCTGGTGATTAGAAGTCATGAACTGTTACTGTGCACTTGGATAAACCCAGCCTGTGAGAGCATCAAGCTGGTGATTATAAATTGGAACTGATACTGTATAATTTGATCAACCCAGCCTTTGTCAGCATCAAGCTAGTGATTAACAGTTTGTAACTAATGCTGCACGTGTATATGCATGTATGTATGTATGTGTGTGTGTATGCGCATGTGTTTACAGTCAATGGGTAGGCCACATAGGTTACAATAACCCAACCAGCACGTGATCGGCCTCGTAAAGCAGGTGATAAGTCAGTAGTAGTTTGTAGCATCAGTTACAAACTACTACTCATGCATCACCTGCTTTACGAAGTGCTGTGTGTGTATATGTATGTGCATGTGTTTATAGTCCATGGGTAGGCCACGTAGGTTACAATAACCCAACCAGCACGTATTTGGCCTTGTAAAGCAGGTGATAAGTTAGTAGTAGTTTGTAGCATCAGTTACAAACTACTACTCAATTATCACCTGCTTTATGAAGTGCTGTGTGTGTATATGTATGTATATGTTGTTACAGTCCATGGGTAGGCCACATAGGTTACATGAATTGATACAGTGTGCTTGGATAGACCCAGCTGGTGATTAGAAACTGGAACTGACACTGAGTACTCGGATAAACCCAGCCTTTGACATCGATAAGCTGCTAATTAGAAACTGGAACTGACACTGAGTACTCGGATAAACCCAGCCTTTGACATCAATAAGCTGCTAATTAGAAACTGGAACTGCTACTGTGTAATTGGATAAACCCGGACGTTAACAACAATAAGCTGCTAATTAGAAACTGGAACTGACACTGTGTACTCAGATAAAACCAGCCTTTGACTACAATAAGCTGGTAATTAGAAACTGGAACTAATGCTGTGTAATCGAATACGCCCGGCATCAAAGAACACCAAGCTGCTGATTATAAATTTGAACTGATACCATATAATTGGATAAACCCAGCCTTGAACAACAATAAGCTGCTGATTATAAATTGGAAGTGTGGTTGCTTAAGATGGTGGTGGTGGTGGTGGTGGTTGCTCAAGGTGGTGGTGGTGGTGGTGGTGGTTGCTCAAGGTGGTGGTGGTGGTGGTTGCTTAAGGTGGTGGTGGTTGCTCAAGGTGGTGGTGGTTGCTCAAGGTGGTGGTGGTGGTGGTTGCTCAAGTTGGTGGTGGTGGTGGTTGCTTAAGGTGGTGGTGGTTGCTCAAGGTGGTGGTGTGGTGGTGGTTGCTGAAGGTGGTGGTGGTGCTCAAGGTGGTGGTGGTGGTGGTTGCTCAAGGTGGTGGTGGTGGTGGTTGCTTAAGGTGGTGGTGGTTGCTCAAGGTGGTGGTGGTGGTGGTTGCTTAAGGTGGTGGTGGTTGCTCAAGGTGGTGGTGGTGGTGGTTGCTCAAGGTGGTGGTGGTGGTGGTTGCTCAAGGTGGTGGTGGTGGTGGTTGCTTAAGGTGGTGGTGGTTGCTCAAGGTGGTGGTGGTGGTGGTTGCTCAAGGTGGTGGTGGTGGTGGTTGCTCAAGGTGGTGGTGGTGGTGGTTGCTTCAGGTGGTGGTGGTTGCTCAAGGTGGTGGTCGTGGTGGTTGCTTAAGGTGGTGGTGGTTGCTCAAGGTGGTGGTAATGGTGGTTGCTTAATGTGGTGGTGGTTGCTCAAGGTGGTGGTGGTGGTGTGTGGTGGGTTGCTTAAGGTGGTGGTGGTTGCTCAAGGTGGTGGTGGTGGTGGTTGCTCAAGGTGGTGGTGGTGGTGGTGGTTTCTTAAGGTGGTGGTGGTTGCTTAAGGTGGTGGTGGTTGCTCAAGGTGGTGGTGGTCCTGTGTAATTGGATAAGCCTAGCCTTTGACAGCATAAAGTTAGTGATTAGATGTTTGGTACTGATGCTGTATCATTGGCAAAAAAAACAGCCTTTAACAATATCAAGCTGATGATTTGAACTGATGCTGTATCATTGGCAAAAAAACAGCCTTTAACAATATCAAGCTGATGATTTGAACTGACGCTGTATCATTGGCAAAAAAACAGCCTGTAACAATATCAAGCTGATGATTTGAACTGATGCTGTATCATTGGCAAAAAACAGCTTGTAACAATATCAAGCTGATGATTTGAACTGATGCTGTATCATTGGCAAAAAAACAGCCTTTAACAATATCAAGCTGATGATTTGAACTGATGCTGTATCATCGGCAAAAAAACAGCCTTTAACAATATCAAGCTGATGATTTGAACTGATGCTGTATCATTGGCAAAAAACCAGCCTTTAACAATATCAAGCTGATGATTTGAACTGATGCTGTATCAATGGCAAAAAAACAGCCTTTTACAATATCAAGCTGCTGATTGGAACTGATGCTGTATCATTGGCAAAAAACCAGCCTTTGAATATATCAAGCTGATGATTTGAACTGATGCTGTATCATTGGCAAAAAAACAGCCTTTAACAATATCAAGCTGCTGATTGGAACAGATACTGTGTGCTCTCAAGTTAGTTAGTTGTTACAGTCCAGGGGTAGACCAAATAGGCTAAAGGGACCTGCCCAAACAAACGTTTTACCGACGGGGGCCCTGAGTTTGTGCTACATTGAAAAATTAATTCAATGATTAATCTATGTATTGGGACGGAGTAAACATACTATAGGTAGTGTGGTTACTTTTCGAGCAGCCTCTTTCAGTGATTTACAATGGTCTAGTGGTAGACCAGATTGCCTAAGAATGAAGAGTCGGGGGTTCGACTCCCCCTTCGGTCGCTCTTGGCGTTGCAGGTCGTCGTCAACCGCGATGGTAGCTTGTCCAGTTGAGGTAGGAGACCTCTTTCCACCCGCGTACGACGGGCTCCCTTAACACCACGCCCCACCAGGCGTTATCATTATTACTTTTCGAGTGTGGTGACTACTGCTAGCTCCGGCTTACGCAGTGGTGTCCTTAACTTCACGTCCTGAGAGTGGCGCATTACTCGGATGTAACAATTTCAATTTCAATTACTTTTCGAGTATTCTTCACTGTCCAAGGGGAAACCAAATAGAGTACAGGGAGTTGCTCAGCCTTGTAGTTAGGAGGGGCTAACAAGAAAACACACTGGTGAACTGAACCCCAAACAATCTTGACACTTCTCACTTACCCCCACTTAACCCCTCCATCCCACCCACCCACCCAACACACGACCCAACACACCCAAACCCCCTATCCTACCGGACACACAACACAACACACCTAACCCCTCCATTTCTCTTGTAGAAATCACAGCACTGCACCAACCGCTGGTGGACCACAACACGTCACACCACACCTAACCCCACCACCCACCAATCTTCACTTTACCCCACCCCACCCCCAATCACAGCACCCTAACTCATCCCAACCCAACCCCAACCGCAGCACGGCACCGATTGCTGGTGGACCATGACCACCGAGGAGCTGCTCCCCGAGACTCTGCGCCACCTAGCGCCCACATTGCGAAAGGGCGAGGATACCATGGATGTCTGGTTTGACTCCGGCAGTTCATGGGCTGGTGTCCTGGAGTCCAGCAAGGCTACTGGAATCAAGTACCCTGCAGATCTGTACCTAGAGGGCTCCGACCAGCACAGAGGATGGTTCCAGAGTAGCTTGCTGACTAGTGTAGCAGCCAACGGCATTGCGCCCTACAAGCAGGTGTGTGTGTGTGAGACAGAGAGAGTATAACTACGTGCCTGTGTGTAACTGAGTGCATGTGCGTGGTTACCTGCGTGTGTGTATAACAATGTGTGTGTGTGTGTAACTGAGTGTGTGTGCGTGTTTGACTGTGTGTGTTGGTGTGGGTGTGTGTAACTGAGTGCGTGTGCGTGTTTGACTGTGTGTGTGTGTGTGTAGCTGGTGGGCTGGCTAGCTAGCTGGGCTGAGTGGTGTCCATTAGCTTACAGTTAACCAGCTGAGTTACACCTCTGACCAGCACAGGGGATGGTCAAAGAGAAGCTTGCTGACTAGAGTTGCAGCCAGCAGCATTGCGCCCTACAAGCAGGTGTGTGTGTATAACTCTGTGTGTAATTGTGTGTGCGTGTGTGTGTGTGTAACTATGTGTGTGTAACGGAGTGTGTGTGCGTGTTTAACTGTTTGTGCGTGTGTAACTGAGTGCGTGTGCGTGTTCAACTGTGTGTGTGTAGCTGGTGGGCTGGCTAGCTAGCTGGGCTGATTGGTGTACAAGAGCTTACAGTTATCCTGCAGAGTTACATCTCTAACCAGCACATATTTGTTTTTAGTTGTGAAAGGATTTTCACCCCAGGCGGTGGGTCTCCCGACACAAACCAGCGACACGGAGCGACATGGGATGGTTTCATAGTAGCTTGCTGACTAGTGTTGCAGCCAACGGTATAACTCTCTACAAGCAGGTGTGTGTGTGTGTGTAAAACTATGTGTGTGTGTGTGTGTGTGTGTGTGTAACTGTGTGGCATCTTCTTTTTTACCGCCCCTCCATGGGTAGCGACTTCGGTACATCAGGCGTACTGCCGGACGAGCAAAACGGGCGCGCCAAACGGGTGCGCTAGGGAACCTAAGAGTTCGCCCTACAAATTGCATTTGGACCGCACCAACTGACGTTTGCAAACGGCAGGCAGCTCAATAAACTCGCTAAGACAGTCACCTCTACTCCAATTCGAAGCAAATTTCAGACAAGTTGTATTTTCAGTCACGTCACCTCATCTTCCAGGTAGATTTAAGTCAAACTGAGCCCCGAACCACTTGACGTTTGAATTCGGCAGTCATCCCGAAGAAGACTGCCTAGTCACTGTCGAAGGGTGCACAGCCCCAATTCATGTGGTAACGCGCGACTGTGTACCAAAGCGCGGTGTACGAGACACACATTTCGCAAGAACAGCCACGAGGGCAGCAACAAGGTTCACGAGGGCAGCAACAAGGTTAGACACACCGCACACGTCACAACGCACACAAAACAACCCTACTTACAGGGGGGCTACCTATCCGGCCATCCCCATCCCCAGCGGATCCCTTGGTCCAATTGGTCCAATCCAACACAAGGGCGGTCACGCCCTTGTCAGATCATGTGAATTGGAGAAATAATTTAAATGTGTGATTCAGCCTCAGCATGCACTATACATAATAAAAACATGCATTTAGGTGTGTGATTCAGCCTCAGCATGCACCATAAATAAATAAATAAATGCATTTAAATCTGTGGTTCAGCAGCAGCATGCACTAAAAATAAATGATTAAATATATAAATACATTTAAATGTGTGATTCAGCCGCAGCATGCACTATACATAATAAAAACATGCATTTAAATGTGTGATTCAGCCGCAGCATGCACCATAAATAAAATGAATATTATGCCTTTTTACGAGGCGTCAGGTTGAAGGGTCCAGCCTGTTTCTTGAAGCCAGCCGCCCAGTTATTTTTGGCGGAGCCCCCTCTTCAAGGGGTCGGGAGCCCCCATGTTTACCCATTTGTCCGTCCGACCGAAATAATTCTTTAAGCCTGACACGTCATCCAACGATCGCGTAACTAACTCGCGTCGGTCAGCTCCATTGTTGCCACCTTTCGTTCCGTTGCCAACACACTCCGCCAATTTTCCGCGTCGCTTGCCACGCTGCAAAGGACTTGTCAGTTTTCTGTAGGTCCAATTGTGTAGCAAGAGTTGCGACGCAAGCCTGATTTCAGGATTGTGGCATAGTACGGTATAGGGCGGAGCGCGAAGTGCGTAGTCTGGGGGGCTTAGCATGGGTCTGGCTAAACTAGTCAGAAATGCCGCGACCCCCCAGGTCTCCGCGCTTTGTGCTTTGCAAGGTTCGAAGGGCAGTGCGTCGCACTGGGGCCGCACCGGTCACTCAATTTGCGGCTCATTGCACGCAAAAAAACCTAATGCAACATCAGCGCACCTTGAGTCTGACACAATCAGCTGTCCAGAAGTGCTGAGAGTTTTATGTACCACAGTGGCTGGCTTGGAAGGGTGTCTAGAAGCTGCTGAGATATTTGGGTGTAGCACAGTGGCTGGCAGTGGTTTCAGCAGCTCTGGACAGCTGACTGTGTCAGCTTCAAGATGCACAAGGTTGTGATAGATTTGGCTGCACAGACAGGCAAGGGAGCTGCCGAGAAGCTGTTTGCTCGGAGCGCAAAAATATAAGGGAGCTGCCTAGAAAGCTGAGACCACCCATGAGTAAGCCTTGGTAAGGGCAGTCTATTGGCACCACTTAAGACCTCGTGCAATAAGTTTTACCCCCCCCCCCCCCCCCCTCCTAAACCCCCCAACCCCCAGCCGAACTCATCCACACAGCCCCCCCCCCCCTGCCCTCAACCCCCCAGCCCTGTCCAGCCCAGCCCTCCATTTTACTGTTTTGTTTTGTAATTGCGTATTGGAGTGTCTGTGCTGGGTCTGAATTGTATATATTTTTCTGGCCGCCTCAAGCGACAGCAAAGGGTGACTTGGAAAACCAGGTCAGAACTGTTTTTTTACTATCACGCAATCCAGGCACTGCAAATCCAAGGACGCCATTGTGTGCGACATTTTGTCAACCCAACGAACCCATATATCAGTTTTTCAAAAAAAGTATTTATATTTAATGGGGGGGGGGGGGGGGGGTCAGCCCTCCTCAGGTTTTCTAGGCATGGTGTTTTCTAGGCATGGAGTTTTTTTACTCCTGTGTCGGTACTAGTACAAGATACTCACTCATAGGACTAAAATACATATACATTCACTCCCTGTTGAATTCCAGTTTAGTGTAATTAAGTTAAAGTACAATAATGTTATTTTATAAGTACAACCCTTTAGCTGCCCTAATATTGACGATCTGTTTATTGCACTCCACCCCCAGGTGCTGACCCATGGTTTCGTGCTAGATGAGAAGGGCATGAAGATGAGCAAGTCGGTGGGCAACGTAGTGGACCCTAGGAACGTCATTGAGGGCGGAAAGGACCAGAAGCAGAACCCCGCGTATGGAGCAGACGTGTTGCGGCTGTGGGTAGCCAGTGTTGACTACACCTCCGATGTCATGATCGGCTCTGGCGTTATCAAGCAGACGTTTGAGATGTACAAGAAGGTGCGCGGTACGCTTCGCTTCCTGCTGGGTAACCTCTCCGACTTCGAGCCTGCCCGCCATGCAGTGCCCTACGAGCAGCTCCCCGCGGTGGACAAGTACATCCTGTCCCGCCTGGCGGCGCTGATTACCGAAACCAAAGCTGCGTATGAGTCATACCAGTTCTATAAGATCTTCCAGTCTGTCCAGCGATTTGTCATCGTGGACCTGTCCAACTTCTACCTAGACATCGCGAAGGACCGGCTGTACATCCGCGCCTCAGACGACCTATGCCGCCGCGCCTGCCAGACGGTTATGGATTCACTGCTGCGCGGTCTCCTGTCCAGCCTGGCCCCCCTCGTGCCCCACATGGCCGAGGACGCCTGGATGTCCGTCCCCAATGGAAAGGACGGAAAGCTTTCCGTCTTCCAAGCTGGTTGGTCCGCTCCCTCCGAGGAATGGTCGTCCCTTACTAAGGAGGACGTCGAGTTCTGGAGCGCCGTGTCCGTCCTGAGGGACGCAGTGAACGCGTGCATGGAGAAGGCACGCACGGCAAAGTTGATCGGCTCCTCCCTGGAGGCTCGGATCAGCATTCATGTGTCTGACCCCGCCCTGAGGCAGAGACTGAAGGCCCTCGACGCCTCTCAGAATGGAGTGGATGACCTGCGGTATCTGTTCATTGTGTCCCAGGTGGGTTTTGGGGGGAGAGCTGGGCGGAGGAGCTGGAGAGGGGGAGGGTAGGAGGAGGGGGGGGGGGGGGGGGGGTGGGCAGCATCAGCATCAGCTGGCACAGAATGGAGTGGATGACATGTGGTAGCTGTTCCTTGTCTCCCTGGTGGGTCTGGGGAGGAGTGAAGGGAGCATTCTGATTTGTAATCTGTTTTTTTATTATTAATTTTGACAACCTGTTCATTGCGTCTGAGGTGGGTTTTGTGAGGGAAGGCTAGATGATGGCGTGGTCTGAAAGGCATGAGGGGAGTGGCTACATGTACATACATTCGCACATTCACAGTCACACACTGTGTAACCAATACCGTCTTGGTGGAAAACATGATGTAAGGCAGGGTGATGTCTGGTCCTTGTAGTATTCGCTTTACTACCCCTCCCACCCCCCTGCACACACACACACACACACACACACACACACACACACACAAACCAATATTGGGTGGAAAACATGATGTAAGGCAGGCTGATGTCTGGTTCTTGTAGTAAATGTTAAAAAAATGAAAACTTGTACGCCTTGCCACAGGGTGTGAGGTTGAAGGAACCTTCCCGTTCACATGCACCGTGCATACTGGAGAGTGGTTACTATGATGGGTTTTGGTCCGCAGACCGCTACTGCGCCTGAGCTTGGAGTTCCGCACAACCAGGGTACTTCAAATTGCCAAATTGGCCAGCATTTTAGCGCACTTGAAAACAAAAAAACTGCGCTTTGTAGTGCAAAAAGCGCAAAAATTGCTTGCTGCGCCCACAGGGAGTTGCAAAAAACTGCGCTTAAAGTGCAGAGGGGGTCAAGAAGTCAGCGCTCAAAAGCGCAAAAGCGCGCGCTTTGAATTACCCTGCGCACAACAGCATGGAAGGAAATTCTCTACCTCGTCCAAGGCGGCAGGTCTGAAATTTGTGGACTTGGCAAGGGCTTTATCCGCATACCTGTCTTGCTGGATTCTACTGACCCATACAGCCAGAGCTCGATTTGTATTTATTTACTACACAGTGCCTCGTGGTTTTCTCCAGGTTGAGGTTGTTGAGGAGGCAGCGGTGGTCAAGCTCAAATTGGTGGTGGTGGTGGTGAGGGTGGTGGTGAGGTTCATGATGGTGGTGAGGATCACGGTGGTGGTGGTGGTCAGGGTGGCAGCTGTGGTCAAGCTTGCCCCTTTCTCCAACTTCAAAATAACGCACACAGTCACAGTCACAGTCACATACTGCTTCACCACTTGCCTCAGGTTGAAATTGTGGAGGAGGCAGCTGTGGCCAAGCTTGCCCCTTTCTCCAACTTCAAAAAGATGCACACAGTCACAGTCACAGTCACATGCTGCTTCACCACTTGCATCAGGTTGAAATTGTGGAGGAGGCAGCTGTGGCAAAGCTTGCCCCTTTCTCTTACTCCCATTTCCAAGACACACAATCATTGTCACATTACCGGACCCTAAACCCCAAACTTTAAACCCTAAACCCTAAATCTTTGTCCCAGGTTGATATTGTTGAGGACGCAGCTGTGGTCAAGCTTGCTCCTTTCTCCGAAATCATCTCTGATGCTGGCGCTTCCTCCACAGTTGCCACCTCCACCTCCAGTAGCGTTGAGGACTCCTCCAGTCCCTCTCTAGGTGACATCACTGTGGGCGTTTCTCGTGCCAATGGTGCCAAGTGTGCCAGGTGCTGGAACTACAGCACCGAGCTGGGCAAGGCTAGTGGCGAGGCCCACCCGGAGTTGTGTGAACGCTGTGCGCCAGTGGTAGCGCAACTAGGCTTTACACCCCCTGCTGCCAAGGAGGCTGTGGCTGCATGAAGGGGTGGCTCTTGTGTATCTTGGGGCCTTCGCCCTCCAGAAGGGCCAAAAGAGAAGCAGGGCACCATGTGCCTTGTGTGTCACCGCTCTCTATGTAGCAGAGACTTCACTGTTTCACTGGTTACACTGGTGCGCCTGTGGTGGTGAAACTGGGCTTCGCAGCCCCTGCTGCCAAGGAGGCTGTGGCTGCATGAAGGGTCGACTCTGGCGCATCTGGGGGCTCCCGCCCCCCAGAAGGGCCAAAAAGAAAAGCAGTGAGCCATGTGCCTAGTTTGTTACCGCCCTCAATGTAGCAGAGACTTCACTGTTACACTGGTTACACCGGTGCGCCAGTGGTAGCGCAACTGGGCTTCGCACACCCTGCTGCCAAGGAGGTTGTGGCTGCATGAAGCACCAGCCGCCAGAGCTGCCTAGAAGCTGCGTGGCTGCATGAAGCACCAGCCGCCAGAGCTGCCTAGAAGCTGTGACGCGTAGCTGAAAAGTCCAGTGCGCAAGCGTCGTAGGAAACTAGAGGAAAGTGTTGGCTAATGGAGCGGCAGGTGGCACCGGAATCAATTGCAGTAGACCACCACCACCACTGGTGCAATTGAGCTTCACACACCCTCCTGCCAAGGAGTCTGTGGTTGCATCAAGCACCGACTACCAGAGCTGCCTAGAACAAAGCTGCGACGCGTAGCTGACAAGACCTAAGCGCGGCGCAAGCGGCACGGAAAATTGGCGGAAAAGCTGCTTTGTGTGTGTGGTGTGTGTGTTTCGGTCTTCGTGTTTCGGTCTTTGTGTACAGATCTCTTGTCCGTTCACGTGATGTAAAACAAGTAGTGAAATTGAAATTGAAATTGTTACATCCGAGTAATGTGCCACTCTCAGGACGTGAAGTTAAGGACACCACTGCGTAAGCCGGAGCTAGCAGTAGTCACCATAAACAAGTAGTGTGTGTATGGTGGTGTTTATGTGTGTGGTGTGTGTGTTTCGGTCTAATGGGTGAAGGCGTAGCCAAATAGGCTAAATATATTTGCCAAACCTGAGTATTGGGAAGGGATGTTTACAAAACAAGCACTGGTGAACTGAACTTACAACAACTTGTGAACTGAACTTGCAACAAATCGTAAACGATGGGGGCCCATAGTTTGTGCTCTGCAGATTACCGTATTTAACTTCTTCAACTTAAGTTGTAAGATCCGCAGTTCTGGCAGGCGCAGCAGCAGGCGCTTACAGTAGTACATCGTATAGTATAATGGGTGTTCACAAATGGATTGGATTGTTACATGGATTTTCAGCCAACTCTGGGCTGCTCGCTGTTTTCCAATGCCAAGTCCACCCGTGCGATACCCACGGAAACCAGGGAACATAGTTAGCGGATTAGACAGTTTAAAGGCGTGTCCAGGTGCCAGGTATGTGTGTGTGGGGGGGGGGGGGGGGGGGGGAGGCCAGGTGCCAGGTGTGTCCAGGTGTCAGGTGTGTGTGTTGCAGTCCAGGGGTAGGCCAATTAGGCTTAAAGGGCTTCCCCTACCGTCCCAGGTACTGGGTTTTTGCAGATGCACATTAAGTAATGAGAACGCCTGAAGGGGCATGGTATAAAGGGGGCCCAGCTTACTGCGGTAAAGAACGGGCTGATACTTAACCTGGACAAAACCCCCATGGCGGATGACAGCGACCGTGAACACTAAAGCGCACCCGTAGGGATTCAAATAGATGCACATATAGTATCAAGCAAATATTACCATGATCAAGCTGCATGAATGCATGCTCTATCTGAACATTAACATATCCATGTAAATAGCATAGTCTATCTATCTGTGTAACGGGAACCAGATATGATAGTATGTGTTTGCTTGGATTACATGGTCCGTAGCACAAACCTGGGCCTCCGTCAGTACAACGATTGTTTGAGGTTCAGTTCATCAGCTCTTTTTCTTTATAGCCCCTCCTGTAGTCCTGTCATGGTTGGGCAACCCCCTTTGGCCTTTTTGGTCTACCCCTGGACTGTAAGAACATACATGGTCCAACAGCCTTCTTGAACTTGGTTGCATGCCCCCAGGCTTTTCTTCGGCAGAAACAGAATCGATTCAAATCGAGGCAATGGTAACAACTTTGCTGATACCTGGTCTATCAGCCATCAGGCCACTCAGTTTACTTGGACTTGGTTACATAGCAATTTGGACAGCAATTTGGCTGCTCGCTGTCTTAAGCAGAACCAGGGGGAATTCCGAGGAAATGTAAAACAATAAGAACAATAAAAAATACAAGCATTCTGGTTTGAATATACTTGATTTTATCTCTTGAGGAAACATAGGTAGTGTCGCACGACCATCCAGGGTACTACATTTTGTCAAATTGTTCAGCGCTTAAAGCGCACGAACGCAGCGCTTACAGGTTTCAGAATCACTATCTACCTTCAGATGTCGCCCAAGGATAAGGAAAGGGGGCTGCATAGAAGCTGCTTCGTGCGGCACAAAAAAGCAGTGCTGTAAATCCCACCGACACCCTGCTGATATTATCTGACAAGTCCCTTTAGCCTATTTGGCCTACCCCTAGACTGTAGCATACATACATACATACATACATCTGTACAAGTCCTGTGCAGCGTCGCATGCGACGCAAAAAAATAGCGGAGAGACTTCACAACGGAGCAACAGGTGGCAACGGCATCGAGTTAGTTACGAGACCGTTGGCTGACTTGTCAGGCTTCATCACGGTCAGACGGTCGGACGGACAAATGGGTAAACATGGGGGCTCCCGCCCCCTTGGGAGCTCCGCCAAAAGTCCTCTACCGAGTCTCTGACAATTCTCTGCAGAGTCCATACAAAGTCTCCACTCGGCAGTCTAGACTGGGAAAGTGGGAGTAAGGATTTTTTTTGCACCATGTGGTTACGATGCCTGCCTCTGCGGGCATCAATGGCGATTTTTTTTTACTCAGGTGGTCCTACGGTGACTATAGCTAGCTCCGGCTTACGCTATGGTGTCCTTAACTTCACGTCCTGTGAGTAACGGTATTACACGGATGTAAACTTTTTAATTTTAATTTATTTGTGCTTCATAATCCAGCTCCTCCTGGTAGTATTGAAATATAAATATGAATATCGATATATATATATATAATATATATATATATATAATATATATATATATATAATATATATATATTTATTTATTATGTGAGGTTGGGCAAGCCCCTTGAGCCTTGTAGGCTATCCCTGGACTCTGCATATATTTAGGTAACGGAAATATGATATCATATGATCTCATGTCAGCATATGCTATCATATGATATCATGTCAGCATATGCCATCATATGATGCCGGCAGTCTGACTAGGCTAAACTTACCATTTATATACAATATCATATGATACAGTTTGAATGATATCATATGATATTATACTCGCCTTAGGTCAACATCATATGATATCAGGGTCCCTACATATATTTAGGACTGTAAGCACCTGAATAAGCTATGAGTAAATTGTAACAAATCAGAGAACTGTTAACTACACAGATGAGCTAGCAAAAGGAGGGGTCGGGATACTTCAGGAGGACCCCTAGCGCTGCTGAGACACACTGTATAGCCTGCGTCCTGCGACGCAAGGGGCCCTTCCATCTGGTCAACGGACCCTCCCCATGTTGCGTCCTGCAACACAACATACCCTTCGATGTTGCGTCTGCGACGGAGGACGCAGCGTCCTCAATCAAATAAACTGGAGGGGGTCTTAGGCCAATCATATATTAGCAACTAATATTAGTGTTTGAAAAAATAATATTAACTACGGGTAATATTATTATAGTGTCACAATAATATTAGTTATTCAAAACCATTCTAAATTCTGGTGTGAGGGCTCGTCCGACTAATACTATATAATATTATTTAATATGATTTATTCACTAATATTCACTAACTTAACCTTTCCCTAATCAAATATCACTTGGGACCGGCATATCATATGATCTTGACCAAAGGCGAGTATGATATCATATGATATCTTACAAATTGCATCACATGATATTGTACATAAATGGTAACTCTAGCCTAGTCAGACTGCCTGCATCATATGACATCATAAGATGACATGATATCATATCGCCGTCCCCTTATCATATATCACTACATGCGACATCCCACGGCTGGTCAGTGTTGTAATGTTGTCTGACTGAGCTGATGGCTATAGAAACACCCGTCTCCTCTCTGCTATCGTCTGTCGGCAGATCGGGCAGCGTTGGATGAGGTCTGAGCAAGATCGACACATGGTATGGCCACAAGGATCCAAGCAAGTGTCCTTATGGGCAGATAGACATACGCCACATTCAGCAGCCGCGTTGCGTGCCTTGTCAACCTCCCTCTGCACACGCTTCTCAAGCACTGCCTTAGCAAGGCATCGGAGGTCCCCCTTGGCCAACAAGGGCTCCAACGTTTCAAGGTCTTGGGATGCTATGACATCCTTCTGGCCCGTTATGCAAGCCATGAGCACCTCATACTCATCAAGCTTTGATCGCGTTACTGCTAGCTGGATCCTCAATTCGTCATTCTCAGTTCGCTGGTATTCACTTAAGTTTTTAGCAGGTGGTGGGTCCCCACCTTGTCGCTTATCATTACAAATCCTGATGTGTCTGCGGAGGGCTTTGGCAAAATTTTGGTAGCCATTTTCCAGCGCTTTATCTAATGCTGTCAGCCCACAATCATCCTGTATTTCCACCTCAGCACCGCTGTCAAGAAGAGCCTTGATGCAATCTACGTGCCCATTCTCTGCTGAATAATGCAAAGGCGTCAAGCCGTCTACAACATCCTTTCCGTTCACATCAGCACCTTGGTCAAGGAAAGCCTCCATGCACCCCACCTCTCCATACCATGCAGCATAATGCAAAGGGGTGCTACCATCAGTACCCCTTGTGTCAACCTCAGCACCGTGGTCAAGAAGAGCCCTGATGCACTCCACGTGTCCATTCCCTGCAGCGATATGCAGAGGGGTGCAGTAATCTCTGCAATTCACGTTGGCCCCCTGCTCCAGTAGAGAGGTCACTGCATTGACATCACCATCTCGGGACGAACGAAGAAGTTTCCTATCAAGGCTACCCAGCATTGACGACATGCCGACTATCCACTGACAAGAGCGGTGTTGAGCTGGAGACCAGGGGGCAGGGGGGCAGGGGGGCAGGGGGCGACTTTCCACCGACAAGAGCGGTGTTGAGCTTGGGGCCAGGGGGCAGGGGGGCAGGGGGGGCGACTTTCCACTGACAAAGAGCGGTGTTGAGCAGCTTCCTGCGTTGATGTGCATGATACCCGAATGAAAAAAATCTCCAGATTTTACCCGAATGAAAAAAATTACAAAATTTTACCCGAATGAAAAAATTACAAAATACCCGAATGAAAAAAAAATCAAATTTTTTGATTGAGGGATTAGCCTGTCAAAACTGTTTGTGTGTTTGTTTGTTTGTTTGTCCGTGTGTCACAACCTACTTTTCAGGTTTCACTTCAAATCACAAAAAAAACAAAACATTATATAAGATATCCCAATTATAAGACTTATTGATACCGGAGATATTCTCAAGGACCACTTATGAGCATCGCAATTCAAGAAAAGGAGCTAAGGTTTGTGCTTTTTGGGCCCAAAGCGACAATTATTGGGTAACATTTGTCATCATTTCAAATTCGTACCATCCTATCATGTGCGCATACATAGATTTGGGAATGGAATTGTCGTCAAAAAATCGAGGCGAAACATGCAAGCATCACAATGGACGAAACAGTCGCCTAGGGCACTCGAGCTATTATTAGCACGGAGTTCACCCACAGCTCACCCGCAGGGCCGTGCGTGGGGTGGGACGGGTGCGTGGGTGGGCCTACGGATATGTACTGTGTACTTCTAAATCACGTAATGTTCATGTTTCCAGCCTCGCGAGCTTGCACAATGAACAATTACAGTGGCAACGATTACATATCCAGCTCACACACTTGCGGAGCTTGAATTAAGCACCAGCGACTTTCGAGTTGCAAAACTATGGAGGTACCATCATTCGCATGGCCAAGCCGCCCCCATTTGTATTGCCCGAGGCGAAATGGACCACGCCACCGCGCCATACGTTACCCCTCCCTGGCCGGCGGCCTAGGATCGCCAGGGACCCGCTCTTCGCTCGTTTTTCCTCCTCGCCCATTCTCGCAGGCTTATTCAGTTGAAGTTTCTCAATTATTAGCTTTCGACACGCGCCTAGGACTTGTCTTTGAACCAATTCTTCGCAATTCTTGATGCCCCCCTCAGTTCAACTCTGATAGTCGCCCATCGCCTCATTAAGCGCGCGCGGTTCCCTGCTTCGCATGCAGCTGAGACGACATGGGAAGGATCATGCTACCACCCCTTGCTCTACCAGCATGGTAAATTTACCTCGCACACCACACCACAACACAACACACCTCACCACACCACACCACACCACACCAAGCCTTACCACACCTTACCGCACCACACCACACCACACCACACACACCACACCACACCACACCACACCACACCACACCACACCACACCACACCACACCACACCACACCACACCACACCACACCACACCACACCCACACCACACCACACCACACCACACCACACCACACCACACACCACGCCACGCCACGCCACACCAACCTCACCACACCACACCTCACCACACCTCACCACACCACACCACACCACACCACACCACACCACACCACACCACACCACACCACACAACCTCAAACCACACCACTCCTCACCACACCACACCACTCCTCACCACACCACACCCACACCACACCACAACACAACACAACACAACAGACCACACCACACAACACCACACCACACACCACGCCACACCACACCACACCACTCCTCACCACACCACACCACACCACACCACACCTCACCACACCACACCACACCAAACCACACCACGCCTCACCACACCACGACACACCAAAACGACACCACACCACACCACACCACACCACACCACACCACACCACACCACACCTCACCACGCCACACCACACCACACCACACCTCGCACACCACACCACACCACAACACTCCACACCACACCACACACCACACCACACCACACCACACACAACCACACCACACACAACACAACACACACAACACACTACACCACCACACGACACACTACACCAAAACCACACCACACACACCACACCACACCACCCACACACACACCACACCTTACCACACTCACACCTTACCACACCACACCACACCACACCACACCACACCACACCACACCACACCACACCACACACCACACCACACCACACCACACCACACCACACCACACAGCCTACACCACGCCTCACCACACCAAACCACACCACACCACACCACACCACACCACATCACACCACACCACACCACACCACACCACACTACACCTCACCACGCCACACCTTACCACACCACTCCATACCGCACCACACCCACACCACAAACACACAACACAACAACCACACCTTACCTTACCGCACACACCACACCACACCACACCACACCACACCACACCACACCACACCACACCAAACCTACCACATCCACACCACACCAAGCCTTACCACACTTACACCACACCACACCACACCCACACCACACCACACCACACCACACCACACCTCACACCACACCACACCAACACCACACCCACACCACACCACACACACCACACCACACCACACACACTACACAACACCACACACACCACACCACACCACACCTACACCACACCACACCCCACACGCACCACACCACCACACCACACCACACACACACACACCACACCACACCACACCACACCACACCACACCACACCA
>CM039465.1:41784630-41792130 GCA_022414725.1 Microglena sp. YARC | reverse complement strand
CCATCACCACCACCACACCAGCGACCCAACACCAACCCACCACACCACACCACACCACACCACACCACACCTCACACCACACCACACCTCACCAAGCCTTACCACCAACCCTTACCGCACACCACACCACCACGCCACCACACCACACGCCACACCACACCACCACAACCCCACACCACACCACACCACGCCATCACCAACACCACAACCTTTACCCTGCACACCCACCACCACACCACACCACACACACCACACCCACACAACTTCAGACCACACCCACCCAAAGCCTTAACACACCTATACGCCACACCACCACTCGCGACGCCACATTTACACCCACACCACACCACACCACACCACACATTTACCACCCACCGCACTCACCGCACCACACGCCACACCCACACCACACACACACACACACACGCTCACACCCAACCACCACACCACACACAACCCACCACCCACACAGGCACCACACCACACCACCACGCCACACCACACCACACCACACCTCACACACCACATTACACACACCTCACCACCCACACCACACACCCACACCACGCCTCACCCACACGCACAACCACCACCAACGCACCACCACACCACACCACAACCACCACCACACCCACCACACCACACCACACCCACACCAACACACCACCCACACCTCACCACGCCACACAACAACCACACCACACCACACCAACCACACACCACAAACACACCTCACCACACCACCACCCACCTCACCACACCAACACCCACACACAACCACACCAAGCCTACCACACCTTACCGCACCCACACCAAACACACACCACACCCACACACACCACGCCACCACACACCACACCACTCTCACCACCACCACCTTACCACACCACACCACCACCCACACCCACACCACACCTCACCACACCACACCAAACCACCACCACCCACACGCACGCTACCACACCACCTCACCACCACCACACCTCACCACCAAACGAACCACACCCCGACACCCGACACACCCACCATCACAACACCACACCAAAAAAAACCCTCTACAAAACAAACCAGCTATTACCCTATAAGTTCACCCATTTCACTCAACAACAGACAGCACACCCTGTACCTGACAACACAAAACACACAACACAACACAAGAATCCTTCACAACAAATCATTATAACAACCACAACCCACCTCGCACACATCCTACACACAACCCACAATCCACACCACAAAAACCACATGAACCACACCACACCACACTCACCACACCACAATGCACTCACACCACACCCCCTCCGCTTCCCACAAAGTCCTTACACCACACACACACCACACCCAATTTTACCATACGACCACACACAGAAGACCAAAACATCACGAGGACCTACCACACCACACGACACGGACCCACACCACAACCACACCATACCAAGAATACACCAACCCACCACAACCACACAACCACCACCACAACCCACCCTCACCACACAACACCAACAACACACCTCGCACACCACACCACACCACACCACACCACACCACACCCAACCACACCAGCACAAACACCCACACATACACACCACACCACACCACACCACAACCACCACACACCACCACACCATCACCACACCACACCACACCAATCACAACCACACCTATAAACACACCACACCTCCCACGCCATACCCACACTCACCCACACCGCACACCACAGCCTCACACAACCCCACACCTCACGACCACATATCCTTCCCACACGACACCCACACAACACCTCACCACACACCACACCACACCACACCAACAAATCACACCATAGTGCACCACACACACAACCAACACACACCATCCTCACCACACCTTACCGCACCCACACACCACCCACATTACACACACCACAACCACACCACACCACAACCACACACACACCACACCACACCACCACCCACACAACACCACACCACACCACACCACACCACACAGCCTACACCACGCCCTCACCACACCAAAACAACCACACCACAACACACCACACCACACCCACACGGCACCGCACCGCACCGCCACCACACTCCACCTCACACACCACCCACCACACCACACACACCACCCCACCCACCACAACCACAACCCCACACACACCTCACACACCACACCACACACCCACATTACACCACACCACACCAACCACCACAAACACACCCAACACAACAACACACCCACACCACACCACCACAGCCACGCCACCACCACACCACACCTTACCAACACACAACACTGCCTTTACCACAACCACGACCACACCACCACACCCACACCACACCCACCTCAAAGCCACACCACACCACAGCACACCAAACACACCCACACCCACGCGCTCACACACCACACCACACCACGACACGCCACACCAACACCCACACCACAACCACACCACACCACACCACCACCACACACACCCACACCAACCACCACCACAACCACACCACACCACACTCACCAGCGCCACACAACACCACAATCACCACACCACAACCTCACACCAACCACAAAAAAACACACCACAACCAACACACCCAAGCTTACACACCTACCGCACCACACACACACCACACCACAACCACACCACCACCACACCACACCACACCCACACCACCACCACACACACCACCACCTACCACACCACACACCAACACAACAACCACAACCACCACACCACACACCAAACCACCACCACACCACACCACCCCACCACACCACACACACCACACCACACCAAGCCACCACACACACACCCACACCACACCCACACCACACCACACCACTCCACACACACCACACCACACACCACTCCACAGCACACCCACACCCCACCACACCACACCACACCTCACCACACCACACCACACCACACCACCACCACACCACACAACAACAACCACCACACCAATACAACCACAACACTCCACACCACACCCACACCACACCACAGCTGACGACACACGCCACACCACACCACACCCACACCACCACCAACACCACACCTCACCACGGCCACACCACCACCACACCACACCACACCACCACGCCACACCACACCACACCACAACCACACCTCCCACACCACACCAACCACCACCTCACACCACACCACACCACACCACCACACTTACCTCACCTTACCGCACCACACCACACCACACACACCACACACCACACCACAACACCCACACCACACCACACCAACCACCACACACACAACACCACACCACACAACACCACACCACACCCAAACCTTACCCACAACACCACACCACACACCTTACCTCACCACACCACACCACACCACCCTCACCACACATACCAACAACACACCACACGCCACACCACCACACCACATTAACACCACAACCTCACCACACCACACCACACAACACCACACAACACCCACACAGCCTACACGACGCCACACCAACAACCACAACACACACACCACACCAACACCACACCACACCACACCACACCACACCCACAACCACCACACCACAACCTCGCCACACCACACCACACCACAAACCACACCACACACACCACACCACACACACCACAAACAAGACCCACACCACACCACACACACATACCACCACACGACACCATGCCACCACTACACACCTCACCCACCACAACCATACCATACACGACACACAAATGACACACAAAAACACCCTGACGCAAAACAACACGACATGATACCCACGCCACACCATACCACAGCCACATCACACCAAACCACACCACGCCTTCACACACCACACCACCACCACACCACACCACACCACACCTCACAATCACACCACACCACACCACCACCGCACCACACC
This sequence comes from Microglena sp. YARC, assembly GCA_022414725.1. Classification (NCBI taxonomy): domain Eukaryota; kingdom Viridiplantae; phylum Chlorophyta; class Chlorophyceae; order Chlamydomonadales; family Chlamydomonadaceae; genus Microglena; species Microglena sp. YARC. The sequence goes on along the minus strand of CM039465.1, from coordinate 41,788,243 downwards.
ATACACCGTCACCAACTACACCATACCATACCACGACATAAAGTGTTCACAAATCGACACAAAACAACCCATGATACGCCACACCACACCACAACCTCGCCACACCCAGCCCACCACACCACCATTACCACACAACAACACACACAACACCACAACACATTACACCACAAACCTCACCACAACACAACACAAACAGAAAAGAACACCACTCACCACAACCACGCACCGCACCACACCACACCATACCACGACACATAACCACACCAACCACAAATCGACACAAAACAACATACATGATACGCCACGCAACACACACACCACACCACACCCACACCACACCACACCACAACGCTCCACACCACATACCATACTACAACACAAAAACCACACAAATATCGACCACAAAAAGAACACGTCATGACACGCCACACCACACCACACCACACCACACCACACTTAACCCACATCCACACCTCACACCACCCACCACACCACACCACACCACCACCACACCATACCACCACACAAACACACACACACAACGCCAAACACCACACCCAGCTTCCACACCACACCACATCTCTCCTGCCACGCCACACCTCACACAACTCACACTTCCACACAACACTCACCACACCACCCACACCACACCACACACAACACCACGACACGACACTACAGACACACCACACCAAACCTCACCACAACCACACCCACACCAACCACACCAACCACACCACACCACACCACACAACCTCAAACCACACCCCTTCCTCACCACTTAGCCACACCACACCGACGCCACATTACCACCGACACCACACCACACCACCCCACACCACCCACCACACACACCACACCACACACAACCCACACACAACCACACCACCACACAGAGCCACACCCACGGCCTCCACCACACCACACCCACACCACAACACACCTCACCACTAAACACCACACCAACACCACCCACCCCACACCACACCACACCTCACCACAGCCACACCACACCACACCACACCACACCACACCACACCACACCACACAACACCACAACACACCTCGCAACACCACACCACACCACACCACCTCACCACACCACACCACACATACCAGGCCTTACCACACTCATACCACACCACATCACACCAAAACCACACCATGCCTCACCACACCACACCACAACACACACCGACACCTCATACCAACCACACCACAACACTTTGCACCACAATTTTACACCGTACCACACCATCACCATACCACGACAAAACGACACAAATCGACACAAAACAAGAGGCAACACCACAGCCACACCACACCACCTCAGCCACACCACCCTCACCACACCACACCAAACCACCCACACCACACCACACGCCACGGCACGCCACGCCGACACCAACACCTCAACCACACCACACCCTCACCACACCCACCACACCACACCACACCAACACAAACACCACCACCACCACAACCACACCACACACACCACACACACAAACCACACCAAACCACACCACACCACACCACACCACGCCACACCACACCACACCACACTACACACCACTCCACACCACACCACACCCCACCACACCACACCACACCTCACCACACGCTCACCACACCACACCACACCACACCCACCAACAACACCACACCACACCACAAACACAAACACTCCACACCACACCACACCACACCAACCTGACGACACCACGCCACACCACACCACAACCACACCACACCACACCCACACCTCACCAGCGCCACACCACACCACACACAACACCTCGCACAGCCACACCACACCACACCACACCTCACCACACCACACCAACCACACCACACCACACCACACCACCACCACACCTTACCTCACCTTAACCGACCACACCACACCACCACCACACAACCACACCACAACAACTCCACACACACCACCACCACACGCACACACACAACACCACACCACCAACACCACACCACACAAACCTTACCACTCACACCTTACCACCCCACTACACTACACCACACCACACCACACCACACACACCACAATTACCCAACACACCACACCACACAGCCTACACGACGCCGCACCACACCACAACCACACCACACCACACCAACACCACACCACCACACGCACACCACACCACACCTACCACACCAACACCCAACACCACACCAACCACCACACCACACCACACCACACCACACAACGATTAAACCCCACCACCTACCACCAACAATCGACCCATGCCCACTACACACCTCATACCCACCACCATACCATACCACGACACAAAAATGACACAAATGGACGCAAACAACACGACATGATACGCCAACACGCACCACCTAGCCACACCACATCACACATCCCAAAACCACACCCTCACCACACCATCACCAACTCCTCCACACACACCACACCCACACACCGCCACCACAATACACCCTCACTCCACCATACCACTACCACACATAAGTGTCCAGAAATCGACACAAAACAAACACGACATGATACGCCACACCACACCACACATCGCCACACCCAGCCTCACCAACCACACCATCACCACACCACACCACACCACACCACAAAACACATTACACCACACACCTCACCACAAACAACACAACAGAAAAGACAACCACTTCACCACCCACCCGCACACACCAACCATACCACGACACAAAACAACCACAAATCAGACACAAAACAAACATTGACATGATACGCCACGCAACACCCACACCACACCACACCAACCACACCACACCACAACGCACCAGCACCACACCTACTACTACACAAAACCACACATATCGACACAAAAGAACACGATCATGCATCACGCCACACACACCACGACCACACCCACCACACCACCCACCAACACCTTCACACCACACCACACACACCACACCACACCGCACCACACCACTACCACAACACAAATCGACAACAAAACAATCACGACATTATACGCCACTTCACAACCACACCACGCCACACCCACCACACCACACACATCCGCACCTCACCACACACCACACCACACCCACCAAACACCAACCAACCGCCACCCACCATACCTACAACACAAATCGATACAAAACAACACGACATGATACGCCACGCCACACCACACCACACACATCACACCACACCACACACACTACGCCTCACCACAGCCACCACACACACCACCACACCATACCACACCACACCACACCACACCACACTTCACCACAGCACGGCCTCACCTCACCACCCCACACCACACCACACCACACCTCATTCACACCACATCCACACCACACACACCACACTACCAACTACACTACACTACAAACAACTACACTACACTACAACTACACATACACTACACCACACCACACCTCACCCCATCCACAGCCACATGACACGACACAAATTGACAGCACAACACGCACACCAAACAAATCACACACCACAACGCAACTCACACAACCAGCACAACACAACACAACCACCAAACACACCAAATCACAAAACACACCCAAAACACACTCAACCTACCAACATCGGACCATAATGGTGTCATATGGTATGTGT
>CM039465.1:41676543-41783630 GCA_022414725.1 Microglena sp. YARC | reverse complement strand
CCCGAACGCACAACGACCCACACACACCACACCACACACACACCACCACACACACGCACACCACACCAACCCACACTACCACGCAAGCACAAAACATCACCACAACTCGCACACCGCACCACACGACCACACACCTCACGACAACCACAGCCACACCACACCACACCACACACACCACACAACCCGCACACACACCACACAACCACACCACACACACACTTCAACCACGGAACCACACAGACACCACACCGCACAACACACACCACACCACACAACACACCAGACCACCAACACCACACCACACCACACCAAACACACCACATAACGCACTCACACAACACAACCACACTGATCACACAACGCCTCAACCACACACACCTACACCAAACCATCACCAACACAACAAAACAGAGAGACTACACCTCACACACCACACAACCACACCACACCTCCCAACAAAACAAGCCACAAAAGCCAATAACAACCACAACAACACAACCTTCCAACACACAACACACAACGACCAAGACAACCCTAACAAACAACACACCAACACACACACCACCCGTCACACAGCCAAAAACCACACATCAAAACAACACCACCACCACCAACCTCACAATAACCAGACCACAAAACCCACAAAACAACAACACAACCAGAAACACACACCACACCACACACACAAAACCACACCACACAACACACCAAGCACAAACCAAACGAACCAAACAACCCAACCCAACACACAACCTAATCCAAACATCACACCTTACCACACCACACCACCCACACACACACACACACACCACAAAACCACACCACACCGACAACCACATACACCAATACACACCAGAAGGACCACACGTCACCGACACACACCTAACGACACACACCACACCAACAAACCCACCACAGCAGCTATACGCACACCACCCACACCTACCACACACACACACACACCATGACACACTACACCACACCAACCCACCACACCACACCTCACCACACCACCATGCCTCCCCCACACCACACCACAACCAAACCACACACCACCCGAACGCACAACGACCCACACACACCACACCACACACACACCACCACACACACGCACACCACACCAACCCACACTACCACATGAGCAACACAACAACCACACAAAACCACACACACTCCACCACACCACACTCTCACCACAACAACACACAAAACCAACACAACACAACACAACAAACAGACACACTACACAACAGCAACACCACCACCCACATCAACCACACCACAACTCACACGCCACACCTCACCACCGACCACACACCTCACGACAACCACAGCCACACCACACCACACCACACACACCACACAACCCGCACACACACCACACAACCACACCAACAACACTTCAACACGGAACCACACAGACACCACACCGCACAACACACACCACACCACACAACACACCAGACCACCAACACCACACCACACCACACCAAACACACCACATAACGCACTCACACAACACAACCACACTGATCACACAACGCCTCAACCACACACACCTACACCAAACCATCACCAACACAACACCAAACACCACACCAGCACACACCATCTATTGCCCACAACACACCAACCAAACACACCACGCCTCACGCAGCACCTACACAACACAACTCCAAACAACAAATTCCACACCAAACAAACCACACCAAACAAACCGACAACACACGACACACACCACACACCACACACCACACGCACACTCTCACCACGCATATCACACCGACACCACACCCTCGCACACACACACCACAACGCCACTCCAACCACACCACATCACCACACCACACCAACCACACCACACCACAGCCAGCACACCCACAACCAATTAACACACAGACCACACTACCACAGCACACCACCACACCTATCACACCACACCACACACAACACAGACAACCACACCAACACTACACCAAAACCTTACCACATCACACCTTACCACACCACACCACACCACACACCCACACCACCCCCACCACACACACACCACACAGCCTACCCCACTGCTCAACAAAACCACACCACAACCACACCACACACACCACACCACACCATAAACATCACACCACCCACACCTCACCAACCACACCTCACCACGCCAAACCTCACCACACCTCACACACCACACAACCACACCACACCACACACACCACCACCGAACACCACACCAGGTCCACAGCAAGGACCTTCATTACACACACAAACCTAGCACCACCACTCCAACCGGGCACCACACCACAACACAGCAGACACATACAATCGCACAACACACCACCAAACCAGACACACGCTCCAACCAAACACACCAAAGCACACACCTTACCACATCACACTCGAAGCACACCAACCACACACACCCACAACCAGCACCACCAACCTCAAAACACACTCCTCACCACACACACCACATACAAACACAACACCACACCCAAACGCACACCACACAACCACACCACATCACACCAACCACACACAACACAACAGCACAACACACACACACCAGACCACACAACACCACACCTACACCACACCAAACCACACCACAGCCGACCTCACCACAACCAGTAAGATCCACACCACGCCTCACCACACTACAGCCAACCAATACCAACACACGCACACAACACCACACCAGACCAACACCACAACCGCCACCACACCACACCAAACTAACACCACCCTCACACACACAACGCACACACCAAACAAACAACCACATCCCACCAACACCACACCACACCACACCACACACACCACACCACACGACACCACACCACACCACACACACCAAACCAACCTCAACCACGCTACCACAACCACACCAACCTCGGGCATCACACAACCACACCACACCTCATCACGCCACACGTTTCCCCCCTCACACACACACACACCCTCGCACACCACACCACACACACCAACACCACAAAGCCCACCACAACCACACTTACGCACACCTTACCGCACAACTCACGCACCACACCACACACACCAACCACAACACACCACACCACCACACGACACATCCCACCACACCACACCACACCACACAGGGCCTACACCAGCTCACACACACATTACAACCACACCACACACACACCAACCACAACGCAGCCGCCCGCCCGCACACACCACCACACACCCAACACAACACACACCACAACCAGACACGCCACCACACCACAACCTCAACCCACACATCTCACCACCAACACACCACAACCACATTACACCACACCATACACCACAACACAACACAAACCAAACAACACACCACACCCCACAACACCACACCACGCCGACAGAATACGCACAACCGACACCTTACCAGACCCACACTTACCACAGCCACACACACCTCACCACACCACACCACACCACAACACACCAAACACACAACGCCTACCACACCACACAGCCTAAACCTCGCCACCTACTCACCAACGCACACAACACCTACAACACACAACTCACCACAACACACCACACACACCACACCACACCCACACACACACCAAACACACACCTCCGGCACCCACCCAACCACACCAAACCACACCACACCCACCCACAGCACACCACACCACAACCACACCTCACCACACACCACACCACACCCACACACAACACACACCACACATCTCACCACATCCACCACACCCAACCACGAACCACCACACCACACCAACCACACCGACGCAAACAACACACACCACACCACACCACACACCACACCACCACCACACGGGGACACACAACCAAACAACCAAACACACCACACCACACCACACACACAAACCACATCATTCACAACAAAAACAACACAACACACACACAGTACAGACACACACACCATACATGACACACAATCACCAAACACACCACACCACAACACAACATGCCACACACACCACACCACAACACACAGCCACACCACACACACAGCCACAAAACACCACAGAACACACACACAACACCACAAGCCACATCACGCCTAGCAATACACACACCAATTCCACACAACCGGCAACGCCGCACCGCAACCACACGCACACCACACACACCACAACACACACAACCTCAACCACCACCCTCACACACCCACACCACACAACACTTACACCACATAACCACACACAGTCCACAACACAACCCAAACGACAACACAACTACACACACAACACCACACCACGCCACCACACACCACACCTTACCACACCACACCTTACCACACCCACCACAACCGTCACCACGACACACAACACACCCCAACCAAACCACACACGCTCACCCACACCAACCCAACCAAACGACACAACCACACAGCACACACAAACAAACCACACACACCAACATAACACACAACACACACACCACACCAACCCACACACACCCACCCACACCTCAGCCACGCACACAACCCACAAACACCTGCGCACACCAACCAACCACACACACCAACCATCACCCACCCACACCACACAACACCAACAATACAGCCCACAACACAACACACCAGCCTTACACACACTTACCGGCACCACAACCACACCAACACACACACACCACCCACCACACACACCACCCACACCAACTACACCACACCTAACCACACAAACCAACCACACAACTCAAACCACACACTACTCAACCACACACACGGTTACGCACCACCAACTACACCACAGCACACCAGCACCACACCGTACACCAACCAACACCACACACACCAAGCCTTACCACACTTACCGCACACACAACACAACAACCAGCACCACACCACACCACCCACACCACTCCAACCAACACACACATCACACCACAACCACACCACACCACACCCACAGCCTACAACCACACCACAACACCACACCACAACACAAACACACACAACACATAACACACAACCACACACCACGATAAGGCAACAACACACCACAACACAGCACCAAACCACACCACACACCACAATACACCACACAAGACACAAACACACACACCCACTACCACACAACCCACAACACCACAACACACCATCGCACCACACACACCAAATACACACACACACAACACACCACACCACACAACTTACACACTTACAGCGCACAACACCACACACCACACCATCCACACCCACACACCACAAACATACACAACCACACCACGCCACACCACACCACACCACACCACTCACACAAGGACCACACCAACACCAACACACCACGCCACCGCCTACGGCCCACAACAACCTCACAACCACACCACACCTCACACCACACAACCACACCAACCACACCACACCAATCCGCAACCAGACACAACCAAACCAAATACCACAAACCTACAACTTACGCACACACCCACCACACAGCAACCACACACCACACCCACACCCACCACACACCACACCCACACACACCACCACAGCACCATTACCACCACACACAATACCACCGCACCACACACGCCTGCACCATCAAAACCCCAACAACACACCAACACACACCACACCACACACACTCCACACGCCACACCACCCAACCACAAACCTCACACACGACACCAATACCACATCACACACCAAACACCACCACACCACGCTCACCACACCAACACCACTACAAACGACACCAACAACCCACACCACCATTACACGCAACCGATACGCCACAACCACGCCAAGCCTCAACCACCACCACACCACAGCCAACCACACACAAGCAACCATTCACATCGCACCTGCACCACCACCACCCTCACCACACCACACCACACCACACAAACCAAAACACACACCAGCCTTTTTACCACACATATCGCACGCACACCACACCACACCACAACCACACTAACACCCACACCACACACACGCCACACCACACACACCACACCACACAACACACCCCACGCCTCACACTCAAACCTAACCAAACCACACCCACACCACACACACCACACACACACACCCACCACAGCCTACACACAAAACAACATTCACCCACACACAACCTAACACAACACAAGCAACACAGCACAACACACAAAACACAACTACACTACAAGACACACTCCCCCACAGAAACACCACGCTTTCACACCCCACAACAGCACCACATCCGCCACACACACACCACACCGATCACCACACCACCACTCACACTCTCGTTCCTACGCAAAACAACACGATATGAAATACGACACGGACACCACACATACACACTCACCACACCACCACCAACAAAACCGAACCACCACCTGCCGACCAGCCACACCATAACACCAACCACACCACGCGCTCACACCACACGCACACCACATCCCCCAGCACAGCCCGTCACTCCACACACATACGACATGACACCAACATCAATCACCACACACACCATACCACACCAAACACCAACACCACGGCACCACACCACTCACCCACAAAACACCACACCACAACACCACCACACCACAACCACAACACCACACTACACAACACACCACACAACATTACAACACCACACCACACCACACACACCACAGCAACACACACTGCACCACCTACACCATCCGTTCTTTCACATTTTCCCTGCCCACCCGGACCCACCACCACCACACAACAGCACACACACCACACCACACCACACACACACCAGTCTACTCCAACCACACACCACACCAAATAATCACCACACACGCCACACCACACCACTACCACCACACACCACACAACACCACAAATACCAAAACACCAGCACCCTCCACACAAACCACACTACACAGCACCCACACCCACAAACCACACCCATTACACACCAACACAACACAGCCCCGACACACCACTGCACAACCACACACCCCATACACAACATAAAACGACACATGCGACACAAACGCTCACCTTGGTTACACACCAAGACCACACTCGTACCACTCAACCTCAAACTACACCACGCCTCACCACACCACAAACCACACACCACACCACCACCACGCCAACACCACACAATACTCAACCACACCACACCACACCACACCAATGGACCAACACCCACCCACACCTCCGCAACACCACACACTCCCACCAGCACAACTCAACACAGCACACCAAGACACCACACAAACAACAGCACAGACATGATACACAACACACCCAACACAACACACACACCACAACACACACACACCACACCACACACCCCACCACACCACACCACAACCACACAGACACACCACACCACCACACCACAACACCACCACACAACACACACACTAACCGTTAACACTCCAACACCATACCACAGCCATCACCACACACAACACCACATCCTCACCACACAACAACACACTGACCACACCCCACACCACACAACACAAACAATATTAAACACCACACACACAACAGTCCGCACACACAGGGGACACACACCACACCACACACACAATTTTGTTACCCACCTACACCTACATCCCCACACACACACGAGCCACACACACCATAACAACCACACACCAACACCACTTCACACCACACACACCACCACACACCACAACCTCCACACACACACCACACACCAACATACGGAATCACCCAAAACACACAAACACCACACACCCACATACTTACGCCACACACACCACACACACCGCAAACGCTTACGCCTACACCTACACACCAAAAACCACAACCACAACACACCACACACACACCACACACACCCCACGCACACCACAACACACCACACCTACACCACAGCACAACACCACAGCCACTCCACACCACACCACCACCACACACAACACATCCCCCACAAACACAACATCACACACACACACACACACAGACGGTAGAAAGCGGGGAGACAAACACATACCCAACAAAACACCACACACACTTCCGGTGCACACACACCTGACACACGACACGGCACACCACACACACACACCCACACTGAACACTACACCACACCACACCAACACACCACACCACAACACCACACACCACCATGCACAGCCACCACACCACCACCACAACCACAACACCAACACTCACCACACACCACACCACACATATCACAACCCACACGCATGTCACCAACCAACACACACAAATCACACACAAAACATACACGCAACACACCACACCACAGTCCACACAAAGTGGGCTATGATACACACACACCAACGCCAACCACAACACCACACCACGACACCAACAGTTTTACTCACACACACAGTGATGTGATCAACCACACACACACCATCTCTTCAAACATACACCACATTCGGAACAGAAAACACAAACACACACACACACACCTCAACAGCACACCACGCCACACACACCAACACGGCACTACCGCACTAGGTGGTCTAAACACCAGACCACAAAAGAAAAACACATGCCAACACCTCAACACAACACACACACCAACTCACATCACCACCACACGCACACACGCACACCACTCCACACCAACACACCACACAACACACACCGACACACACCACACACAGACCACCGCAGTTCAAAAACAACACGCACACCACACCACCACCAGAATAAACTACACACACACCTCACCACCCCACACCACACCACACCACACCACATCCACATACCACGAACACATGCAACACACAACACAACCCACAGACACTAATTAACACATACACACACCAACACACCGATCACACCACACATACTCACCACAACACCACACGACACCACACACACCACCACACATCACACACAACACACACACGAACACACCATATAATACACCCCACACACACACAACACCAACACCAACATCACAACCACAACACAACACCAACCACATACACCACACAAACGCCACTCTTTTCCACCACTCACACCACAGACACCCGCACAACAACACCACACATACCACAAACACACACACAAATCACCTCCACCCCACCACACCAACACTCCACACACACCACACCTCACAACACAACACAACTACTACCGCACATACCTGACTATACAAAAACACACAAATCCACACCCACACTACGCACACACAACACACATCACGACACACCACACCATCACACACCACACCCACCACACCACACCAACACACCAACAACCACACCACAATCCACACAAACACCACACACACAACCACAATCGCGAACACACAACACGACACACCGCTCACACCACACAACTAACCACACCACTTCCACATCAACCTTACACACCACAACTAACACCTACACAGATCACGTTACACACACACCACCATAACCACACACACAACACCAACACACACCACAAATTCAGACACAACGCTACCAACCAACGACACACACACAACATGACACACCACCAAACACATACTAACACACAACCATAACACACCCAACCACACCAACACACCACACACACCACACACACCACACACCACACAACCACAGCACAACACACACACACGCACACACACACCACACATCACACACGCACACATACAGCCACGCCACAACTCGACACACGCACCTACACTCACGACAAATCGACACCACCACAAGGACGCCACACACCCACCACACACCCACACACACACCACAACACACCCAACCACACACACACAACACACCACCACAACACAATCACAGACACCAAGAGAACAAAACAGAAACAACACACCCCAGACGCCATGTTTCCACACACACATATATACACACCCACAGTCACAACCACACACACCACACACACACTACACAACACCACACCAAAACCACACACTCACACAACCCACAACATCACCCCAACACACCACCACATACATAAACCACACCAACACAGACACACCGACACATAAACATACCACCACACACACCACACAACACCACACACACACACACAAACCAACGAGTTACTGATGACCACACACCACACACACCTCGCAACAGCCCACCAACACACGCCAACCACACACAACACACACACACCACACACACCACACCACACACACACACCACACCCACCTCACACCTACAACACCACACACACACACCAATCACCACACTGCTACACAACACCACACCACACGAACACAACACAGCAACGCACACATCATACACAACACAAAAACACACTCGCACCAGCAGCACGCACACACACCACACATACCATCGACACCACACATACACACACAACCTAAGGACACCTAACACACCACACAGGATACACACACATCCACACCACACACCAGGTCACGCCACACCACCACACAAACAACCACACACAACACACACACACACAAAATCAAACCACAAACACACAACCACAACCACACACACACAACACACCACAACACACATTAACACACCACACGACACCAACACAATCACTCCAAGAATCACACTCCACCGACACCACCACAAGCACAGCACAAATACCTAAATCGAGCACTCACACACACACCACTGACCACAACTAACCAACTACTCACATCACTACACTACTAAACACACACCACTCACCTCACACACCACACCACCATGACTCACGACACAAATTGACATGCCACAACACAGCACACAACACAAATCACGCACACACAACGCAAACTCACACAACACAGCACACACAACACAACGCACCAAAACACACCAAATCACACCAAAACACACCAAAACACACCTCAACCTACCACATCGCACCACACATAATGGTGTCATATGGTATGGGGTAGAATAGCATGGTATGATTTGTACCTACATGCATGGTATATTGATATGGTATAACATAGTGCAGCGTAGCATGGCATGTTATGGTTTATACCTACATGCATGGAAACTTGGTAGTATGTTGTGGTATAGCATGGTGTGGCATAGCATGGTATATTGGTATGGTCTCTCATGGTGCAGCATAGCATGGCATGTTATGGTTTATACCAACATGCATGATACAAAGGTATATTGGTGTGGTATGGCATGGTGTAGCATGGCATGGTATGGTTTAAACCTACATGCATGTTAGCATGGTAGTAGGGTGTGCTATGGCATGGTGTAGTATAGCATGGCATGGTATGGTGTATTCTAGCATGCATGACACAATGTCCTAATGGTGTGCTATGGCATGGTGTAGCATAGCATGGTATGGTTTGTACCTACCTGCATAGTATATTGGTCTGGCGTGGCATGGTGCACCATAGCATGGCATGTCATGGTTTATATCATTGTACATGTACATGTATATCATTGTACATTAGTTTGTCTCTCTCCATCTGTGCTGCTGATCCCAGCAAACTCTGCACCCAAACAGTTGGCTCGTAGTTGGAGTGCGCATGTCTAGAGATATCAGCATTGCAGCGGTCATGATCCTTCTCAACAGTTTTCAAATGCTGTGTAGCTTATTCTGCTATGAGGACCTACTTACTCCACTACTTTTGAAACTCCCAGCCTCCCTTTTCTCACTTTCTCGCATTCTGCATATCAACTATTTCTCGACTATTTGCCCCATGTCCTGCCCGTGACTTCTAATGTGTTCAGGGTTTAGTTACTTAGTGGTTTGAATGCTAGCGGTTGACCATAAGTCAGAGGCCACGTGTCCAGGCTGTCTAGATTATGTGTTCAATCCTACGCACGCCAGGGACACGCCCAGCCGACTCTACAACCTCATTGGCAAAACACGTGTCCGACCGCAAATCACACTGCGAAATCGTAATACGATGTTGTATTAGGCAACAAGCGGCTTGTGTCCTGGGGGTCCCGAATGAATTGCCATAAATGTGGGGAATGAAGCCACATCAAGCTTGTATGCGGCTGACCGAACAAATTCAACTATACCTCTAATTGGTTACATTTCCTGTGCATCAACTGCTTGCAAATAAAGTCCATCTACAAAACAGTCCAGGCACGTTTAATCCTCCTTCAAATTTAACAACCCTACAAAATGTGAATTGTCGTAGTAAATGAAGCTACATCCATCGATTCAATTCAACAAAATCCAAATATATTGAATTCAAATGAATACAATTCAATTCAACAAAATCCAAATATATTGAATTCAAATGAATTCAATTCAAATGCATTCAATTCAAGTCCATACATCACAATTTTGATTCTATCAAATTAATTAAATCAATTTTAATTAATTAATTAATTACTTATTAATTAACTGAATTCATACAATTAAATTTTAATTGATAATTAATTAATATAATTTAATTAATTAGTTAATCAATCAATTAATTAATAACTTATAATTAATCAAACAATTTAACAGAATTTGATTAATTCATTTTAATCTTATTATTCATTAATTAATACAATTTATTTATTTAATTTACAATTATACAATAATAAAATTATACAATTAAATTTTAATTAAATACAGATTATTTAAAACATTTTCATTCGGGACGCGCCTCCAGGCGCCCTTTATGATTGAGGGATTAGCCCGTCAAAACTGTGTGTCCGTGTGTGTGTGTGTGTGTGTCACAACCTAATTTACTATCGTAATTTATTATCCCTTTTTTTTCTTCTTGTGACTTCTCATTTGTTAGCTTCTTACCTCCGCCACTGTAAGTGGTTGAGATCTGGGTCCTGCTCTAAGGGGTTTAATACCTACGCCACCAAACGGTGGTTGGGAGTTTGGTTGTGTGTCCTCGACACCCCTGATGTAAGGGTTTTTTTGCTTTGTGGGTGCTTTTTCTTTTTGTTTAAAGCACAGAGTCTCATACACCCTCGCGGTGTCAAGTAGACTTTAACATGTAATGTAATGTAATGTAATGTAACCTACTTTGCAGGTTTCACTTCAAATCACAAAAAAACGAAACATTCTACAACATATAACAATTATAAGACTTATTGGATACCGGAACATTATTCTCAGAGAACCACATATGAGCATCGCAAATTCAAGAAAAGGAGCCAAGGTTTGTGCTTTTTGGGCCAAAAGCTACAATTATTGGGTTACAATTGTCATCATTTCAAATCCGTACCATCCAATCATGTGCGCAACATAGGTTTGGGAATGGAATTTGTCGTCAAAAAATCGAGGCGAAACATGCAAGCATCACAATGAACGAATCATTCTCCTAGGGCACTTCCGCTATTATTAGCACGGATTTCACCCACAACTCACCCGCAGGGACGGTGCGTGGGGTGGGCAGGTTGGAAATCAAGCCACGCCAATTAACTAAGGTACTCATAATTCTCGTAATGTTCATGTTTCCAGCCTTGCAACTTGCACAATGAACAAATTTCCATGGGAAACGAATACAAATCCATCTCACGCACTTGCGACCATCGTGCTGTAAACCATGGAGGTACAAACGTTCGCATGGGCACTTCCGAGGCCGCCAGCAATGGGACGGAATCGGACGCAGAAGGGACGCATGGCCATTCAAGTGAGACGCAGCCAACCTACTGAAGATGCGTCTGCGACGCAACGGACCCTTCGAACGTTCCTTCGACGACGGAGGACGCAGTGTCCTGAACAATTCGCCTTGGTCCCACTGGCGTGCCACTGCGATGCTGCCACACTGCAAGTCCGCCACTGCAGACTGTCGACCGCCCCCCACCGGCCCCCACTACATCGCAATCATCATCACCTGCACCTGGTCGCCGATCTCAGTCCCGATCAATTCTCAATCCCGATCAATTCTCGATCCGATCAATTCTTAATACCGACGTTAGCCTGTCTTCCTTCGCCTGCCTCTGCGTGCTTGCTGCTGATCACGACGAATTTTCGCCTCACTCTGCCTGCTTGCTGCCGCTTCCGACAATTCTCCTTCCGTTAAAATCTCCTTCCAGATCAGCTCCAATCCCGCTCAATTCACAATCCCGGCGTTCGCCTGTCTCCCCTTCCGCTCCACCAGGTATCCCACCACACCCACACCATGTTCAATGCCTAACATGCACTCCCAATCGCACAGGGGTTAGGCCGCATTGAACTCAAATCACGTCCACGTCCGAGTTCGGACCTCTCGACACTTCCTTCCCACTTCTACCCACTTCTACACCCCCCACACTCCAATCCCATATTCCATCCTCTCGCCCCTATACCCACGCCAGCGTCCACCCCAGGACCTGTCAACCTTTCCTCCCACTCCCGCCCAGATTTTCCTGGCCTGGGCTTTGCTCCCATTGCCCACACCCTTCCTCACTCCCCAGCCGTCATGGTGTAGCACAGCATGGTATGATTTGTACCTACATGCACGGTTGATTGGTGTAGTATGGCAAGGTGAAGCATAGCATGGCATGTAAATGGTTTATACATGCCATGCATGCATGAATTGTACAATGTAGTATGGTGTGGTATGGCAATGGTGTAGCATAGCATGGTATGGTTTGTATATACATGCATGGTATATTAGTATGGTATGGCATGGTGCAACATAGCATGGTTTGTTATGGTTTATACCAACATGCATTGTACAATGGTAGAATGGTGTGGTATGGAATGGTGTATTATAGCATTGTATGGTGTGTACCTACATGCATGGTATATTGGTATAGTATGGCATGTTGCAGCATAGCGGTCTAAATGGAAAGGAAGACAGATGGGATCCTTCTTCGGGTGGCAGTGCATGCGTAGCCCTTGTGTGTGCGTGTGTAAGTGTTTGGGTATGTGTGAATGTTTGCATGGGGTTGTCTTGTAGTGCATGGATGGCCTGGTGTGTGTAAGGGTGGGTGTCTGATTGGGTTTTGTGTGTCGATGGGATTGTCTTGTAGTGCATAAATGGCCAGGTATCTGTATCTATGTACGGAAACAGATCTTTGTGGCAGTGCATGTGTAGCCACTTGTGTGTGCATGTGCCTGGGGTTGTCTTGTAGTGCATGGATGGCCAGGTGTGTGTATATGGTATGAACAATGCTGTGTGGCAGTGCATGTGCAGCCAGTTGTTCATTTGTGTGTTTCCATGCGTGAGTGTCGGTGTGTGTTTGTGTGTGCATGGGGTTGTCTTGTAGTGCTTGGATAGCCAGATGTTTGCGCATGTGCGTGCACAGTGCTGTGTGGCAGTGCATGGATAGCCAATTGTTGTGTGTGTGCATGTGTGTGTATTTGAGTGTGTTTGTGTTTGCATGGGGTTGTCTTGTAGTGCATGATAGCATATGTGCGTGAATTTGCGTGCAATGTGCTGTGTGGAAGTGCCAGAATAGCCAGATGTGTGTGTATGTGCATGCACAGTGCTGTGTGGCAGTGCATGGATAGCCAGATGTGTGTGTATGTGCATCACAGTGCTGTGTGGCAGTGCTTGGATAGCCAGATGTGTGCGTATGTGCATGCACAGTGCTGTGTTGCAGTGCATGGATAGCCAGATGTGTGTGCATGTGCGTGCACAGTGCTGTGTGGAAGTGCATGGATAACCAGATGTGTGTGTATGTGCGTGTGCAGTGCTGTGTGGCAGTCCATGGATTGCCTCATGAGTGTGTTTGTGCATGCACAGTGCTGTGTGGCAATGCATGGATAGCCATATGTGTGTGTATGTGTGTTCACAGTGCTGCGTGGCAGTGCAGGGTAGCCAGATGTGTGTGTATGTGCTTGCACAATGTTGTGTGGAAGTGCCTGTATAGCCAGCTATGTGTGTGTATGTGCGTGTGCAGTGCTGTGTGGCAGTCCTAGGTAGCTGGATGTGTGTGTATGTCCTTTCGCAGTGCTTGTGTGGAAGTGCATGGATAGCAGATGTGTGTGTATGCGCGTGCACAATGCTGTGTGGCAGTGCATGGATAACAATTTGTATTGTGCGTGTATGCGTGCGTATTTGAGTGTTTCGTGTTTGCATGGGGTTGTCGTGTAGTGCATGGATAGCCAGATGTGTTTGTTTGTAGTAGCACATAGCTGTGCGACAATGTATGTGTAGCCAGTTGTTTTGTGTGTGCATGCTTGAGTGCTGAATGTGTTTGTGTTTTCGTGTGGTAATGTAGTGCATGGTTAGCCAGATGTGTGTGTATGTGCGTGCACAGTGCTGTGTGGCAGTGCATGGATAGCCAGCTATGTGTGTGTATGCGCGTGCACAGTGCTGTGTGGCAGTGCATGGATAACAATTTGTATTGTGCGTGTATGCGTGCGTAATTTGAGTGTTCGTGCTTGCATGGGGTTGTCGTGTAGTGCATGGATAGCCAGATGTGTTTGTTTGTAGTAGCACATGGCTGTGCGACAATGTATGTGTAGCCAGTTGTTTTGTGTGTGCATGCTTGAGTGGCTGAATGTGTTTGTGTTTTCGTGTGGTAATGTGTGCATGGTTAGCCAGATGTGTGGTGTATGTGCGTGCACAGTGCTTGTGTGGCAGTGCATGGATAGCCAGCTATGTGTGTGTATGTGCGTGCGCAGTGCTTGTGTGGCAGTGCTAGGTAGCCACATGTGTTATGTCCATGCAAAGTGCTGTGTGGTAACGCATGTATAGGCCAGCTATGTGTGGTATGTGCGTGCACAGTGCCCCTGTGTCGCAGCGCATGGATACGCCAGATGTGTGAGAATGTGCCTGCGTAGTGCTGTGTGGCAGTGCATGGACTAGCTAGTTGTTTGTGTATGTGCGTGCTCCTAAGTTGTCAAATGTTTTGTAGCTTATTCTGCTATTAGTACCTACTTACTTCCACTACTTTTGAACTCCAGCCTTCCTCCTCTCACTTTCTCGCATTCTGCTCAATCAACAATTTCTCGACTATTTGCCCCGTGTCTGCCCGTGACTTAATGTGTTTAGGATTTGGTTGCTTATTGGTTTGAATGCACCGGTTGACCAAATTGAGATGCTACGTGTCCAAGCTGTCGAGACTCTGTGTTCAATCCTACGCACGCCAGGTAGCCCAGCCGACTCTACACCCTTGGCAAAACACATTTTCAGACCGCATTATCCACTGCGATCACGTAATACGATATCGTATTAGGTAACAAGCGGCTTGTGTTCCTGGGGGTCCCCATTAAATTGCATAAATGTGGGGAATGCAGCCACATCAAGCTTGTATGCGGCTGACTGAACAAATTCCCAAATCAACCATTCCTCTGATTGGTTACATTTGTGTGCATCAGATGCTTGCAAATAAAGCGGCATCTACAAGACAGTCTAGGCACCTTTAATACCACTTTCAAATTTAACAACCCTACAAAATGTCAATTGTCGTTACTCTTCACAGTAAACAAAGCACAATCATCTCAATTCAGTTAAAATCAAATATATGAATTCAATTCAAATAAAAACAACTCAAATCATTAAATGCTTTCAATCAAGTCAAACAATTCAATATTGATTCTATCAAATTAATTAAAACCATATGCAATTATGAATTCATGAGTTAATACATATTTATTAATTGATTTTAAAGTAAAGTTTTAATTAAATATAATTTAATTGATGAATTGCAATTAATTAACAGTACCAAATAACCAAATGGGGGGGGAACTTCAAATAATTTATTTATTCATTTTAATCGTGTTATTAATGAATTAATTCAATTCATTTAGTTAATTAAACATTTATACAATTATAATAAATACAATTATGCAATAAATCCGAATTTAAATTCTTAATTAAATTCATGATTATTTCAAACATTTTTCATTCGGGACGCGCCCTCAGGGCCCTTTTATTTGAAGAGGGATTAGCCCCCATTAAATTGTCCGTTCGTTCGTTCGTTGTCCGTCCGTGTGACACAAACCAATTTTTCAGGTTTTATGAAAACATAAAAAAAGTTGAACATTCTATATTTTGATGAATTATAAGACTTATTTATACCCGGACAAATTCTCTGACCAGAGCACATATGAGCATCGCAATTCATGAAAAGGAGCTCAGGTTGGGCCAAATAGCTACAATTAACGGTTAACAATTTGATTTTCAGGGTGTTTTGAAGCTAACATTTCAAATTTGAACCACTTAAACATGTGCGCAAACATAGGTTTGGGAGCAGAATTGTCGTCAAAAATTGGAGGCGAAACCTGTAAGCATCACAATGGACGAACATTCCCTCGGCACTTATATCATTAGCCCACGGACCCCTCAGGCGTTGCGTGGGGCAGGGCGGTGGGCACGGGCGGGGGCGGGGCGGGCCGGGGCCGGGGGCGGGGCTGGGGCGGGGCGGGGCGGGGGCGGGGGCCACCGGGCGGGGGGCAGTGGCAAGCCACGCACCTGCCGCTGGCCAAAAGCCGTTTCAGCAGGACGGGATATACCGTTCACGTCTGGCTGGGCGAACATGCAATACCTTGAACAAATTCCGTAAAATCAAAACCAGACACCTGATTGCCTCATTTTTTCTTGCATCAAACTTTCTTAAAAAAAGTCGAATTTACATACATGCATTTTTCATTACGTTTTCAGAAAACGTTCAATACTGCTTTAAAAATCAACAACCCTCCAACAACTCTCTTTTTCGTCCTTGATGTTTGGTTGGTTTTGGTCGGTTGGTTGGCTGCCGCAGATGATGTTAGCATTGTCATTACTATGCCAGAAAACTGGTCTGGATACGCAAGGGGGATTGAAGAGACTCTAGTGCCAACCGCCAATTTGGTTGGTTCCAGTGTACAAAAATGTCTTGCACTGGAACCAACCGAATGCCTTTTCTTTGGCTCCCAGCAACGGTTTGAGGGGCAAATTTAGCGTTTCGAGTTATACAAGTTTTTCCCCTTTTTGGCCTGGGCCAGTTAGAGGGCGTTAGGGGGGGGTGGCAGGTAGTAGGCTCTCAAATTTGGCAGGCAGTTAGAGGGAAGCTATATCTTTGACATAGGCTCAGATTCGTTCTATAGCACAGTTTAGAATGGGTTTCCATTGGCTGAACACAGAAAGAATGAGGGTGGTGGATAGAGCACACATCCCTCGCTCAATGAGACACTGTCAAATGTGTGGGTTCCAAAAAACTGAGGATGAAATGCATATGTTTGAGTGCCCTTTTTATAATGATATTCGCCTCCGCTACCAGAATCTGTTTACAGATATTTATAGGCATGTCCATGAGGATACCGACTTACCGTATGGAATGTGGAATTCTGCGATTCCACATTCAGAACCTTATATGAATGGAAATGGCACTAAGTCTTTTTGGAGCAACTAGCCGACTATCTTTCTACTTGTAGAAGAGCAAGACAGGAAGCCCTGGACTGCTTAGTGGCACCGTAATTTATTATCCCTTTTTTTTCTTCTTGAGACTTCTCATTTGTTAGCTTCTTACCTCCGCCACTGTAAGTGGTTGAGATCTGGGTCCTGCTCTAAGGGGTTTAATACCTACGCCACGAAAACGGTGGTTGGGAGTTTTGGTTTGTTTGTCCTCGACACACCCCTGATGTAATGGGGTTTTTTTTTTTGCTTTGTGGGTGCTTTTTCTTTTTGTTTAAAGCACAGAGTCTCATACACCCTCGCGGTGTCAAGTAGACTTTAACATGTAATGTAATGTAATGTAATGTAATAGGCCAAATTGGGTCCTAAAATTCGCAGTGATGTGGGAGATATGATGTATTGGGTTTTTGGGGGCAATTGTTACCTTGCACAGATTTCTGGCACGTAGAGGGGAGGACTTTTTTTGTACACAGTGATTTTGCCGGGTAACGTGATATTCTGACGGGTAAATAAAAGTGTGAGGAGATAGAGCCAATGGGAGGGGGCATATGTAGAACAAACCCTTGTAACCAGGGCATCAGTGGGCCAGATGATGATGAGTCATCCGGACAGATGCGGCGTCAGTGCGCCATAGGGGTGGGAAATCGTCGCCGGGTTTACGTGTAAAAACACGGGTACACTAGTAGAGTAAAAACCACGGGTTTCAAGGTCAAGGTCAGGGGGGGGGGGGGGGGGGGGGGGGGGGGGGGCGGGCCCGGACACATGTTCAGGTGCGAGACTCACTGCGCTAGCTAGCTCGACAGCTCGCTCCTGCCCTCATCGTTCGACGGCAGCCTTGCTCAGTATGCCGATCTCGTCCTCGGCCTTCTTCATTCGTCTTCGTCTCCCATTCCCATTCTTAATTTCCCATCCAGGCAGCCATTATTCCCATACATTGGCAAGCCTTCCCAAACACCTTGACTAATCCATTGAGGCAGCAGCAAATCCTCAATGGGCCTACATACAACCAAAACTGCATGCCTACTACTACTCTCACCCCTACCACATACCCATATTTCCATATAAAAGGAGCTGCTGATGCTGATTGATTGGTCTGGTGCTGGTCTGGAGCTAGTCGGCTGATGCAGGTGCGGATAGCTCCAGCTTTTTTCTGACGCCATCACATAGCTGCAAGCATGCACGGTGAGACGGCAACCATGTTTAGGAGGAGGGGAAAGAGAGAGCATCCTGGCCCGTCATTTTTTTGCAGTCCTGTGATTACAGTCGGTAGAGAATGGGCTGCTACTTTACCTGTACAGAGCTACCATGGCGGTTGACAGCAACCGCAAACACTAAAGCGCACCTGTAGGGATTCAAACTCACACCTTCATCAGTTCAACGAGCTCAACCATATAACCATTCGTCGAAACGGGATAGATACATTCATATATTCATTACATTGCAGTGCCATGCATAATTTATTTTCGGCTATGACCAGCAGCTTCTAGGCAGCTCCCTTGGCTGGCTATCTAGCCAAACCTAAAGCAAGTCAGTGTACCTGTCAGCTAATTTAATCAGCTCTCCGCCATCGCTGAAATCTTTGGGGTCAGCCCAATTGCTGGCTCAAGGAGCTGCCTACCTAGAAGCGTTTGTTTTTTAGTTGTGAAAGGATTTTCATCCCAGGAGGTAATCAGGTGGTATGCTCAGGGAGCTGCCTAGAAGCTGCTGCTCATAGCTGAAAAGAAAAGCTATACCCCCGGATGTGCGTAGCGGGTGTGTCTTGGGTCAACAATGGCTGTCCAGTGTTTTTTATTTTGGTATGCATAGCAGCTTCTAGGCAGCTCCCTGTGCCAGCCACTAGGCCAGCCCCAGATTTCAGGGGCGCTGGTCGTCATATGCAATAGCTTGTGCTAGCCTTGTTCAAGTAGCCAGGGGGAGCTGTCTATAAGCTGTCACGTGTCGCAAAAAAGAAAAACACTGGGCCTGTCTATGACGATCATTTCTTTTATTTTTGGCAATGGGCGGCAGCTTCTAGGCAGCTCCCCTAACTTTCTACTCAGACAATGCTAAAGCAACTTAGTGCATCTGGAAGCTGACAGAATCGGCTTTTCAGGACTGTTAGAATCTTGGGGCTTATCCCAGTAGCTGGCTCAAGGAGCTGCATAGAAGCTGCCGCTTGTAGCCAGAAATAAAAGGTATGATGACGATGTAATCTGCTGTGAATCCAACCAAACAAGCATATCATGCTCCTACCACTGTGCAGCCTACAAGACCCAAACTAAACCCTACCCCCCACACATGCATTCAACATAAATACATACACGCATACACACACATCGGCACCAGAAGAATCCAACCAAAACAAACATCTATGTGGCATTGCCTCAAAATAGCCCAAATGAACAGCTACGTGCCATACTGTTATAAAGCGACCCATTTCTCATGTATGCAATTCATCCATGTCCAATGCCTCTTCTGCGTCCATGCTAATATTGCCTCAAAATATCAGACATGAACAGCTACGTGCCACAGCGACCCATTCTCTATGCGTGCGCTCCATTCATGTCCAATGCCTCTTCTGCGTCCATTGTAGCATTGCTCAAATAACCAAATGAACAGCTACGTGCCACAGCGACCATTCCCATGCGTGCGCTCCATTCATGTCCTATGCTTTCTGCGTTCATGGGAAGCATTGCCTCAAAATAACCCAAATGAACAGCTACGTGCCACAGCGACCCATTCCCCATGCGTGCACTCCAGTCATGTCCTATGCCTCTTCTGCGTTCATGGAAGCATTGCCTCAAAATAACCCAAATGAACAGCTACGTGCCACAGCGACCCATTTCCCATGCGTGCACTCCATCCATGTCCTATGCCTCTTCTGCGTCCATTGTAGCATTGCCTCAAAATAACCCAAATGAACAGCTACGTGCCACAGCGACCCATTTCCCATGCGTGCACTCCAGTCATGTCCTATGCCTCTTCTGCGTTCATGGAAGCATTGCCTCACAATAACCAAAATGAACAGCTACGTGCCATATATAGAAACCATATACCATGCATGCACTTCATTCATGTCCAATCCCCCTCTTCACCATTAAATATAAATAAACAAATCAATAAATAGTATGCCTTATTACGAGTTCGGCTTGGCCCGGAGCGTTTAGGTCTATGCTTCTCAGCCTGTAGTTAACAGTTAATGCCAATAAATAAATAAATAGTTTGTCTGATATAAATAGTAATTATGCTCTGCAGCTGATATGAATAATAATTATTTATAATTAGTTAGTCTGATATAAATAATAATTAGCCTGTAGTTAATAGTTCATGCCAACAAATAAATAAATAGTTTGTCTGATTACAAGGCGCGAGGTTGAGGGGGCCAGCCGGTTTGCTTGCACTGGGGCCAACCACCATCTTCTCCATCTCTTCTGACTAATGCCTCTTCTTCATCTTCATTTATGGTAGCATTGCCTCAAAAGGTTGCAGAGTGGATCATTGGAAGAAATATGATCCACACACGTGGATTGTGCTGCATTGTGCTCGTCCAATGCTGGATTGTTGTACTTGTCATTATACACAATGATAGAGCCTGATTGGAAGATAGATAGTGGGGGTGGTTGAGGGTTAGTGGTAAACAAGGGCTGGGTGTACATGGTCCACACACATGAATTGTGCTGCATTGTGCCCGTCCAATGCTGGATTGTTGTACTTGTCATTATACACAATGACAGAGCCTGAGAGAAAGATAGATGGGGGGGGGGGGATTGATGGTTAGTGGTCAACAAGGGCTGGGTGTACATGATCCCCACACATGAATTGTGCCACATAGAGCTCATCCGAGGTTAGGTGGTTGTGCTTGTCATTATACACAATGATAGAGCCTGAGAGGAAGATAGATGGTGGGGGTGGTTGAGGGTTAGTGGTCAACAAGGGCTGGGGATGCATGATCCCCACACATGAATTGTGCCACATAGTGCTCATCCGAGGTTAGGTGGTTGTGCTTGTCATTATACACAATGATAGAGCCTGAGAGGAAGATAGATGGTGGGGGTGGTTGAGGGTTAGTGGTCAACAAGGGCTGGGGATGCATGATCCCCACACATGAATTGTGCCACATAGTGCTCATCCGAGGTTAGATTGTTGTGCTTGTCATAACAAACAATGCTATAAATTGTTAGGTGGTTGTGCTTGTCATAACAAACAATGCTATAAATTGTTAGGTGGTTGTGCTTGTCATAACAAACAATGCTATAAATTATTCTTAGGAGGAGCATAAAAAAAAACTGAAGCTGCTGCCACCACATATGATATTGGCATTATAAACAACACCCAGCACTGGAGATATTCACCCACCCATAATATTCGCCCTACCCCTTATCCTCCCCCCCCCCCCCACCACCACCACACACACACACACGCACACACACATGCATACACACACATACAAAACATACTCATACACCCTCCCCTCCCCCCCCAACACACACGCCCACACACACTGTCACTTCTCCACAAAGGCTCAACTTACTCTTAGGAGGAGCATCATAAACCCTGAAGCTGCTGCCACCACATATTCACAAATACACCCATAATATTCACCTACCACCTTATCCTCCCCTCCCCCCCCCCCCCCCATGGGCCCCCCCCCCCCCCCCCCCCCCACCCCCATCCCCCCCTCTCCCCCACCCCCACCCCCCACCCACCCACACCCACACACACACGCCCACACACACTGTCACTTCTCCACAAAGGCTCAACTTACTCTTAGGAGGAGCATCATAAACCCTGAAGCTGCTGCCACCACATATTCACACATCCCATAATATTCACCCTACCACCTTATCCTCCCCTCCCCCCCACCCCCACCCCACCCCACCCCCCACCCCCCCCCCCCCCCCCCACCCCCCCACACACACACACGCCCACACACACTGTCACTTTCTCCACAAAGGCTCAACTTACTCTTAGAGGAGCATCATAAACCCTGAAGCTGCTGCCCACACATATTCACACACCCATAATATTCACCCTACCACCTTATCCTCCCCTTCCCCCCCCCCCCCCCCCCCCCTCCTCCTCCCCCCACCCCCCCCCCCCACCCCACCCACCCCACCCCCACACACAAAAAATAGGCTCACAAACTCTTCCCACTTATATTCAACTTACTCTTAGGAGGAGCATCATAAACCCTGAAGCTGCTGCCACATATGATGTTAGCATTGTACACAATGACAGAAAACTGATCAGGATACGCAAGGGCACTGAAGAGGCAAATCCAGGCCTGGAGGTGGTTGAACAAGGGGAGAAGGATTTGAATGGTACATAGTCTGTGTATGTGTACATAGTGGATGGATGATGATGATGTTGGTTGGTTGGTTGGTTGGTTGGTTGGCTGCCGCAGATGATGTTAGCATTGTATACTATGACAGAAACTGGTGTGGATATGCGAGGGTGCTGAAGAGGCAAATCCAGGCCTGGAGGTGTAAATGTGTGTGTGTGTGTGTGTGCGTGTGTGTGTGTGGGTGTGTGGGTGTGTAGGTGTGTGTGTGTGTGCGTGTGTGTGTGTGCAAGTGTGCGTGTGCGTGTGTGCGTGTGTGTGTGTGTGCGTGTGTAGGTGTGTGTGTGTGAGGTGTGTGTGTGTGAGAACAAGGGGAGAAGGGTTTGCATGATAGTCTGTGTATGTGTACGTAGTACATGGATTCTGTTGATGTTGATTGGTTGGTTGGTTGGCTGCCACAGATGACGTTAGGATTGTACACAATGACAGAAAACTGGTCAGGATATGCGAGGGTGCTGAAGAGACAAATCCAGGCCTGGAGGTGTGTGTGTGTGTGTTCCTGTGTGTGCGTGTGTGTGTGTGTGAGAACAAGGGGAGAAGGGGAGAAGGGTTTGCATGATAGTCTGTGTATGTGTATGTGTACGTAGTGGATGGATTCTGTTGATGTTGGTTGGTTGGTTGGTTGGTTGGTTGGTTGGTTGGTTGGTTGCACGAGGGATTTGAAGAGGCAGATCTAGTCTTACTACAGTCTAGGGGTACTACAAAGCGTGTGCGGCAGCGCGATTCTGCGCACGCTTTTTGAGCCCCACTGCATGTTTCGCACAGCTTTTTCAACCCTCTGTAGGCGCAGCTCGCTGTTTTTGCGTTTTTTGCACTAAAAAGCGCTGGCCAATTTGACGTTTGTGTGCTCTAAGCGCTGACCAATATGCCTGGTTCTTAAAAGCAAATGAACAGTGTTGTGTCATACACATAGGTAGGGACTGGCAAATCATATGATACTGTCTAAAGGCGCGTATGATATAATATGATATCATACAAATTGCATCATATGATATTGTATGTCAATGGTAGCTTTGGCCTAGTCAGACTGCCGGCATTAAATGAAAGCATATGATATCATATGATGACATGATATCATATGATATCATATTGCCTATCCCTACGTTTAAGTGTCCAGGTTCTAAATAGCAAATGAGCAAATGAGCAGTGTTGTGTCATACCTATAGGGATAGGCAATATGATATCATATGATATCATGTCATCATACGATATCATATGACATCATACGATGCCGGCAGTCTGACTAGGCCAAAGTTACCATTTATATACAATATCATATGATGCAATTTGTATGATATCATATGATATCATCCTCGCCTTCGGTCAACATCATATGATATGCCGACCCCTACATACATATGGGTGGTCTGGTTCTTACAAACAAAGAGCTGACTCTACCTGGTCAAACATGCAGTGCTACAACTTTCAGTTAATGGCGTTTGGGGAGACGTGTGGGTTGGCAATACAAGGCGCTGGCTTAGTAGCAAGGGCAACCTCTGTATATCTACCCCATATTCCTTGTAATAACTAGATACAAACCCAATACGCCTGGTTATTAATAGCAAATGAGCAGTGTTGTGTCATATCTATAGGTGGTCTGGTTCTTACAAGCAAATGAGCAGGCCCAACCTGGTCAAACATGCAGTGCTTCAACTTTCAGTAAATGTTGCTTGAGGTGGTATGTGGGTTGGCAATACAAGGAGGTGGCTTGGGAGCAAAGGAAAGCTTATCTACCCCATGTTCCTTGCACTACATGAATATATCTGGTATTTAAAAGCAAGTGAGCAGGCTCTTATAAAAGGCATATAATCTGCATATAACTTGCATATGATCTGCATATAACTTGCATATAATCTGCATATAACTTGCATATAATCTGGATATAATCTGCATATAATCTGCATATAATCTGCATATAACCTGCATATACTATACGTATAACCTGCACATAACCTGCTTATTATATGGATTACCTGGTCAGACTTGTAGTACTCCAACTTGCAGTAAATGGCGCTTGAGGTGATGTGTGGGTTGACGATGCAAGGCTCTGGCTTAGTAGCAAGGGCAACCTCTGTATATCTACCTCATGTCCCTTGCACTACACGAATATGACTGGTCTTCCAAAACGAATAAAGGAGCAGGCCCTACCTGGTCAGACATGTAGTACTCCAACTTGTCGTAAATGGCGCTTGAGGTGACGTGTGGGTTGACGCTGGCTTGGGATCAAGGAAAGGGGAATCTACCCCATTTTCCTTGTACTACACAAATATGACTGGTCTTTAATCTGATTTGAAATTTGAAATTTGAAAGGTGACTGATTTAAAGTGAAGGGAGGAGGCCTTACCTGGTCAGACATGTAGAACTCCAACTTGTAGTAAATGGCGCTTGAGGTGACGTGTGGGTTGACAATACAGGGCTCCTGGACTGTGTAGTCAACATCGCGGTGTTGACCGCTTGCAGCAAGGGCTGTGATCAAGGAATGGAGGAGGGAGGGGCAGAGGAAACCTGCAGTGTGGCAACACACACACACACACAAATCAGATAATGTGGTTGAAGAGTGCAGGGGGGGGGGGGGGGGAGGGAAGGAACTTGACACATGGCAACACACACACACACACACAAACACACAACATCAGGGCTGTGGTCAAGGAATAGAGGAGGTAGGGGCAGTGGAACTTGCAGTGTGTTGGCAATCAAATCAGATCATGTGGTCAAGGAGTGCGGGGAGGGAGGGGGTATGGGGTAGGGTGCACACACACACTCAAACACACATACACACACACACACACAAATCCATCCAAGACCCTAAGCCCTAAACCCTAAGCCCTAAACACACATGCATGGAGGTGAAGAGGAGGATAGTAACTTAATGTGCCAGTACGCCACATATTCAGACGTGATGCACATGCCATCCCAAACCCTAAGCCCTGAGCTCTAAGCCCTAAACCCTAAACCCTAAACACACATGCATACAGGTGAAGAGGAGGATGGTAACTTTCTGCGCCACATATTCAGGCGTGATGCACATGCCATCCCAAACCCTAAGCCCTAAGCCCTAAGCCCTAAACACGCTTGCATACAGGGGAAGGGGGGGATGGTAACTTACTGCGCCACATATTCAGGCGTGATGCACATGCCATTCACGTCAATAGGAACTTTGACGGTAATACCTCGGTAGAGCCGGTGCATGTTGTTTGGGGGCGGGGGGCTGCGGTAAGTAGTGGTAAGGTGGAGGGGGCTGCGGTAGTAGTGCGTAGGAGGCGGGGGGCTGCGGAAGTAGTGTGTAGGAGGAGGGGGGCTGCGGAAGTAGTGCGTGGGAGGGGGGGCTCTGGAAAGTAGTGCGTGGGAGGAGGGGGACTCTGGAAGTAGTGGCGAGGGAGGAGGGGGAGGGGCACAGCAGTACCGGGGAGTCCTGCATGCAAGGTTACAGAGTCCCGTCAATTGGGTTTGGTTTTATTGCAGTCATTGTGATGAAGGTCATGCCCCCCCCCCCCACCCCCCCCCACCACTACCAACACCACCACCACCACCACCACACACACACAAACACACGCAAGCCCCAATATAACAAGCAAGGCTCTTCTGCTTGTATGCAGGTGTATTGCCTTCCTCTTGCTCCTGCGTGTGGCAGAGGTTAGTGCAGTCATTGTGATGAAGGTCATGCCCTCCCCCACCCACCACCACCACCACCACATCACCACCACCACCACCACCACCACACACACACAAACACACACAAGCCCCAAACATAACAAGCAAGGCTCTTCTGCTTGTATGCAGGTGTATTGCCTTCCTCTTGCTCCTGCGTGTGGCAGGGGTTAGTGCAGTCATTGTGATGAAGGTCATGCCCCCCCCCCCCCCACCACCACCACCACCACCACCACCACCACCACACACACACAAACACACACAAGCCCCAATATAACAAGCAAGGCTCTTCTGCTTGTATGCAGGTGTATTGCCTTCCTCTTTGCTCCTGCGTGTGGCAGGGCTTATTGCAGTCATTGTGATGAAGGTCATGCCCCCCCCCCCCCCACCCCCACCCACCGCCACCACCACCACCACCACCACACACACACAAACACACACAAGCCCCAACATAACAAGCAAGGCTCTTCTGCTTGTATGCAGGTGTATTGCCTTCCTCTTGCTCCTGCGTGTGGCAGGGGTTAGTGCAGTCATTGTGATGAAGGTCATGCCCACCACCCACCACCACCACCACCACCACCACCACCACACACACACAAACACACACAAGCCCCAATATAACAAGCAAGGCTCTTCTGCTTGTATGCAGGTGTATTGCTTCCTCTTGCTCCTGCGTGTGGCAGGGGTTAGTGCAGTCATTGTGATGAAGGTCATGCCCACCACCACCACCACCACCACCACACCACCACCACCACCACCACACACACACAAACACACACAAGCCCCAATATAACAAGCAAGGCTCTTCTGCTTGTATGCAGGTGTATTGCCTTCCTCTTGCTCCTGCGTGTGGCAGGGGTTAGTGCAGTCATTGTGATGAAGGTCATGCCCCCCCCCCCCCCCCCCCCCCCCCCCCCCCACCCCTCCCCCCCCCCCCCCCCCCCCCCCCCCCCCCCCCCCCCCCCCCCCCCCCCCCCACCGCCACCACCCCACCACCACCCCCACCACCACACACACACAATCACACACAAGCCCCAATATAACAAGCAAGGCTCTTCTGCTTGTATGCAGGTGTATTGCCTTCCTCTTGCTCCTGCGTGTGGCAGGGGTTAGTGCAGTCATTGTGATGAAGGTCATGCCCCCCCCCCCCCACCACCACCACCACCACCATCACCACCACACCACCACCACCACACACACACAAACACACACAAGCCCCAATATAACATGTAAGACCCTTCTGTTTGTATGCAGGTGTATTGGCTTCCTCTTGTTCCTATGTGTGGCTGGGGTTATTGCAGTTATTGTGATGAAGGTCATGCCCCCCCACCCCCCACCCCCCACCCCCCCCCACCGCCACCACCCACCACCACCACCACACACACACACAAACACACACAAGCCCCAATACAACAAGCAAGGCTCTTCTGCTTGTATGCAGGTGTATTGCCTTCCTCTTGCTCCTGCGTGTGGCAGGGGTTAGTGCAGTCATTGTGATGAAGGTCATGTACCGAGAGTCCTACGTAAAAAGTTACAAAGTCCCGCCAATTTGGTAATTTAGTTAGGTGGCATAGGTTGGCTTGAGAACATAGTAAGTAGCAGGAGTCTTGCACACAAGTCAACTAAGTCTTGCCAATTTGGAAATCAAGCTGGTCTGATTATTCAAGTAGGTTTGTGATCATGATTGTTTTATTAGGTATGTAGGTTTATGATCATGATTTGGTTTATTATTTAGGTAGGTTTGTGATCATGATTTCGTTTGATAACACAATATTTTTCCGTGACGGTTGGTGCCATAAATTGGCTTGATACCGTAACATGAAAATAACATTTTCCACTGTCTATATCGAACGCTACTTTTACCCCGTTTTCGCCCAAATTATCGCTACAAAATTAAACAAACAAAAAGTTGTATACCGGTAACATAAAAGTAGCAACAGCAGTACTAGTGTGGGGGGTCATCGTCACCTCTTTCATTTGGCTTGAAAGGGTGCATTATGGGGAAAAGGGGTGTGAAAGGGGAGCCGAAAGGGTGCATAAAAGGGTGCCAACGACTCTCTAAATTTGCAGTGCCATCCAGGGTACTACTTCTTGCCAAATTGGTCAGCGCTTAAAGCACACAAGCGTCAAATTGGCCATCGCTTTTTAGTGCAAAAAGCGCAAAAACTGCGCGCTGTGCCACAGGAGGTTTGGAAAAAAACTGCGCGAAACGCGCAGGGGCTCAAAAAGGCAGCGCGCACCCGCTGCCGCGGCGCTTAGTAGTACACTGGTGCCATCCATCTCCTTGCAAGAACCGATCTGCTATTGTTGAAGGACGAAGGAACTGCAAGGGGCCCCCGTAGCAATCAGCGCACTCTCTGGGTAGTTCAACATTTTGTAATTTATTGCTTGCATCTACTCCTCTACCTCATTACCATAGCGCATGATACAGAATGAGCCTTGTCCTCGGTGGCTATCAGGACAAATTAATTGCAAAATTAATTGCAAGGAGCACCCGAGTCAATCAGCATGCCATACATCCTTTGGGGAGTTCAACATTTTGCGATTGATTCCTTGCATCTACCCATCTACCCCCTTACTATACAGTATGGCGAAGGAATTGCAAGGAGCACCCGAGTCAATCAGCATGCCATACATCCTTTGGGGAGTTCAATATTTTGCAATTGATTCCATGCAACTACCCATCTACCCCCTTACCATACAGTAGGGCGAAGGAATTGCAAGGGGCACCCGAGTCAATCAGCATGCCGTACATCCTTTGGGGAGTTTAACATTTTGCAATTGATTCCTTGCATCTACCCATCTACCCCCTTACCATACAGTAGGGCGAAGGAATTGCAAGGAGCACCCGAGTCAATCAGCATGCTGTACATCCTTTGGGGAGTTCAACATTTTGCAATTGATTCCTTGCATCTACCCATCTACCCCCTTACCATACAGTAGGACGAACGAATTGCAAGGGGCACCCGAGGCAATCAGCATGCTGTACATCCTTTGGGGAGTTCAACATTTTGCAATTGAGTTCTTGCATCTACCCATCTGTCTCCTTGTATCTACTGATCTACCCATCCTTATCCTTGCATCTACCCATCTGCTCACTTAAAGTATCACACGATTCAGAACGAGCTTTGTCCTCGGTGGATATCAGGACGAAGGAATTGCAAGGAGCCCCCGAAGCCATTATTGCAATTGATTCCTTGCATCTACCGAACTACCCCCTTACCAGTAGGACGAACGAATTGCAAGGGGCACCCGAAGCCATCAGCACACCGTTCACTCTGGGTAGTTCAACATTTTGTAATTGATTCCTTGCATCTGCCCATCTGCACACTTACTGTAGTGCACGATTCAGAATGAGCTTTGTCCTCGGTTGATATCAGGACGAAGGAATTGCAAGGGGCATCCCAGGCAATCAGCATGCTGTACATCCTCTGGGCAGTTCAACATTTTGTAATTGATTCCTTGCATCTACTGATCTGCCCACTTACCGTATGGCACGTTGCAGAAAAAGCTTTGTCCTCGGTGGATATCAGGACAAAGGAATTGCAAGGGGCCCCCGAAGCCATGAGCACACCGTACACCCTCTGTGCAAGAATGTCCACCACCACATTGGCAGCTTGCATATCCAACACATAGAATCTGAGGATGATCTGCTGGTGGATGCTTGTGCATTCCACTGGGCTGGTCTGGATGTATAATGGCTCCACATACACTCCCAGGATTCCAGCAAGGACGACCTGGATGGGTGGTGTTCAAGCAGAATGATAAGTAGAGTGGTGTGATGCAGAGTGATGTGATGTAGAGTGATGAAGAGTGATGTGATGGGAAGCGATGTAGAGATATGTGATGTGACGTAGAGTGATGTAGAGTGATGTAGAGTGATGTGATGTGATGTAGAGATATGTGATATAGAGTGAAGTAGAGTGATGTGATGTGATGTGATGTAGAGTGATGTAGAGTGATGTGATGTGATGTGATGTGATGTAGAGTGATGTAGAGTGATGTGATGTGATGTAGAGTGATGTGATGCAGAGTAATGTGCTCGATATACAGGGGGCTCCACATAGACTCCCAAGATATCAGTGAAGACAACTTGTATGGGTGATGTACAGTATTGTGATGAGCATAGTGATGTAAAGTGATGTAAAGTGATATTGTGTGGAGTGATACACTCGATGTACCGTGGCTCCACATACACTCCCAGGATTCCAGTG
Source organism: Microglena sp. YARC (assembly GCA_022414725.1). Classification (NCBI taxonomy): domain Eukaryota; kingdom Viridiplantae; phylum Chlorophyta; class Chlorophyceae; order Chlamydomonadales; family Chlamydomonadaceae; genus Microglena; species Microglena sp. YARC. The sequence goes on along the minus strand of CM039465.1, from coordinate 41,751,366 downwards.
AGGACAACCTGAATAGGTGATGTACAGTAGAGTGATGAGTAGAGTGATGAGTAGAGTGATGTAGAGCGATGTAGAATGATACACTCGATGTACAGTGGCTCCACATGCACTCCCAGGATTCCAGTGAGGCGACCTTGTTGGTGGATGTACAGTAGAGTGATGAGTAGAGTGATGAGTAGAGTGATGTAGAGCGATGTAGAATGATACACTCGATGTACAGTGGCTTCACATGCACTCCCAGGATTCCAGTGAGGCGACCTTGTTGGTGGATGTACAGTAGAGTGGTGAGTAGAGTGATGTGACGGAGAGTGATGAGTAGAATGATGTGCTCTAAAGTGATGTGACGTAGAGTGATGTAGAGTGATGCAGTGTGTGTGATGTGATGCACATTTGTTGTTTCTTTTTTTCTGTGCGGCTGCAGCTTAAGAGCTTACTTGAGTGCTCGCTTGTTCACTATTGCCTGGTCTGATGATAGTTTACAGCAATTCAGAGGATGAACTGGATAAAACGGTTCCGCGAGAATTCGTACTTCGTACTTTGTACTTGAAATCAATAATTTGGGCCTGGAAATCCGAGAATTCTCGACAATTTCTCGACAATTCTCGACGAAGTACGAAACGTTTGTACAGTTCATCCCCTGAATTGCTATAATACCAAAACACATAACCACTTGTAAACAGCTTTCATTTATCTTCCATGTTCCTCTGTTGCAGTCTGATTTGGAAATAGCGCCAATTACCCCCCCCCCCCCCCCCCCCCCCCCCCTTCCCCCTCCCTGCACAACACGCACACACACACCACCACCACCATCATCATCTGTCAGCCACCACCTCCATCTTCTGCCCACCCCCGATCTCAGCCGCCTCCCACTCTCCCTTGTTCCTCTGTTTGTGATCGGATTCGAAAAAATAGAACCTATCATACCCCCCCCCCCCCCCCCCCCCCCCCCCCCCCCCCCCCCCCCCCCCCCCCCCCCCCCCCCCCCCCCCCCCCCCCCCCCCCCCCCCCCCCCCCCCCCCCCCCCCCCCCCCCACCCCCCACCCCCCCCCCCCCGCCGCCATGAGGTAGAGGAGTCTAGGGGTTATCAATAAAATAGTAACCAGCAGGAGCTAACCTCAGGGCCCCAGCACTTGAGGAGATACTAAGCATCAGGTGGGGTGACCACCACATTCACCACCTCAGTCAACAGTGGAAGTAGTGGGGGGCTAGGGGTTCTCAATTAATGAGCAACCATCTGGAGCTGACCTCAGGGCCCCAGCACTGGAGGAGATACAAAGCATCATGTTCGCTGAGCATCACATTCACCACCTGTCAACACTGGAAGTAGTGGGGGGCTAGGGGTTCTCAATCAAACAGCAACCGTCAGGAGCTTACCTCAGGGCCCCAGCACTCGAGGAGGTATAAAGCATCAGGCGCAGTGACAATGACATTCACCGCCTCAGTCAACACTTGAGGTGGAGGGGGTCTGGGGGTGGAGTAGGTCAGAGGCCCAAATGTGGGTGTGAGGTGACTGGCCTGGGATGCTAGGCTGAGCAAGCCAAGCAGGAGTACAGTCAGCAGCAGCATGGCTGAGAGGTAGCTTGGTTCGGATTCCGAACTGGTTCTGGAGCCGGAGGGATGGCCAGCGGCAATACCAACTTTGGCCTCTCGTGCGGGTATAGGCGAGAGGAGAGAGGTTTCAAGCCCACTGGCTTGGATTTTTAGGCGATGCACGCTGCTCTGTGTGGGTCCTTGGGTGCGAATCAGAGCTGATCGGTTCGGTCGATCGGTTCCCAGCAGTATCCGGTCGTCCGGTCCGGTCCGTAGTCCGTCCGTCCTCGATCAGGCGAACTGGGTCTGGAATTCGAAAGAGCTGAGCTGCAAGTAGGCAGGGAAGTGGCAGGGTTAGCATGCTAGTTACATCCCAGTCATAGCTGCGAATCCGCCTTGTGTGGTCCGAGGTTTTCGTGGGCAACGCTCGGGGGGGACAAACAATTGGAAAGAGGTGAGCAGCCCAGAGGAGGCTAAAAACAAGCGACAATTCTTCGTCTTAGGTCTTGAGGTGCAGGGAAGTGGTGGGAGTGACCGTGCTTCGGGGTCAGGAAGAATACCCCAATGCCCCATGGGTTTCACAATGCGGGCCGCTCGCTTTGTGGGCTCCCGTACTCATCTAGAAGCGCCATGATTGAAAATAGCATCCTACAGTCCAGCACAAGCTCCTCGCGTCCCAGTCATGGGTTCGAATCCGCTTAGTGTGCTCCCTGGTTTCAGAGGGTATCGAACGCCAGGAAGAGCCCCCCATGCGGTTCACAATTCGGGTCGCATGCTTTGGCAGGTTCACGTACACATGCGTAGGCGCTCATTGCTGGTCATCCTGCGCGGACTAGTCATATCCCCGTCATGGGTTCGAATCCGCTTGGTGTGCTCCCTGGTTTCAGTGAGTATCGAACGCCAGGAAAGCCCCCAATGGCATGCGGTTCACAGTTCGGGTCGCAAGTTATGGCAGGTTCACGCGTAGGTGACGCGTAGTGCCAGCAACTCTAGGCGGCCCGGAAGGTTGAATTGTCGAATTGATCTTCGCGGGCGGGGGGGGCAGTATAGCCGGTGGATAACTTTAGCCCCCACTCTCACCCATAGTGACACTGACACGTAAATCGTGGATGCGATCAATTCATAGCTATGCGTGCTGCTATCGAGAGAGCTCGGTTCTTTCGTCTTCTACGCGGGGGGTAGGTGGATTTTGAGGACTGCTGATGGATTAATGGGCCCATGCATGCGCGTCCAGTCGGGCGAGGGTGTTAGTTACCTGGATGTGGCGATCCTGGGAGACAATCCGCACCGAATGCTTTAAGCAGGATTTGCGGCGCGCGGGAGGCTCCGCTTGCACTGATGAGCTATGTCTTTCCGACTGGTGAGTTGCTGGCGCCAGAATTACATCCAGGGAAGTGTACCGTACGTACCGCGATCACCGGTTGCAACCGCTGCAGCCACCCCGTGGGCGACAGGGTGGCTCCTTTGCGCTCGACCGCCAACCTTTCGACACAGGGCGGTAGGCAGTTCGGTCATTGTTGGAACGGCGGGGCATGCCATACTACTGACTTAACCACTTTAACAGAGGTAGTAGCGAGGGCAGTAGAGCAATCTTACCTTGCACCACTACGGCAGTTCACTACCTCAGTTAAAGTGTGTGCTCAGTTTGAAATTTCAGGACACCTGACCCAGACCTGGCCTGCCATAAGTTTGCCCTCACCTGGCTGTTGACAGTTGGACATCTGTTGGGACATTCAGTGCACCAACCAGCTCAATGGCATGCCTTTCCGAGCAGGACAGGACCCGCCACATGACATGTAATCCTTCGTGTTCAGGGCTAATGTAGGGACTAGGGAGACTCACCCATTGAGGCGAAAATTCTTGTTGTAAAAAGCAAATCAAATTAATAGTTTAATACCACGCCCCACCAGGCGTGATCATTGTTTTATGTTGTTACAGTCCAGGGGTAGACCAAATAGGCTAAAGGGAATTTCCCAAACATGACAGCAGGGGCTATAACGAAAAAACTCCCATTAACTGAAACTGATGAACTGAGAATCACGAAACTGATGAATTGAGAATCATCTTAACAAGTCGTTTAGCTTCAGCTAGCAATTATCATTTTAACAAGTCATTTAGCTTCAACCAGCAATTATCATCGTAACAATCATCTCAACAAGTTCAATAAGTGCATTGTATCAGGGTACTACAGAGCGCGCGCGGCAGCGCGATTTGGCATAAGCTTTTGAGCCCTACAGTTCAGTTTCGCACAGTTTTTCAACACCCCGTGGGCACAGCGCACAGTATTTGCGCTTATTTCCCCTACGATACAAAGCGCTCAACAATTTGACAAAATGTAGTACCCTACATTGTATGCCTATTGCATTCCTGAGGTAGTTCAATGGGCTAAAGGGACTTTCCCAACCTCGAGTAAATACCACGTTTGATCTATGTGACTAAGTTTGTTGTAGTTATCGCCGTTGCTGTTGTTGGTCACACATATACAAAAGTAGGGTGGCAGGGTGCCCTGGCGGGTTCCCTGGAGGTCGGCCCCGGGGGTGGGGTATAGTACACCATGGCTTCTGGGTCTGTAATTCATTTGTACCGGTATGTAATGGTTACATTTGTTGTTGAAAGTTCATAAATATAACAAAGTTGTTCATGTGGGTATGCCAAAGTGAAACGACGTGCAGGAGATACATTTGCTAATTGCAATTGCCAACAACTTGATCGTTTGAAATATTTAACGTAGATTGTCATATTATGTTTTGTGGCATCCAGTGGTATGCTAGTACTTGTAGAATTTGGAGAACTGTGAGAGAGCCGTTCAGCCGTCATGTCTTTGTCATTTATTGTAGCAGGTGTGTGAATGCAGTTGAGGCGGATTCTGTCTTGGGCTGTGTTCTGATGGATGTGGAACATGGTTTCCGTGTGTCTACGATGAGAGCTTGTTAGTCAGCTGTTGTGTTGGACATGCTCCAGGTCCCTAGATTTAGTCCTCAGGACAGGAGGAAACGACAAATGAAAACACCGCGTCTGCAGTCCGCAACCCTGAGATTCGTATGCGAGTAAGTGTTCTCCGGGGCAAGCTTTCGACAGCAGGTTGGTTCCCGAAGGGCACCATCCCGCAGGTACAGCAACTCCCAAGGAAGTCGAGAAGCGAAGTTGCTCTTCGACCATTGGAGTTGCTTTGACGTGAGGACTTATGAACTTCAAAACTGAACTATCGCACAAAATACCATGCAAGGTACACGTGTGGACAACAAATTCGCAAAGGAGTTGTGGCGCGATGTTGCGTATTGGACTTGCGACCATTCTACCGGCATAGCAACTGTTCATCGAAGTTAGGGAAGTTACAAAGTCGCAAGCATGGTGAAAAAGAGGAACCATCCCCTGCGCCAATGGAATCGAGCACGAGTCGCTTAGATTTTAGAGTACTCAGCTAACCGGCTGATTTGACCGGCTTTCTTGGGGAAAAGTGAAGATTTGACGATTTCGCGTAAGTATCGCATAGGTCTGTCCCCCTTAGGGGGGCCGACCAACTGACAATCAAACACCATCAATTGTTTTCCCCTCATGATTTCAACCATGTAACAATTCAAATTCAACACTAACCCCTCATGACTTCATGATTTTCATCACTTATAAAACAAACAATCAAACACAATCAATAGTTCCCCCCTCATTACTTCGTCAAGAATAAAATAGACAACCAAACAAAGCAGGGCCCCTCAACCCTTCATAAGGGTTGAGGGGGCCAACCCTTAGGGATTGAGGGGGCCAACCAAACAAAGCAGGCCCCCTCAACCCTTCATAAGGGTTGAGGGGGCCAACCAAACAAAGCAGGGCCCCTGTTCATAAGGGTTGAGGGGGCCAACCCGTTTTCTTGAACTAGGGCCGACCACCAAACCAATGAAGATCATATATCAATGTCCTGTTGTTGCGGTTGGGCAAGTCCTTTTAGCCTGTTTGGCTAGCTCTGGATAGGAAAAATACACACCACAAAAAACGCAAAAATTGCTTGCAGCGCCCACAAGGGGTTGCAAAAAACTGCTCTTAAAGCGCAGAGGGGGTCAAAAAGTCAGCGCCCAAAAGCGCAGGCTTTGAATTACCCTGCTTGGGACATTTGATTTTGTCGACACAAACAACGATTTACAATTTTTCAGCCAACACGAAAACAACAAACGTAAATAAGGAAAGATCGAGGAAGCGAAAATAAAGCATACCACGGAAATGAGTAAATGACGAACCCAACAGGGCCAACATCATACAACTAGGGATAGGCAATATGATAGCATACGATATCATGTCATCATACGATATCATATGATGCTGGCAGTCTGACGAGGCTAAAGTTAGCATTTATATACGATATCATATGATGCAATTTGTATGATATCATATGATATCATACTCGCCTTTGGTCAAAATCATATGATATGCCGATCCCTACATTTAACCAGGCTTCTGACTTATCCAATGCATACAAATATTGGCTAATCCAATGCAGACAAACTTTTGCTAATCCAAGGCACTCTTGCGCTTTGTCTGCAACGTGGATTTCGGTTAATCCAACGCAGACAACGCGCAAGAGTGCATTCATGCTGCAGAAAATAATGCGTGGAATCCATGGACGTAAATAATTAAACAAGCGCCTGGTGGTTATCCAGTGAAATGAAACGGGCTGGCATCCTCAACCTCACACCTCGTAATAAGGCGTACTATTTATTTATGTATTAAACAAGTGCACAGATGGTGCATTAGCTCAGAGCAGATGGCATTAGAGGTCTGTGGGCATGTTACTTGCCTGGTGGGTAGGTGGTTGGCTACAACAGGTAGGTGGTAGGTGGTAGGTGGTAGGTGGTAGGTGGTAGGTGGTTGGCTACAACAGGTAGGTGGTAGGTGGTAGGTGGTAGGTGGTAGGTGGTAGGTGGGTGCACCAATGGGTGGGTTGGTGGGTAGAGACAGCTTGCTTCAAGCATGTGGGATCTCCATGGGCCTAATTGGCTACCCCTGCAGTATATATATATATATATATATATATACATGGGAAGCAGCACTGGCTGTCCATGTCAACAATCAATGGAGTCTGTTGGCCTATTAATTATATATGTTATTTCAGCTACGTGCAGCAGCTTCTAGTCAGCTCCCTTAGACAGCCACTGGGCTAAGCCACACGATTTAGACAGTTCTAGGCAGTGGATTATGCCAGCTTCCACACAAACTAGGTTGCATTAGATTTGGATAGACAGTCAGGTGGGGGAGCTGCCTAGAAGCTGCTGACTTTAGCTGAGAAGAATAACACTGCTATACATCTGTCAACAGTCTTGTAGTGTGTGACTATTGCAGTACAAGCATCATGTGCCACAATGATATAGTTATAATGTAGCATAAGACTGCCTGATACGAAGAAGCCACAATGCCTTTCCCATCACTCTTTTGTTTCGAAGATGTGAAAGGACTTTCACCCCAGGAGGTGGGTCTCCCGACACAAACCAGCAACACCAAGGATTCAGCTCGAAGGGCATTTCCACTCCTACAAGGAGTAGGCGCTCTAGAGTGTGATGGAGGTGGCGGTGGGGTGTGAGGCTGCAAGGCAACCACTTGCAACCTTTCTCCAAGGCCATTTCATAATAGGAACCAGGGGGGTAGTCATAGAAGTAAAAATGGTCATAAGAGTAATCATAGTAGTCATAGGGAGGGGGGGCTGGGTAATCATTGCCGGGGTGTCTCAGGTGGTGGTGGGATGGGGGCAGTGGGCTGGGGGGCAGCAGGCTGGGGGGAGTTGGGCTGGGGGAAGGTGAGTTGGGGGGCGTGGCTGGGGGGAGTTGGGCTGGGGGAAGGTGAGCTTGGGGGTAGCGGGCTGGGGGGCCGTGGGCTGGGGGAAGGTGGGCTGAGGGGAGGTTGGCTGGGGGGCCGTGGGTTAGGAGATGGAGGGGGAGGGTTGGGCAGTGATGGCTGGGTAGGAGGGGGACTGGGTGATGTGACAGGAGTCAGGGGTCTTAAGGGCCTCACAGGAGCAGGGGGACTGGTAGACAGAGACTACTGGAGGAGGGGGGGACACCACAGGAGTCGGGGGGCTGGGAGAGAATGCAGACTTGGGGCTGGGGGACACCACAGGAGTCGGGGGGCTGGGAGAGAATGCAGACTTGGGGCTGGGGACACCACAGAAGTCGGGGGGCTGGGAGAGAATGCAGACTTGGGGCTGGGGGACACCACAGGAGTCGGGGGGCTGGGAGAGAATGCAGACTTGGGGCTGGGGGACACCACAGGAGTCGGGGTGCTGGGAGAGAATGCAGACTTGGGGCTGGGAGACACCACAGGAGTCGGGGGGCTGGGAGAGAATACAGGCTTGGGCTGGGGGACACCACAGGAGTCGGGGGGCTTGGGGAGGGTGATTAGTTCCCAACAGGCAGGCCACTTGTACCGCAGCAGTTGCTGCTGTACTGCTGGCCGCTGAAGAATGCATACCACATGAGACCGTTGGGGAATAGTGTGCCAGCAGCACTACACTCAGGCGTTCTGAATTGAATTGAGATGTCCAGATCGCCTGAGAAGGACCCGAGCTGTGTGATCTGCACAAGGGTGAGAGGTGTTTCGTGAGATATGGAGATCTTTATTTATTTGATAATACATGGAGATCTATATTGAATTGAGTGTCCAGACGGCTTGAAAAGGGCAAGAGCTCTTTATAAAAAAATGGAGATCTATATTTATGAATGAGATCCCAATCTTTCCAAAAGTCAACAGCTTATGTATCAGCCAACAGCCCCTTTCAGCGAATCAATTGGTCTAGTGGTACACCAAATGGCTTTGAGGATGCAGGGTCGGGGGTTTGATTCCCCCTTCGGTCGCTCTTGGCGTTGCAGGTCGTTGTCAACCGCTATGGTAGCTTGTCCAGTTGAGGTAGGAGACCGCTCCCTACCCGCATACAACGGGCTCCCTTAACACCACGCCCCTCCAGGTGTTATCAATATCATTACAGCTTATGTATCAGCCAACAGACAACGAACTAAAAAAACAGCGTGATATCATCAACTACAACAAACACTGCTAACTTTGGAGTCATCGGCACCCTTTATTGGGCTTGGAAGGGTACAATATGTGTGAAAGGGGTGCATAAGAGGGTGTGTTATGTGTGAAAGGGGTGCCAAAGGTGTGCATAAGAGGGTGGGTTATGTGTGAAAGGGGTGCCAAAGGTGTGCATAAGAGGGTGTGTTATGTGTGAAAGGGGTGCCAAAGGTGTGCATAAGAGGGTGTGTTATGTGTGAAAGGGGTGCCAAAGGTGTGCATAAGAGGGTGTGTTATGTGTGAAAGGGGTGCCAAAGGTGTGCATAAGAGGGTGTGTTATGTGTGAAAGGGGTGCCAAAGGTGTGCATAAGAGGGTGTGTTATGTGTGAAAGGGGTGCCAAAGGTGTGCATAAGAGGGTGTGTTATGTGTGAAAGGGGTGCCAAAGGTGTGCATAAGAGGGTGTGTTATGTGTGAAAGGGGTGCCAAAGGTGTGCATAAGAGGGTGTGTTATGTGTGAAAGGGGTGCCAAAGGTGTGCATAAGAGGGTGGGTTATGTTTGAAAAGGGTGACAAAGGTGTGCATAAGAGGGTGTGTTATGTGTGAAAGGGGTGCCAAAGGTGTGCATAAGAGGGTGTGTTATGTGTGAAAGGTGTGCCAAAGGTGTGCATAAGAGGGTGTGTTATGTGTGAAAGGGGTGCCAAAGGTGTGCATAAGAGGGTGTGTTATGTGTGAAAGGGGTGCCAAAGGTGTACATAAGAGGGTGTGTTATGTGTGAAAGGGGTGCCAAAGGGGTGCATAAGAAGGTGTGTTATGTGTGAAAGGGGTGCCATAGGGGTGCATGAGAGGGTGCATTATGTGTCTTATGTGTGAAAGGGGTGCCAAAGGGGTGCATAAGAGGGTGTGTTATGTGTGTTATGTGTGAAAGGGGTGCCGAAGGGGTGAATAAGAGGGTGGGTTATGTATGAAAGGGGTGCCAAAGGGGTGCATAAGAGGGTGTGTTATGTGTGAAAGGGGTGCCAAAGGGGTGCATACGAGGGTGTGTTATGTGTGAAAGGGGTGCCATAGGGGTGCATGAGAGGGTGCATTATGTGTGTTATGTGTGAAAGGGGTGCCAAAGGTGTGCATAAGAGGGTGTGTTATGTGTGAAAGGGGTGCCAAAGGGGTGCATACGAGGGTGTGTTATGTGTGAAAGGGGTGCCATAGGGGTGCATGAGAGGGTGCATTATGTGTGTTATGTGTGAAAGGGGTGCATAATAGGGTGCGTTATGTATGAAAGGGGTCCATAAGAGGGTGCGTTGTGTGTGAAAGGTGTGCCAAAGGGGTTCATAAGAGGGTGCGTTATGTGTGAAAGGTGTGCATACGAGGGTGCGTTATGTCACTTATGTGTGAAAGGGGTGCCAAAGGGGTGCATGAGAGGATGCGTTATATGTGAAAGGGGTGCCAAAGGGGTGCATAAGAGGGTGCGTTATGTGTGAAAGGGGTGACAAAGGGGTGCATAAGAGGGTGCGTTATGTGTGAAAGGGGTGACAAAAGGGTGCATGAGAGGGTGCATTATGTGTGAAAGGGGTGCCAAAGGGGTGCATACGAGGGTGCGTTATGTCACTTATTTGTGAAAGGGGTGACAAAAGGGTGCATAAGAGGGTGCGTTATGTGTGAAAGGGGTGCCGAAAGGGTGCAGAAAAGGGTGCCGAAGACCCCCCAAATTTGCAGTACCAGGTACAGTGGCGAAGGTTGGGTGGCCAGTCTTGCCATGATAAAAACAGGTAGGAAGGTCTGCTGGTGGCAGGTCTACTAGACCTGCAACAACACCGACTGTCATCCTTACCTTGAAAACCTGATACCAAGGCTGAGGATCTGGGTATCCAACTGGTGTGAACTCTGGCATGTTGATGTAACTGCTGTTGCTGTAGGAAGAGGAGCGAGTCTGGCCATTGACAGAGATTGACTTGATCTCTCCTCGGCACTCGGGGTTGATCACGATCTCTATTTTGTCGATTGACATCTGGCAGCAGCTGCATGATTGGGAGAGGAGTGGAGAGGGTGCTGTTAGTGTTATGGTGTATAGAACCAACTCCAGCCCCCCGTTGTTAGGGATTGATTTGATCTTGTCACGGCACTTGGGGTTGATCACCATCTCAATTTTGTCGATTGACATCTGGCAGCACCTGCATGATTGGAAGAAGCAATTTCTTCAAATCAACAGATTCCCAGCTCTTGTGCACAACGAATATGATGAGACCTTTCGTTGCAAAACATTTAAGCATTGTAAATACATGTAGCAGCTGGTAGGCAGCTGACTAAGCTGCTCTCGTTCACAGCATTGATGCCAGGAGCCTCATTTTCGAATACGTCTATATATATATATATATATATATATATATATATATATATATATATATATATATATATATATATATAATATATATATATATATATATATATATATATAGCAGCCAAGCCTTCAATATTCACACATGCAGCAGCATGAGGGGAGCCTGTACTTTGTGCATGTTCAGGGGAAGCCAAATATGCTTGAAGGAACTGCCTAAGCTCAAACAATCAAGCTCAATATCATGTACAGTACTACAAGATCAAGTGCAGTACTACAAGGGCGGAAAATGTTCAAGATCAAGTTCAGTACTACAAGGCTCGCATCAAAACAAACACTTTATGAACCAAATCAGGGATTCCTGTAAAATAAATAATACTACTATAACTATAAATACTACTACTACTACTACTACTACTACTACTACTACTACTTATAATAATAATAATAATAATAATAATAATAATAATAATAATAATAATAATAATACTAATACTATTAACTATAAATAATAATACATATACTACTGCAATATAACTGTAATACTACTATGTATGTATGTTACAGTCCAGGGGTAGGCCAAATAGGCTAAAGGGACTTGCCCGACTGTATAGGAAGGGCTTAAAAAGTAAAAGCACTGATGAACTGAACCCCAAACAATCGTTTAACCGACGGGGGCCCTGAGTTCGTGCTACAGTGATAATTTAATTCTACAATATAATTAAATAATCATCTCAGCTGGGATGATAATTTAATTGTGCGATTATTATCGCATTTTTAAATAATTTGTATCAAGCATTTCCATCTTTAATTTTCCATTTCCATTTCCATCTTTTTAATTTTCCATTTCCATCTTTAATTTTCCATTTCCATTTGTAATCATTTGAATTCAGTATTTCCACACTTCAAAGAAATCAGAATTCATGACCAGCTTCATACAAGAGTATTTATCCACCAATTCAGGTTCAATGTTCATTTTTCAAAAAAACAATTTAATTAAGTATTTCCACGAATCAAAGGAACCGGGATTTATGACCAGCTTCATCCTGGAGTGTTTATCCACCAATTCAGGTTCAATGTTCATTTTTCCAAAAAATAATTTAATTAAGTATTTCCACACTTCACAGGAATCGGGATTTATGACCAGCTTTATCCTGGAGTGTTTATCCACCAATTCAGGTTCAATGTTCATTTCTCAAAACATTTTTGTATCCTCAGCGTATAACGGACATTCTAATATGAAATGCATTTTGTCTTCGACTACTCTTCTACCATCAACCATCATGTCACAGCACCTGAAAATTCTACCAGAACGAGAGGTACTCCTTTCTGATTCGACATTTAAGTTGTGAGCTCGAAGACGTAGTCTTGCTATACATTTAATATCATCCCTATTGTTTAATAAGTTAGTGTACGTTGAACTATGGTTTCTATCCTCTGACAGCATCCAATTCGCATACGTAATAGTTTTTATACCGATTCCTTGGTTATCAACAAGATTCCTGGGTTTAAATGTACTCAGGGATTGCCAATGTCTGTTATTTTAGAGATGCCTTCATCAATTTTTCCTAAGTCAATCTTGCTCAGTGACGTCTGATTATCTTGAATAATATCAGAGAAATGTTTGTTAACACCTAATCTCTGAATGCATCTTAGTAATCCACGAGACCAGCATTGTTTAATATTACTACTCTACAAATATTACTACTGTAATATTTATAGAGTACGCATTGTCTCCTCATTGTGAGGCCTGAGGTTGAGGGGGGCACACCCGTTTGATCTAATTTTTATAAATTAATCTACGTTTTTAAAACTGATTAATACCTGCTTGCACTGGGGTCAACCACCAATGGGAATCATGTAACCAACCTGCTTGGGGGTCCTCCTGCCTTGGGCTGGAAGTCAGTGCACCCAGATGCATCTTGGACAATGGTGAAGTTGAAGGTGGTCCCCACAGCAACAGGGTCAGACACATAGTAGGGTGCTCCCTGTGGGAGGACAAAGGGAGACGTAGTCAGAGGTGGGGGGAGGGAATTGGGCAGAGGGAAGTGGGCAGAGGTAATTAGGAAGAGGGATACAAGTGGGAGGACACAGAGGGACATGGTCAGAAGGTTAGAAGTTGTAGAATTGGGCAGAGGGATACAATTGGCAGAACAAAGCACCTACCCGCAGTCGCTCGCCAGTCCCAGTGCCACCGTTGAATGCAGAGTTTCCAGGGTAGCAGGTATGTGGAAAGTCCACTCCAGCAAGCTGCAGAATGATGGAGGAGGAAATGCTGATTTATCATTTGAGGGTTATGTGAACAGTTCATTGTTATCTTGCAAACCAGCACTGATTCCCACAACCACCACAACAAACGTCACCAGCTATCTACCTGGCACTGCTGGAAGCATCGATAGGAGCTCTAGTGTGAAATGAGTGAATACTGGAGTGCTCCCATTGATAAGACCTTTCCTAGTCGTCTGCCGCCCATGTTGTAACAGCTCACGCAGAAAACAACAGTCATATCAACAATGCACAATGGGTCTCGCAGGTTGACAGTAAGGTAAGCAAGGCAAGGCATACAACGACTGACAGAGAGACAGACAGACAGACAGACAGACAGACAGACAGACAGACAGACAGACAGACAGACAGACAGACAGACAGACAGACAGACAGACAGACAGGCAGACAGGCAGACAGACACAGACATTATCTACCTGACACTGTTGGGAGAATCGATAGGAGCCCCCGCAGCTGGATGCAGCTTCAAGAACAATGTCGCACTGCTCAGTGTAGTCCAGGGCCCCTGCTAGGATGGTTGCCGCGCACACATCATCAATGCTAGCCAGCCAGGCATTGGAATCAGAGTCACCTGCTGCACAGACCGACATCATGCTCAGGTTTCTGCCACTGACCACCACAATCTGAGGTTCCATGGTGCAGATGAATTCACCCAATCCAGGCAGTGGAGCCTCAGCACAGCCTCCGCTGTTGAGGTAGTTGACCAGCACAGCACAGTCCAGGGACTCCAAGGGTCGGTTCTGGCTGTTGACGCCCGGAGCAGGAAGGAGCACTGCACACAGCGGGGTTGGGAACATCCGAGGTGAGAATAGGAAGAGGAATACAATGTTTTCAGAGTTTTGGTGCTCATGATTGTGATGTTGACTGATATTTGGTTTGGCATTGCACATTGGTACTGCACACAGCGGGGTTGTGAATATATAAGGTGAGTCAAGGACCCGATATATCTGTATACATAGGTAGATCTGTATAGATGTATTTAAGCAAAGATGTGTGTTTTAAAACTCTATTTGCCGCACCCTAAAGGTGAGAATAGGAAGAGGAATACAAGTTGTTCAAAGTAGTGGTGCTCATGTATTCATTGCAATGCTTTGCCAAGACATTAAGCATGGTAGAGTCTTGTATTTGAATAGATTGTATTTGAATAGGCAGTAAGCATGGTAAAGTCTTGTATTTGAATAGATTGTATTTGAATAGATTGTATTCGAATAGACAGTAAGCATGGTAAAGTCTTGTATTTGAATAGATTGTATTTGAATAGATTGTATTTAAATAGATTGTATTCGAATAGACAGTAAGCATGGTAAAGTCTTGTATTTGAATAGACAGTAAGCATGGTAAAGTCTTGTATTTGAATAGATTGTATTTGAATAGATTGTATTTGAATAGATTGTATTTGAATAGATTGTATTTGAATAGACAGTAAGCATGGTAAAGTCTTGTATTTGAATAGATTTTATTTGAATAGATTGTTTCGAATAGACAGTAAGCATGGTAAAGTCTTGTATTTGAATAGATTGTCAAGCTTTTTAACACTTTAAAGACAGCTTTTAAATTGTTTATAACTTTTTAACACTTAACAGACAGCCTCAAAACTGTTTTCTTTTTTTTACACTTCAAGACAGCTTCAAAACTTAATTTGTTTTATTAATTGGACTGTGCTGCTCTTACATGTTTGTGATGTATTTACGTATTTTGATTAATTGGACTGGTATTTGATTCACGTATTTTTATTAATTGGACTGGTATTTGATTCACGTATTTTTATTAATTGGACTGGTATTTGATTCACGTTTTTTATTAATTGGACTAGTATTTGTGTCTCGTATTTTTATTAATTGAACTGTGCTGCTCTAACATGTTTGTGATGTAGACTGGTATTTGATTCACGTATAGAGCGGCATTGAGTATCACAGATAATTCAAAATATGACTGTTTTTCTGTGGAGCCACTACAGGATTTTCAACAACCATCACTGTCCTATTTAATTCACATATAATTGATTGTACTTAAGGTCTTGTACTTATGCAGCGGCATTGAGTGTCACATATCATTTAACACAGGACTGGTTTTCTTTGGAGCCACTACAGAATTGTAAACAAACACGGACAACGGAACTAAATATCAACATAACTGAAATGCTTTCACTTAGGTGATTCATCTACCCACCAGCAATTGTCATGCATTCCTGGCACTACATCTACCCACCAGAAATTGTCATGCATGCCTGGCACTTCGGGGGTGGTGGAGGCGAGGGAGGAAGGGGAGAGGGAGGCATGGGAGGAGATGGAGATGGTGGGGGAGGTGGAGAGGGTGGCGGGGGGGATGGGGGAGGGGGTGGAGGGGGAGAGGGTGGGGAGGAGAGAATGTGAGGGGTGTAAGGGGAGGGTAGGAGGTCAGGTTCGCAAGGGGGCAGCACTTGAGGTTGCTCGAGAAAAAGGCTGCACTGATGGGAGATCCTGGTGTGGCAGTTGTATTCAGTATCTGATCAAATGTTGGGCACTGCCTGTCTACCCCATCTCGCTCGGGGTGGAGGGTGATGTTGATCGTGGCAGGTGCAGCAGCCAAGTCAGCATATGTTAAGGTCAGTCCATAGAGCTTCAAGATCTGGACTCCAGGGACATAATCCTGCATTCCTTGGTTGTCAAAGTTATAAGAAACGAAGTTCCCATTTAAGGTCACGTCCATCCTTGTCCATCGGCAGTAGTCAACTGCAGGGGTGATAAGGAATAAGTTAGTTGTCGCATTCTGTGCTGGCTGTGAATGCACAGGGGCAGGGAGAGCCTAAGAAACAAACGAGCATTACAAGAGCAAGCTGCAATTGCGTGTTGGTTGGTTTGTGTGGTGATTTCGAAAGTCTAGGATCCCCTGATGCGTACTCCCCATGGGGTGGGAAGGGGGTTACAGGGGGCGGAAGGTAGTGGTAGAGGATGGAGGAGTTGGGGAATGAAAAGTAGCAGATTCTAAAGCACGACGGTGGCAATTGATGCGATGAGCGTAGGAGACAGCATGAAGGTGAAGAGAGTTAAGGAGGGGGGCGTTAGTAGATGGGTGGCTTCCGAGAGAGGTAAGGGTAGGTAAGATCGAAGCTAAGATGGTGCAGTAGGAGCCGAGGAGTATGGGGTGGTGGTAGATAACGCGCCAGCCAGCAAGAGTGAGTTCCGATTGCAGTCTGGAGTGTTGGGCCTGCTTTCTGGTAAGAGTGGAGGGGTACAGGGAATCCCAAGTATAGGTGAGTTCAATAATGTGGATTGTGTGAGATGCTTGTAGGGAAGGAAGGGTCGAAGGAGAGACGACATAGAAGTGTGAGGGGGCGTCGGTTGGGGAGAGGCCAGCAATGATAAACATGTCAGGGCGGAGCTTAGCGACGGGGGTACAAGAGAAGGGACCGGAGCAGGTGCATGTAGCGGGAAGGTGGGAAAGAAGCCAGGGGGGCAAACGAGTGTGGGAAACGCCGAGGGGTAGGTGGTGTTGGGAGGAAGCGTCTACGAAGAAGGTAAAATTGCATAGAGAGCCACGATAAAAAGCTTTGTAAATCTTAACGATGGCGTAGTTGTGGCGTGCAATATAAAAGGAAATATTCGGGTGTCCGTACTCCGTAGGGCCCCTGCGGTGGTTGGCCCAAGGGTCAGTAGGTTGAAGTGGCAGTAGGCGAAGACAGGCAGGCAGGCAGAATATAAGTTAGGCGCGACAGGCTGGCGGGTTGCAGCGGTACCAACCACTTTTCCCAATTCCCAATTCCCAACCACTTCTCCCAATTCCCAACCGCTTTTCGACCATTACCTATACCAAAACCAATACCAACCGTTCGCCAACCGATTTTCGACCATTTCGACCATTCGACCGTTGCATAGGTCTGCCGTCAAGTTTAGATCGGCAACCCAACGTGTCCTCCCGCCCTCCCGGTCGATCACATACGGTCCGCGGATGCTAGAATAGGGAGCGAAAGTGATTTGTAGATGTCTGGGCTGCGGGAATCTACGCTAGGCAGCACCTGCTAGCCTGGCCAGACCTGACCAGATATTAGTAACTCGAAACCTAGCGCAGAAGGTGACGAGCGGTTGTAGATCACAAGCGCTTCTGTGTTACGAAAATGTTATCCCGAGCGCACACTCACATGAGTTGATTTCGATCTTCCGAAGGTCCTGGCTGCACTTTCGGTTGGTGCGGGGGCAGTCGGCATCTGCCGTGATGCGGAAGGATAGCTATTGGACCTCGTCCGAGGGATCCGAAACCACAAAGGAATCTACCTTCACTCCACAGGAGGCCTCGTAGCAACCGCAGTATGGGAAGGTGTTTGTACCTGAGTTTGTAGTAGGAGTAGAGAAATTGTCGGCGGTGGTGGTGGTGGTGGTGGGTGGGTGGGGGTGTGTGATCAGATATTAGTAACTCGAAACCTAGCGCAGAAGGTGACGAGCGGTTGTAGATCACAAGCGCTTCTGTGTTACGAAAATGTTATCCCGAGCGCACACTCACATGAGTTGATTTCGATCTTCCGAAGGTCCTGGCTGCACTTTCGGTTGGTGCGGGGGCAGTCGGCATCTGCCGTGATGCGGAAGGTGTGGGGTATGAGGAAAACGTGTTGGGGAATCTTATGGGTATATCCCTATGATACACCACAACTACGAATGGGGTGTCAGCCCTAAGGTCAGAAATCTTGTCTGCCGGGGCGAAGACCTTTTTAAAGTCCGTTTCGCAACCCGAGATGATCCGTTCGTGTTTCGTTTGTTGCACCGTGTTTGCTTGTGCGGCTGTTACTCGAATTGTAAAGGCATCGTCGTCTTGGTCCACTGATGTGACTAGGACTTCGAAACAATTGAGTTTTTGTTTTGATTTGCGGATAAACTTTTTAAGTGCTCTGTTCGACAGGACTCCTGGCGTTTTTCGCTGTGCTGTGTCAAAAAATTCGATACGTGCCAAAGTATAAGCAACCAATTCCTTGATGGAGAGAGGTTCCGACTCGAGTCGGGTGGAGTACAGTTCGACTGCTATTCTACGTTTATGCTTTTTAGCTATTTTGAAACTGGCTCTGAGACGTGTCTCTTCAAAACCAATGCAGCACCCCGTCTGCATCATCCAACTTCTTCCGAGAAGTGCGGTGGTGCGGGCCCTAGCGTAGGGAGGACATAAGCAGATTTAATTTCTGACCTATGTTTGCCTAAGTTCAGGACAAAACTCGTTCTCGTAGTAGTGAGGACTTGGGATCCATCAGCTACCCGCACCATGACTGGTGAGCCCGTAAAGGTGGCTAAACTTGCCCTAGCACAGAATTCTGCGTCTACGAAGACAGAGTCTGCTCCACTGTCAATGAGAACTTTGCCAGATACCCCCGATAGGGTGGCCTCAAAGTGTGTGCGGTAGCTTGGTCCGCGTGGACACAAGCTGTTGTGCAAGCAGATATGCATGGAATGGCAGGAGGCGGGGGCAGGGTCGGAAGGCAAGGAGGGGATGTGGTCTGTGCTGTAGATGGTGTTACACAGATAGTAGGGGACGGAAACTGAAACAGAACATCCCTATCTATGTCTGCAAGCAGACCTACATCCTACTTCCTAACGGTAGGGCAGCTAGGGCACTTGGAGGGGGCAGTGGCTGTAGCGGCCGTGTGCTTTGTACCACACTTGTAACATAAGTTACCCTCCTTAGCTAGTTTAATAGCATCCGGTGTCCAGGGCTGACCGTCAGCCTGCTTCCACTTATGCTTTTCAGCAAATTGTAGCTGTCCGCAGGGCTGGAAAAGGGCGGCGGGCCCGTTGCAGCTGGAGTCTGGGCCGTGCCCTTCTTGTGCTTGTGCTGGGTGGACCCTCGTGAGGTCCACCAGGCCGTTTGCCTTTTGCCTGAACGTACATGGCCGAGGTAGGGGTTGGTGTTTTTGGTGGCAGCAAGTTCAGTTTCAATGGCAGCAGCATGTTCGACAAGCTCGTCTAAAGAGGAAAATCGGCCTCCTTGTGCAGCAGTACGTCTGCGGCATCGTGCCTCGATGGTTGGAATCAGACCAAACAGAAACAGAACTAGCTGATCATCCAATTGCATACCCCCGGCAATGCGCACTTCGTTTTGGAAAGCCATAGCGTAATGCCTAACCGTCGAGGTCTGCCGAATCGAGTTGGCATGCAGCCGTTGGCGTGCATTGATGTCGTCGTCAGCATGGTAGGGGTCATAGAAGTTTAGGAACTGAGTTTTTATCTCTGCCCACGTAATGGCCGGTGACGCGGTCATGAGGTGGTCTAGCCACTCGGCAGCTACCTCACCAAAGAAGTTTGGTATGTTGGATGGTACTAACATATGGTGCAACGTGCAATATGACTCTAGCAACTTCCACCAAATCCTACCCTCGGGAGCTTCTTGTCTTCTACCCCAGTCCAAAGGGATGGACGTTCATACTTGCCAACTAAGGGCCTCGGGACCAAGGGCAAAACATGTGACTCTACCTTAGCTGCCGCAGCTTGTAGCTCAGCCACTTTGGCCTTGGCCTCCAGCAGCTCAATCTGGGCACGTAGAGCCATTAAAGCGTCCGAATGAGGTCCAGCGGGAGGGCCAACAGCGGGCGGTCCTGCAGCGGGCGCTTCAGCAGCGGGCTGGCCAGCAGCAGGCGATCCATCAGCAGGGGGGCCCGCAGGCAGTCCAGCTGTGGGGGCCGCGGGTTGTCCAGCGGGGGCGGGGGGCGTTGCAGGCGATCCAGCAGCGGGGCCATCCGGTGGTCCAGCGGGGGCGGGGGGCGTTGCAGGAGATCCAGCAGCGGGGCCCTTAGGTGGTCCAGCGGGGGGCGTTTGCTGGGCCTTCAGGAGAGCGGAAACTCGAAGTGTCTCCTGTTCGGCATCCCTCATTCGCATTTGGAGCCGAGCCATCTCCTCAAGGTGCTTGGATGCGGTGGCCTCGGCCTCTTGATGGTGAAGAAGTTCGAGGCTAGCGATAACCTTGTCCTTCTCCACTAGGGCAACGTGCGCGGCAGCCTTGCCAAGCGGCGTGGAGTCAGGCCTTGTGGCGACCTTCTTGCCATTGACTATGACAGCCATCCGCGCTTCCTTCAGCTCCTTCTCGGTAGCTGAAAGGTCGGGAGGCGAAGGTGCCGGCCCTCCAGTGCCTTTTCTTTTCTCCTTGGAGAGCTCGTGCAGCTCCCAAGCCTTGACTTGCTGGACGAGCTCCTCGTGGTCCATGTCGTCAACATCCGGGACCTCAGAAGGTGGAGCCGCAGCAGCTTGGGCTGAAGAAGAGGCCATACTCGGTGATGGTGGGCTCGAGGGGACGTCGGGGGTGGGGAGTAAAGCGAGTGGCGCGGTTTGAAAGCGCGACCAGGCTCAAGAAACCAATTGTGGTATATGAATACCTTGTAACACGGAGTGTCTTGTAACTGGAAGCCTAAGAAATGATCTCAGGAGTTTAGACGGCCCTAAGAGTCAGAAGCACGGCTTAAGACTCCCTTCCCGCTTCCAGCGCGTCTAGACCCTAATGGAACCCTCGTTTTAGGTATTCCCGAGTAGCTGATCAGACACTGATCAGTAAGTCAATTCGCTCGGTTTCAACTGCCTACAGAAGTCGTTCGTCATCTGTCGGAAAGTCGTCACCACCGCGTGGCAACTCAGTGGGAGGATCGTTATCCACCACAGAAGGATAGCTGTTGGACCTCGTCCGAGGGATCCGAAACCACAAAGGAATCTACCTTCACTCCACAGGAGGCCTCGTAGCAACCGCAGTATGGGAAGGTGGTTGTACCTGAGTTTGTAGTAGGAGTAGAGAAATTGTCGGCAGTGGTGGTGGTGGGGGTGGTGGGTGGGTGGGTGGGTGGGTGGGTGGGTGGGTAGGGGGGGGGGGGAAGGGGGGGGGGGGGGGGGGGGGGGGGGCAGGGGCAGGTGGTGGTGGTGGTGGTGGACTGGTGGTGGTGGGGTAGATATGAAAGGCAGTGAAAGGCAGTGAAAGGCAGTGAAAGGCAGTGAAATAAGCCATATATAGATTTCAGTATTGCATGAATCATTGCTGGGGTTCTTGTTGATGCTGACTGAGTGATTTTTTCCATCACATGGAGAGTAGTCGCCAGTCACCCACCCACCTCCATTGGTCTTGGACGCAAGGCTCCTAGACCTGCACCAGCAAGCGGTAATCAGAAAGCGAGCATTCGCAAACAATCGGATGCCTACGATTACTTTCGCATCGTGCATCGAGCCGACGAGCCGCAGTCCGAGCTGGCAATCAATCACAACCAACTCACGTTAAGATCACTAGGACGGAAGCGATAAGCCCCCTCGTAACTCTCATGGCTTAAGAGCAGCTTAAATTTCACAGAAGATGGTTGGAGATGATTCGATCAAACAATGGGTGGATAAAGATTGATCGTAAATCTGGGTGGCCTGCTTTTATACCTGTCGCTAGAATCTGAATTCGTATCCCTTCCCCCTGTCAAGAAAGCGCCGTAAGGATGAAGCGCCGTATAGAAGAGGGACAAGTGTGAGAGGGATTTGATTGAGCTCAAATGCGTAGAAATGTGCAAGAAAGAAAGAAAACTGTTCGAATCATTGGGGAAATATTTTGTCACGTCCCGAGGTTGCGAGTATTCCCCCCCTTGCTTCCCACTTCTCAGTCGCCTGCGCCTGCGCCTTAAGGGAGTTGGAGATAGCATGCGCCATGCGGCAGCTAGGATTTCTTATATTCGCTGCTGTCGGTCCATTGGTTTCGGACGTTGCCAACGTTGCCAGCGTCATCTAAACCGCTCTCACACTTGTCCCTCTTCCATACAGCGCATCATCAGTCGGCGCCTATGAGCTGGCGCGTCGGTCACTTCTGAACACGCGAACAAGCGAAGGCGGGCCCTGATATCCGGAGCTTAGACGGAAGCTGTCCTGTCCCTACCTGCTCCTGGCCGATACAAAGGGATACGAACTCAGATTCAAGCGACAGGTATAAAAGCAGGCAAGGGGGGTCAAGTCCTAAGCAGCGTCGCAAGCGACGCGGAAATTGGCGGAGTGTGTAGGCAACGGAACTGCAGGTGGCAACGATGGAGCTGACCGAAGCCAGTTAGTTGTGAGACGCGAGAAGTGTTGGATGACGTGTCAGGCTTCAATTTTTCGGTCGGTCGGACGGACGCGGACAAACGGACGGACGCGCACAAACGGACGGACGCGCACAAACGGACAACAAGGTACCCCTGGGGGCTCCCTCCCCCCAGAAGGGGCTCCGCAAAAAAACTAGGACGGTACGGACCGTCCAAGCCCAGACCGGCCAAATTAACTATCCATGACCGGGGCTCAGGCCAAAAAGGGGGGTCTGAGAGGCCGCAGGCCGCTCATTCTACACACCAGGACTGACCCCCATGTCCCACCCAAACAATGTAACATTGTTGATGATGATTTTTTATGTTTCAAACATTCCCAATGGTCTCCAGACCAACCTCAATGGATAGGCCTTTAAAAGCCCTGTAAAATGAGCCTAAATAGACACCATACCACCAAGTGGTGGCTGAGATAGTGGCTGTACAGTGGGTTCCGGAGCCGGGGGGGGGGGGGGGGGGGGGGGGGGGGGTCTGCAGAAGGGTACCTCAGCACTTTTTTGATGGTGTATTTCCCTTTTTTTTTTGCCCCCCCCCCCCCCCCCCCCTGCTTTTAGCCCCTAAATTGACCCTAACGTGGCCCAGAATTGACCCTTGCCAGCCCTTAATTAGCCTTTACTTGGCCTTTAATTGGCCCTTTCACTGATCTAATGTGGCCCTGAATTTAGCTATTCATCATACCCCAATAAGATATTTTATGCACATCATGTAGCGTTTAAATGAGCACTGAATGATTATAATTGAAACCTGAATTAGCCCCAACAGACCCCTGAATTAACTATTTTCAGCACTGAATTTGCTCATTTGCCCTCACATTGGGCTCATTTGCCCTTACATTGAGCGAATCATTAAAAGGCAGAGAGTGAACCACCAATAAGCAGACAGTAAAACATTTGTATACTAACCGTGAAACATTAATAGACTAACGGTGAGCCATCGATAGGCAGACAATGAAACATCAATATACTACCAGTTAAATATCGATTGGCAGACAATGAAACATTAATAGACTAACGGTGAGCCATCTATAGACAGACAGTGGAACATTAATAGACTAGAAGTGCAACATTAACATCCTGACAGTGAAACATTAATAGACTAACGACGAGCCATCTATAGGCAGACAGTGAACTTTGCATGGGTCTCACTTAGCGTTGAGTTGAACACTGAATTACCATAATTGAACCCTAAATTAGCCAGGACTTAGCCCTTAATTGGCCCTGTCAGCCCTAATTTAGCCTTTACTTGGCCTTTCATCTGCCCTTAAATGGAACTAATGTGGCCCTTCAGTGAGCCCTTAAGCAGAGCTTAATTAGACCTTACATGGAACTCATTTAGCGTTGAATTGAGAACTGATTGACTGATGTATCTCTTAATTGGCTAGCAATGGGATAGCCCTGAATTAAACCTGCATGTGATAACAATTGACCCTGCAATGCAACTGAGTTGGATCTTAATTGAGCCTGAATGTTTTAAAATTACCTGTAGCTCGGCTGTAGCTCTTGTTATGTAGTCGACACTTCATTAGCCCTCATCCCTTCAGCGAGGAGCGAAATTGCTGGCTAGAGCCATGTTACCGAAATCAAGTCATGAGCCCTTACCTCACTGATTGGCCCTGGAATACCTTATATTGTGCTTGAACAAGTTCATTTAAGTGCTTGCAACCCTGTACTTTGAGGAGTCGAAATATGTGTCACGATGTGAAACACGAGACAGAGAAACACGAGGCATAGAAACATGAGACACAGAAACATGAGACAGAGAAACATGAGACAGAGAAACATGAGAAACAGAAGCATAAGACAGAGAAGCATGCGACATATAAGCATGAGACAGAGAAGCATGAGACAGAGAAACATGAGACACAGAAGCATGAGGCACAGAAACAAGAGACAGAGAAGCACGTGACAGATAAGCATGCGACAGGCAAGTGAGAGATAGAGAAACATGAGACAGAGAAACATGAATCAGAGAAACATGAGACAGAGAAACATGAGGCAGAGAAACATCAGACACAGAAACTTGAGACAGATAAGCATACGACAGATACATGAGACAGATAGGCATAAGACAGAGAAACATGAGACATAGAAGCATGAGGCACAGAAACATGAGAAAGAGAAGCATGAAACAGAATACCTCAGATAGAGAAACATGAGGCAGAGAAACATGAGACAGAAACAGATGAGGCAGAGAAACATGAGACAGAGAAACGTGAGGCTGAGAAACATGAGACAGAGAAACATCAGATAGAAACATGAGGCAGAGAAGCATGAGACAGAGAAACATGAGACAGAGAAGCATGAGGCAGAGAAGTGAGAGAGAGAGAGAGAATAAAAAGAGAGAGAGAGAGAGAGAGAGAGAGAGAGAGAGAGAGAGAGAGAGAGAGAGAGAAATGGGAGACAAAGGAACAGGAAGCTAGTCTGAGCAAGGTTACATTTCACTATATCTGTGGGCATGCCCCCAATCACTAGGAATTACACATCTTCAAAATTTTGGTGATGACTCTCATATAGGGTTGTTCAGGACACTGCGCCCTCCGTCGCAGAGGCAACGTCGAAGGTCCGTTGCGTCGCAGGACGCAGGCTATACAATTGGTTGCGTCTCAGGCAGCAGAGCTGGGGGTCCTCCTGAAGTACTCAGCTCTCATAGCAACATTAGATCAACAAAACAATCTGCTTCAAAAAACTGTATTGCTGACAGCTCGTAAAGGAAACAACTTCTAGTGCTTAGCAGTTTAAGCTCTTCTAGTTCTCAGCAGTACAAGTATCTCAACTGCTCTGCAATTCAGGCACCTCCAGAGGTCATCATTTCAAGTGCGTGTTATACCCGTAGTGCTCATCATTCAACTAAATTCAATTCAATTCAAACCCTATTCAATATCATAGTGCTCAGGATTGAAATGACATATCGTGGTGGTGAATACAAGCACTTGCAGTGCTCAGCTGTACAACCAACTGTAGTGCCCATACAAAAAGTAAGAGTGCTCAGTAGTACAAGCACGTGTAGTGCTCAGCAATTCAGGCACCCCTCGAGGTCATCATTCAATCCAATTAAATCCAAACCATATTCAAGATAAGAGTGCTTAGAAGTAAAAGCATGTATATAGGCCAGGAATACAAGCAATTACAGTGCTTAGCAGTATAAGCACATGTGCTCATCAAAAGAAGCACCTCAAGTGCTCAACAAGAAAAGCACCTGAGATTAAGCTACTTGATTGCTTGGATTTACCAGCACATCTAGTGCTTGGTGCATTCCCCTATCTTCCTTAGGCTACCAGTATTATCCCAACACCGCCTGCAATATGGGCACTTCCCCTGGCAGTGCTCATCGCTCTTCTAACCAAAGTGGACTCCACAGACTAAGCATTTTTTTTATCCCTCCCTCCCTCCTCTGCCTTTGCCTTTCCCTACTCTGCCTTGGTCCTTCCCACCTCCACCTTGGGCAACCATAGGAAACATCTGGAAAGTGTTGTGGTCATACGTAGTGCTGGTGTACACATATACTGGCCAGGAATACAATCAATAACAGTGCTCAGCAGTACAAACACATGTAGTGCCCAGCAATTAAAGCACGTCAAGAACGTCTATTGCCCATCAATAAAAGCACCTGAGATAAAAGAACTTTACTGCTTGGCATTACCAACACGTCTGGTGCTCAGCAATATTATTTTGTTTATTTATATTGGTTTGCGTTTCTGACTAGTTTTTCGCGTCGCTTGAGCCGCCGCCTAGAACTTGCTATTTCATCTGCGAGCTGCAGATTCTAGGCAGCTCCCCTGACTGGGTATTCAGCCAAACCCGGCACAAGCTTGGGCACTTTGATGCTACCATAATAAGCTGTCCAGAAGTGCTGAAATAGTTCAGTACAGCCCAGTGGCCCGCTCAGGAAGCTGCCTAGAAGCTGCTATGAAAGCTGAAAATAAAAACCTGCACTGTTTCTTTAGACTGTCCAACCTGCTTATTATGCCCCCTGGTGTCCGCGGGTATCGCACGGGGTGGAATTGGAATTGGAAGACGGCGAGTAGCCCAGTGTTGGCTGAAAAAACATGTAACAATTTAATCCAATTTAAACAGTATAAACTGCCACAGGGCATTCCGTACTCAGAAGTGTGGTGTAGTAGACATAGCGTTTCTGTTATGCTACAAGCAGCAGCTTCTAGGCAGCTCCCTGAGCCATATATTCCAACAGTAATAGAAAGATAGTTGCGCCAGCTTCCAGACGCACTCCGTTGGTACAGGCTGACTAGGAGGCAAGCCAGTGGAGCTGGCTAGAAGCTGCTGCTGGTAGCTGAAAATAAAAGCTATGGCAGCAGTGTTAATACTCCAAATTATTGGTGGTTGGCCCCAGTGAATGCAAACGGTCTGGCCCCCTTAACCTCACGCGTTGTGATGAGGCGTACTAGTTATGTATCCTCCAAATGCAGCCATGCTTACTACACCTGCAGACGGCGAGCAGCCGGAAAGCTGATAGACCATGTAATCATTCCAATCCAAATCCCCGTTCGAAAAATGGCTCAGTGACAGAGCTCCTAGAACGACAAAGGTGTCGGGTTCCAATTCCTAAGGGTGCGCTTTAGTGTGCGCGGTCGCTGTCAACCGCCATGGTAGTTCTGTCCAGGTAAAGTAGCAGCCCGTTCCCTACCGCCGTAAGACAGGGCTCCCTTAATACCGCGCCCAACCAGGCATTATCATTACTTCCAATCCAACTGATGGTGACTTTACCCAGCTGCGCGTACAGGAGGGCCCCCTTAACACCACGCCCCTCCAGGATTTATTCTTCTTCCAATCCAACGCTTCTCCTAGTGCTACTGCCCTCCCCATTCCTATCACCCTTCACATCATGCCCCTGGTAGGATCACTGGTATGTAGGGAACGGCAATATGATATCATATGATATCATGTCATTATATGATATCATACGATATCATATGATGCCGGCAGTCTGACTAGGCTAAAGTTACCATTTATAGAAAATATCATATGATTCAATTTGTATGACATCATATGATATGCCGGTCCCTAGTTGTATGATGTAGCGTGCTGGTAATATCACCAGTAGGATGTAGTGCCCAAATAGGATCATCAGTGGGGTGTAGTACCCAAGGTGTATGGTACACCAGTAGGATGTAGTGCCCTAATAGGATCATCAGTGGGGTGTAGTGCCCAAGGCGTGTGGTACACCAGTAGGATGTAGTGCCCAAACAGGATCATCAGTGGGGTGTAGTGCCCAAGGTGTGTGGTACACCAGTAGGATGTAGTGCCTATACAGGATCATCAGTGGGGTGTAGTGCCCAAGGGATGTGGTACACCAGTAGGATGTAGTGCCCGAATAGGATCATCAGTGGGGTGTAGTGCCCAAGGTGTGTGGTACACCAGTAGGATGTAGTGCCCTAATAGGATCATCAGTCAAGTGTAGTGCCCAAGGTGTGTGGTGCACCAGTAGGATTTAGTGCCTGAATAGGATCATCAGTGGGGTGTAGTGCCCAAGGTGTGTGTTACACCAGTAGGATGTAGTGCCCTAATAGGATCATCAGTGGGGTGTAGTGCCCAAGGTGTGTGGTACACCAGTAGGATGTAGTGCCTATACAGGATCATCAGTGGGGTGTAGTGCCCAAGGTGTGTGGTACACCAGTAGGATGTAGTGCCCTAATAGGATCATCCGTGGGGTGTAGTGCCCAAGGTGTGTGGTACACCAGTAGGATGTAGTGCCCCAATAGGATCATCAGTGGGGTGTAG
Source organism: Microglena sp. YARC (assembly GCA_022414725.1). Taxonomy (NCBI): domain Eukaryota; kingdom Viridiplantae; phylum Chlorophyta; class Chlorophyceae; order Chlamydomonadales; family Chlamydomonadaceae; genus Microglena; species Microglena sp. YARC. Next base: position 41,723,455 of record CM039465.1, on the reverse strand, counting down.
TACCCAAGGTGTGTGGTGCACCAGTAGGATGTAGTGCCTGAACAGGATCATCAGTGGGGTGTAGTGCCCAAGGGGTGTGGTATACGGCTAAGGCTGGCTTCTTAGTCAGCCAGGGGAGCTTGTATACACAGCACAGGAGCAGTGTAATCACAAGGGCAGCTCCAAGCACAGCGCCAATACTGATACCTACGAGCTCTCCAATATTGTCCTGTGCATTTGTTTTGTGTGCATGGGGTCAGACACAGACCCAATTTTATCAAAGTTGGGTCATCTACATGAGCAGTGTAATCACAAGGACTGCTACAAGCACAGCGCCAATACTGATACCTACGAGCTCTCCAATATTGTCCTGTGCATTTGTTTTGTGTGCATGGGGTCAGACACAGACACAATTTTATCAAAGTTGGGACATCTACATGAGCAGTGTAATCACAAGGGCTATTCCAAGCACAGCGTCAACACTGATGCCTATCAGCTATCAGACATTGTCTTGTGCATGGGGCAAGACAATGTATGCTGAAAAAAATAAGGCACAAGTGTTATTGCAGTTGGGTCATCTATACGAGCACTGTTATCACAAGGGCTGCTACAAGCACAGCCCCAACACTGATGCCCATCAGCTATCTGACAGTCCTGTGCTTGGGGTCAGACAATGTATGCTGTAAACAAAACAAAAACGACACTATTTGTTATCGGAGTTGGGTCATCTACATGAGCAGTGTAATCACAAGGGTTGCTACAAGCACAGCGCCAATACTGATGCCTATAAGCTATCTGACATTGTCCTGTGCATGGGGTTGCTGACCGATCGCTACTTTTGACCCCGTTATGGCAAAATTATCGCTACATAAAAGGGGGGGAAATCTTCTTGTTTGCCCAAAATAGCCTTAAAAAGCTATATAATAATATAAAGCACTAAAATGCTGTCCCTGGAGGAGGCCTAAACCAATAAAGCTAGAAAAAACAATTTTCAGATTTGAAAACAAAATCACTGAGCGCCAATACTGATACCTATCAGCTATCTGAATATGTCCTGTGCATTTGTTCTGCGTGCATGGGGTCAGACACAGGCACAATTGTTATTGCAGTTGGGTCATCTACATCTTTTTAAGCCCTTCCTATACGGTTGGGCAAGTCTCTTTAGCCTATTTGGCCTACCCCTAGACTGTAACATAAATACATACATACATACATACATACATACATACATACATACATACATACATACATACATGATCACTGTAATCACACGGGCTGCTACAAGCACATCTGTATACCTTGCACTGTACTTAATAAGTGTACAACGCACAGAATAAGTGTATACTGTACTTTATATGTGTATAACGTATGTTATAAGTGTATAAGGTATGTAATCAGTGTACACTGTACGTAATAAGTGTAGAAGGTATGTAATCAGTGTACACTGTACGTAATAAGTGTACAATGTACTAACTACGCGTATGTCGTACTTCATAAGTGCATTTTTGTACTTCCAACATGCAAGGGGGTCTTGTGCAGGGAAGTGCTATTCATTTTGACTGTGAGCATTGTGGTGGCTGTATGGAAACAAACTGATAGCGCCTGGTGGGGCGTGGTACTAAGGGAAGCCATCGTACGCGGGCAGAGAACGGTCCACCACCTCGATTGGACAAGCTACCATCGCGTTGACAACGACCTGCAACGCTAAGGGTGATCGTAGGAGGAATCGAACCCCCGACCCTTTGTCGTTAAAACGATTTGGTGTACCACTAGACCAATCATATTACTGAAACGGGCTTGATGCTGTATGGAAAATTACATCTCATGTTGTTGGTTTTTAACAGCTTCATGGGAATCTGAGAAAATACAGAGGTTTTATTACGCTACCAGTAGCGATAGCTACCAGGCACCCCGGCTACCCAAATTACTACGAGGAGCGCGATCTAGAAAGACGTCACATGCCAAAGAAATCCTAAAGAAGTCCCAGTCGATACCCCCAACGAATCTCAAAGAAATCCCTGACGCTAACCCCAACAAATGCCAAAGAAATCCCAAAGAAGTCCCTGTTGATACCCCCAACGAAACTCAAAGAAATCCCTGACGCTACCCCCAACAAATCCCAACGAATCTCAATAAAGTCCCTGTTGATACCCCCAACGAATCCCAAAGAAATCCCTGCCGCTGCCTGAAGACCCTCTTTCTGAAACGATAAAAAGCTTTGAAAATTGCTGAGTAAGGATTAAGCATCGCACCTAGTCAGAAATCTCAAATATTAAAATATGCCAACTATGGCTTTCAAATTATACTTTAAATTCAATCGTCTGTACATGTTTGTAGTAATGATAACGCCTGGTGGGGCGTGGTGTTAAGGGAACGCGTTGTACGCGGGTAGAGAGCGGTCTTCTACCTCCACTGGACAAGCTACCATCGCGGTTGACAACGACCTGCAACGCTAAGAGCGACCGCTGGGGGAATCGAACCCCCGACTCTTCAACCTCAGAGTGATTCGGTCCACCACTAGACCAATGTATATCACTGAAAGGGGCTAGGTTTGTAGTATAAAAACAACATGCAGTAAGTAACCTGCCCCAGTGCAAGCGGACGGGAAGGTTCCTTCAACCTCACGCCTCGCAATAAGGCGTACCATTTACTGATTCAAAAAGAACATGCAGCGCATCGCACCTTGACAAAACTGCTGCTGTCGCCAAGGTCAGAGCCCACTGCAGGTGGCGGTGAGTCGAAGGGCAGGTGGTGGTGAGTCGGCTGAGGTGCGGGTGGAGGTGAGTCAGAGACCACTATGGGTGGTGGTGAATTTGCTGGCGCCTGGATGGGTCTGCCACTTGCAAGGTCCTGGTGCATCCTCGGCTGACGCATTGTATTGCTTGCGGGTACAGGCACCAAAACGCTGGTATCCGGACGAGGCGAGACCGGTGGATGCATTGTATTGCTTGCAGGTACAGGCACCAAAACGCTGGTCTCGGGACGAGGCGAGACCGCTGTCGCAGCTACAGGAGGCTGGGCACCACTGCTACTACTACTTACACTACTACCACTACCCTCACTACTACCACTATCCTCACTACTACTACTACTACTACCCTCACTACTAGCACTGTTACTATTACCACTATGACTATCTTTATTACTATTACTCCCACCACCCCCACTATTACTACTTCCCCCACTACTACCACTATTACTACTACCACTAACCCCACTACTATCACTTCCACTAATACTACTACCCCCACCGTTACTAATACCACTACTACCTTCAAGATCTGGATCTGGGGTACTTTGCCCTATATCAGGAACTGTAGTGCTGGATTCTGGAACTGTAGTGCTGGATTCCCAGCTAGACAGGTCAACCTCTCGGATGGCGCTGTTGGGGTAGTCCACAGCATACAGGCTCCTTGAGTCCACGCCGATTGCCATCGCATGTATCTCTCGGAACTTGGCGTCTTCAAAGGTCCCATCTGCGAAACCAGAGGGCCCTCTGCCAGCTAGGGTTGAGACATGGCCTTGTCGTAGAACACGAATGGAGGCTCCGTCGCCGATGAAGATGTCTCCCGAGGAGTCGACAGCCAAGCCGTGTGGAAAGGTGAAAGAAGCGCCTGTAGGAAGAAACAGTTCAAGCAAGTTTTAAACAAGTTGTAAAAGTTGTAAACAAGAAATGTTCAATGATGATGGCTCCGGATTAGTCGATGGCCAGGCCGCGGGGAAAGGAGAACGAGGAGCCTGTAGGAAGAAACAGTTCAAAAGGTAAAACAAAGAAAGTTAAATGGAGATGGACCCGGATGAGTGGATGGTCAAGCCGTGGGGAAAGGTGAAAGAAGCGCTTATGATAAGAAGTAAAGGCTCAAGAAAAAGAAAAAAAGGTCAATGAAGATGGCTTCGGAGGAGTTGACAGCTAAGCCGTGGGGAAACGTAAAAGAGGCACCTGCAGTAAAAATAAGTTTAAGAAAATTAAAAAAGAAAAAAAAGTAAAGTTCAATGAAGATGGCTCTAGATAAGTTGATGGCCAGGCCGTGGGGAAAGGTGAACGAAGCGCCTGTAATAAGAAAAAGTTCAAGAAAAGTTAAAAAAAAAAAAAAGTTAAATGGAGATGGCTCTGGATAAGTTGATGGCCAGGCCGTGGGGAAAGGTGAAAGAAGCGCCTGTAATAAGAAAAAGTTCAAGAAAAGTTCAAAAAATACATAAAAAGTTAAATGAAGATGGCAATGGAGGAGTCGACAGCCAAGCCGTGTGGAAAGGTGAAAGAGGCGCCTGCAGTATAAATAAAATCAAGAAAAGTTCATGATGTTTAACAAAAGAAGATTTCAATGGAGATGGCTCCTGATAAGTCGACAGCCAGGCCGTAGGGAAAGGTGAAAGAAGCGCCTGTAATGAGGAAAAAAGCAAGAAAATGTATAGAAAAGCCAGGAAGTGCCAAGGACACAGAATTTTCAGTCAGGCCGATCGATTTTTTCTAAGAACGAGGCTGTAATGGAATGTAACTAGGCGATATTCAAAGTGACTTTTCAGGTCATTCTGATCACCTCATTTAGGGGGGGGGGGGGGGGGGGGGGGGGGGGGGGGGTCAGCCCTCATTTGGTTTTTGCTAACTTTTTACTGTGGCCTCCAAATGAAATTCTGAGACCACATATAAGTAGGCCTTGGTAAGGGTAGTCTATTGGCACCACTTTGGACCTCATGCAATAAGTATTTACCCCCCCCCCCCCAAAAAAAAACCAACCCCAACCCCAGCCCAGAGTATGAGAGGGTATGGGTTGATAATATGGGTGGGTTTTGACTATCACACAATCCCTATGTGGGAATTCTGAGGATGCCATTATGTGCGCCATACTGTAACCCCCCAGAATCCATATCTAAGTATATAAAAAAGGGGTCATTTCTATTTAAGGGGGGGGGGGGGGGGGGGGGTCAGCCCTCCCCAGGTTTTGTAGGCGTGGTGTGGCCTATCTTTTTTTTTCTACTCCCGGAAAAGCAAACAAAAAGTTAAATGATGATGGCAATGGAGGAGTCAACAGCCAAGCCGTGGGGAATGGCAAAATAAGCACCTGTAATAAGAAAAAAAAGCAAGAAAATGTATAGAAAAGCAAACAAAAAGTTAAATGATGATGGCAATGGAGGAGTCAACAGCCAAGCTGTGGGGAAAGGTAAAAAAAGCGCCTGTAATAAGAAAAGGTTTCAAGAAACGTTAGAGACAAAAATTACAATGAAGATGGCAACGGAGGAGTCGATGGCCATGCCGTAGGGAAAAGTGAAAAATTGCCTGTAATAAGAAAACGTTCAAGAAAAGTTCAAGAAAAATATTAAAAAAAGTTAAATGAAGATGGCAACGGAACAGTCGATGGCCAGCCTGCAAGGTCAGCGACTACAATGGTAAGTACTCCTTGCACACACATTAAGTACCCATAATCCCCCTTCTTCCCCTCCCACACACCAAGTACGCACACCCACTCCCCCCCCCCCACAACCTGCACCCCCCAACACCATTTCCCCCCTCCCCCGTGGGGAAAGGTGCAAGAGGCGCCTGCAGTATATATAAATTCAATAAAAGTTAAAGAAAAGATCAAAAAGTTAAACAAATGAAGATTTCAATGAAGATGGCCCTGGATGAGTGGATGGCCAAGCCGTGAGGAAAGGTGAAAGAAGCGCATGCGGTCAAATCAAGTTCAAGTAAAGATAAAGGAGCAAAATTTAATGAGGATTGCCCCGGATGAGTGGATGGCCAAGCCGTGGGGAAAGGTGAACGAGGAGCCTGTAGGAAGAAATAGTTCAAAAACGTTAAAAGGTGAAAGCGGTGCCTGCAGTCAAGTGGTCAAAGAAAAGTCCAAAAACATTAAAAAGTAAGTTTCAATGAAGATGGCAATGGATAAGTTGATGACTAAGCTGTGGGGAAAGGTGAAAGAGGCGCCTGTAGCAAGAAAAAGTTCATGTTTTTTTTTTGAAGTTAAAAAAGTTAAACAAAAGAAAAGTTCAATGAAGACGGCCCCAGATGCATTGATGGCCAGGCCGTGGTGAAAGGTGAAAAAAGCGGCTGCAGTAAAATCAAGTTCAAGAAAAGATTAAAAATGATAGTTAAATGAGGATTGCCCCAGATGCATTGATGGCCGTGGGGAAACGTGAAAGAAGCGCCTGCAGTTAAAAAGTTCAAGAACAGTGAAAAAGTCAAATGGCTCCGGATGAGTGGATGGCCAAGCCGTGGGGAAAGGTAACAGAAGCACTTGTAGCAAGAATAGGTTCAAGAAAAGTTAAAGAAAATTTAAAAAGAAAAAAAAGTTCAATGAAGATGGCTCTAGACGAGTCGATGGCCAGGCTGTGGGAAAACGTGAAAGAGGCGCATGTAGTAAGAAAAAGCTAATAAAAAGTTATAGAAAAGTTAAAAAGGGGAAACAAATGTTCAATGAAGGTGGCCGCAGATGCGTTGATGGCCAAGCCGTGGGGAAACGTGAAAGAGGCGCATGTAGTAAGAAACAGTTCACACAAGTTCAAACAAGGAAAGTTAAATGAAGATGGCCCCGGATGAGTCAATAGCCAGGCCGTGGGGATAGGTGAAAGAAGCGCCTGTAGCAAGAATAGGTTCAAGAAAAGTTAAAGAAAAGTAAAAAAGTAAAAAATAAAGTTCAATGAAGATGACTCCGGATGAGTCGATGGCCAGGCCGTGGGGAAACGTGAAAGAGGCGCATGTAGTAAGAATAGGGATCGGCAATATGATATCATATGATGCCGGCGGTCTGACTAGGTAACTTTGGCCTGGGGCATCATATATATCATATGATATTAAATCATATGATTTTTGTATGATATCATATGATATCATACTCGTCTTTGGTCAACATCATCTGATTTGCCGTTTCCTAAGTAAGAAACAGTTCAAACAAGTTCAAACAAGGAAAGTTAAATGAAGACTGTCCCGAATGAGTCAATAGCCAGGCCGTGGAGAAAGGTGAAAGAAGTGCCTGCAGTTAAAAAGTTCAAGAACAGTGAAAAAGTCAAATGGCCACGGATGAGAGGATGGCCAAGTTGTGGGGAAAGGTAACAGAAGCACTTGTAGCAAGAATACGTTCAAGAAAAGTTCAAGAAAATTAAAAAGGAAAAAAAAGTTAAATGAAGACTGTCCCGGATGGGTCGATAGCCAGGTCGTGGGGAAGGGTGAAAGAAGCGCCTGTAGCAAGAAAAAGTTCATGAAAAGTTAAAGAGAAGTTAAAAAGGGGAAACAAATGTTCAATGAAGGTGGCCACAGATGCGTTGATGGCCAAGCCGTGGGGAAACGTGAAAGAGGCGCATGTGGTGAAAAAGTTGACCGTCCCTCCTTTCGGTACATGACCCTGTACCCAACCCAAACCAGTAGAATAAGTAGAAAGAGAATAAGTAGAATGAGAATAAGTAGAAAGAGAATAAGTAGAATGAGAATAAGTAGAAATAGAACTCAATTACCAGAAGAACCTTCAAAGGAAGAGGAGGAAAGGAAGGGGGGGAAATTAATAAAATGAAAAGAAAAAAGTGTTTTGTTCGAGTTTACATTGTCCTGGTAATAATTGTTTTACTACCTAAGACAGCGAGCAGCCAAATTGCTGGCTGAAGCTAGGTAACCAAGTTCAAGTTCAAGTTCAAGTTCAAGAACACAATTACCTGACAAAGCCTGACCGTCCTTCCTTTCGGTACATGACCCTGTACCCAACCAAAATCAGTAGAATAAGTAGAAAGAGAAGAAGTAGAATGTGATTTAGTAGAAAGAGAAGACAATTACCAGAAGAACCTTCAGAACCTTCAGAAGAAGAGGAGGAAAGGAAGGGGGAGGGGGGGGATGAAAAGAAAAAAAGTGATTTGTTCGAGTTTTATTTTCCTGGTAATCATTGTTTTACTACCTAAGACGGCGAGCAGCCAAATTGCTGGCTGAAGCTATGTAACCAAGTTCAAGTTCAAGTTCAAGAACACAATTACCTGACATAGCCTGACCGTCACCCTTTTTGGTTCATGTCAGGGTACTACTAAGCGCGCGCGGCAGCGCGATGCCGCGCTGCCTTTTGAGCCCCTCTGCGCGTTTCGCGCAGTTTTTTCAACCCCCTGTGGGCGCAGCGCGCAGTTTTTACGCTTTTTGCACTAAAAAGCGCTGACCAATTTGACGTTTGTGCGCTTTAAGCGCTGACCAATTTGGCAAGAAGTAGTACCCTGGTTCATGTCCCTGTTCCCATTATGAACTCAGGAGTGTGGTGGAGTAGCGTTTATAAAAAAGGTAATGATAACGCCTGGTGGGGCGTGGTGTTAAGGGAGCCCGTCGTACGCGGGTGGGGCGCGGTCTCCTACCTCAACTGGACAAGCTACCATCGCAGTTGACAACGACCTGCAACGTCAAGAGCGACCGAAGGGGGAGTCGAACCCCCGACTCTTCAACCTCAAGCGATCTGGTCTACCACTAGACCATTGCATATCACTGAAAGGGGCTGTACCTCTTGTATATGTCTGTACTGCCATGTATATTCTGGCCGCAGACGGTCAGCAGCCTGGAGGATGATAGGCCATGAAATCAACCCAAATCAAAAGTAGAAAGGGACTGCAATTACCTGACAAAGCCCGACCATCCCTCCTTCCGGTACATGACCCTGTATCCGACCCAAATCAGTAGAAAAAGTAGAAAGAGAATAGTATAATGAGATTAAGTAGAAAGGCCATGCAAAGCCAGATCAGCCAGGCCAGATCAGCTTCAGGTCAAATCAGCCCACAAGGCCGAGTCTCGAAACTATGGCTTTCATCGCAGGGCCAATTCCGAATGCGATGGGTTTTATCGCATAATTCGCAGCTAAACAAACTGAGAAAGAGAACACAATTACCTGACAAAGCCTGACCGTCCTTCCTCTCAGTACATGACCCTGTACCCGCAGTGGTGCTCATGCTTCCGTTGGCAGTATGGAGAATGCGAAGGGTGCAAGTGCTAGGGTCTGTAATGTACAAATCCTCCCCCAGGTACGCCAGGCCCAGCGGTCCTGAGATTCCAAAGAGAGCGGAATCGTGGGGTTCATGCCCGAACTTCAAGGGTTCACCAGCCACAGTCGACACGAAGCCAGCTAGGAGCATGCGCACAACTAAGCCACATGCATCTGACCAAACCACTGCCCCGTCTTGCCGCACGGCCACGTACATCGGCCTGCAAAGGACAGCCTGGCGAGCCGGGCCATCTTGCCAGCCTGGCCGGCCAGAGGGCTGGCCTGCCACTGTCGTGACCATACCAGTGGACAGCTGCAGCTTGCGTACCGCATGTGAGCCTGAATCAGCGATGTACAAGGCGTCATTACTGGGAGACAGGGCCAAGCCAACTGGCGCATTGAACCTCGCTGACGTGGCAGGCCCATCAAAGAGGCCAGGCTGGCCATCCAGGGCGCCAGCTATGTGTCTAACCACACGGCTCGTAAGCACCCATTGTTTGACACACTGCAAACATAAAGGGCAGGGGTGGATCGATGCGGTGGGGGCAGGGGTGGGGTGGATCGATGCGGTGGGGTGGGGGTGGGGTGGGGTGGGGTGGGGTGGGGTGGGGTGGATCGATGTGGTGGTGGGGGGGGGGGGGGATCGATGGGGTGAGGGGGTGGGGGGGGGGGGGGGGGGGGGGGTCGATGCGGTGGGGTGGCGTGGGGTGGGGTAAACACCCTATGTTTGACACACTGCACACATAAAGGGCAGGGGTGGATCGATGCGGTGGGTGGGGTGGGGTGGATCAATCTGGTGGGTTGGCGTGGGTGGATCGATGCTGTCAAGAACGTAGGGGGTGGGGTGGGGTGGATCGATGCGGTGGGGGTGGGGTGGGGTGGATTGATGCAGTGGGGGGTGGGGTTGGGTGGATCGATGTTGGGGGTGGGGTGGGGGGGGGGGGGATCGATGCGGCGGGTGGGTGGGTGGGAGGGGGGGTACGCATCCACTGTCTCACACACTGCGCACATAAAGGGCAAAGCGAGACAGGGAAGGGGAAGAAGGATGTATTGAGGATTGAGGTGTGGGGTGGGATAGATCGATGCGCTGGGATGGGTAGGGGTGGGTAGGGGTGGGGTGGATTGATAGGATGAGGTAGGGTGGATCAATGCGGTGGGGTACGCATCCACTGTCTGACACACTGCACACATACGGGGCAAGGCGAGACAGGGAAGGGCAAGACGGATTTATTTAGGCGGTTCCTGAGGTGTGGGGTGGGGCAGGGTTGAATGGATCAATGCGGTGGGGTGGGATGTGGTGGGGTGGGGAGCAGTGGGGTGTGGTGAATTGGTGTGGTGGATTGATGGTATGGTATGGTATGGTATGGTATGGTATGGTATGGTAAGGTAAGGTATGGTATGGTATGGTATGGTATGGTATGGTATGGTATGGTATGGGGTGGGTGGGGTGGGATGGATCGATGCCACACCCCCGTCATGTCCCCAAACTTTAGAATACTCAAGTTCCCCTCTTTATCAGTGAAGTATAGTTCTCCAGTGATAGCAGCAGCGATCCCCTGAGAGCCACTCCAGCCCATCAATCTACCCCACCCCATCAATTCACCTCACCACACCCCACCCCATCAACCCACCACACCCCATCGATCCACCCCACCCCATCAATTCGGCCCACCCCACCTCATCAATCCACCCCACCACACGCCATCAACCCACCCCACAACTCCACGCTCATGTCTACAAACTCTAGAATACTCACGTTCCCCTCTTTATATGTGAAGCAAAGGTCTCCATTTATAGCAGCTGCGATCCCCTCAGAGCCACTCCACCCCATCAATCCACCCAACCCAACCCATCAATCCAGCCTACCCCATCAATCCATCCCTACCCATATATCCACCCCACCCCACCCCATCAATCCATCCCACCCCACAATCCACCCCCTTACACCCCACTCCACCCCATCGATCCACACCACACACCACTCATGTCTACAAACTGTAGAATACTCACGTTCCCCTCTTTATCTGCGAAGTATAAGTCTCCATTTATAGCAGCAGTAATCCCCTCCTCGCCACCCCACCCCATCAATCCACCCCACCCCACCCCATCAATCCATCCTACCCCATCGATCCACCCCACCCCACCCCACCCCATTCTTGTCTACAGAATCTAGAATACTCACATTCCCCTCTATATCAGTGAAGTATAGGGCTCCATGTATAGCAGCTGCCATCCCCTCAGCGCAACCCGAACCCATCAATCTAGCCCCTCAATCCACCACACCCCATCTATCCACCCCGCCACACCCCACCACACTCCTGTCATCAAACTCTACAATACTCACGTTCCTCTCTTTATCTGTGAAGCATAGGCCAACATTTATAGCAGCTGCAATCCCCTCATGGCCTCTCCACCCCCTTAATCCAACCCACCCACCCCCACCACACCACACCCCATCAATCCACCACACCACACCACACCCCATCAATCCACCACACCACACCACACCACACTCCTATCATCAAACTCTAGAATGCTCACGTTCCCCTGTTTATCAGTGAAGTAGAGTCTCCAATTGTAACAGCAATCACCTCAGGGCCTCTCCCTCCCTTAATCCACCCCACCCCACCCCACCCCATCAATCCACCACACCCCACCACACCACACTCCTATCATCAAACTCTAGAATGCTCACGTTCCCCTGTTTATCAGTGAAGTAGAGTCTCCAATTGTAACAGCGATCACCTCAGGGCCTCTTCCTCCCTTAATCCACCCCACCACACCACACCACACCACATCACACCCCATCAATCCACCACACCCCACCACATCACACCACACTCCTGTCATCAAACTCTAGAATACTCACGTTCCTCTTTTTATCAGTGAAGTATAGTCTCCAATTGTAGCAGCGATCACCTCAGGGCCTCTCCCCCCCTTAATCCACCCCACCCCACCACACCACACTCCTGTCATCAAAGTCTAGAATACTCACTATCCCCTTTTTATCAGTGAAGTATAGTCTCCAATTGTAGCTGCAAGCACCTCAGGGCCTCTCCCCACCTTAATCCACCCCACCACACCACACCACACTCCTGTCATCAAACTCTAGAATACTCACGCTCCCCTGTTTATCAGTGAAGCATAGGTCTCCAATTGTAGCAGCGACCACCTCAGGGCCTCTCCCCCCCATCAATCCCCCCCATAAATTCAGCCCCTCTACCCACCCCACCCCCACCACATCAATCCACCCTACCTCATTCCATCGATCTACCCCACCTCACCACACTCTTTATCAGTGAAGTATAGGTCTCAATTTAAAGCAGCTGCGATCACCTCAGGGCCACTCCACCCGATCAATCCGACCCCTTAATCCACCCCACCCCACCCCATCGATCCACCACCCCACACCCCACTCTTGTCTACAAACTCTAGAATACTCACGTTCCCCTCTTTATCAGTGAAGTATAGGTCTCCATTTAAAGCAGCTGCAATTCCCTCAGCGCCACTCCACCCGATCAATCCGACCCCTTAATCCACCCCACCCCACCCCACCCCATCGATCCACCACACCACACACCACACCACTCTTGTCTACAAACTCTAGATTACTCACGTTCCCGTCTGTATCAGTACAGTATAGGTCAAAAAGAATAGCAGCTGAGATCCCCTCAGGGCCACTCCACCCCATCAATCCACCCCACCCCATCGATCCACCCCACCACAGAACACCCCACCCTACTCATGTCTTCAAACTCTAGAATACTCACGTTCCCCTCTTTATATGTGAAGGATAGGTCTCCATTTATAGCTGCAGTGATCCCCTCAGCGCCACTCCACCCCCTTAATCCGCCCCACTCCACCCTATCGATCCACCCCACCCCACCACACCCCACTCTTGCCTACAAACTCTAGAATACTCACGTTCCCCCCTTTATCAGTGAAGTATAGGTCTCCATTTAAAGCAGCTGCAATCCCCTCAGCGCCACTCCACACCATCAATCCACCCCATTAATCCATCCCCACTCCACCCTCTCGAGCCAACCCACCACACCACACCCCACTCATGTCTTCAAACTCTAGAAAACTCACCTTCCCCTCTTTATCTGTGAAGTATAGGTCAACAATAATAATAATAATAATAATAATAATAATAATAATAATAATAATAATAAGCAGCTAAGATCCCCTCAGGGCTACCCCACCCCATCAATCCACCCTACCCCACCACAACCCCTTAGTCCACCCCACTCCACCCCATCGATCCACCCCACCCCACGCCACCCCACTCGTGTCTTCAAACTCTAGAATAATCACGTTCCCCTCTTTGTCAGTGAAGTATAGGTCAACAATTATAGCAGCTGAGATCCCCTCCAAGCAACCATGCCCCATCAATCCACCCTACCCCACCACACCCCCTTAATCCTCCCCACCACACCCCCTCACTCCACCCCACTCCACCCCATCTATCCACCCCACCCCACTCGTTTCTTGAATACTCACATTCCCCTCTTTATCAGTGAAGTATAGGTCTCCATTTATAGCAGCTGCGATCCCCTCAGGGCTACTCAACTCATGTCCCGGGGACGCTCCACCTCCATCCTCATCTGTAGTGCTGATTATAGGGGGTTCGGGTGTACTGCTGCTTGCTGGTGGCCCTGGTGTAACACTGCCAATAGGAGGTTTGCCTGTCCCAGCGGTGGTAGATGGTTGGCGGAGCAGAGATATGACTGCAGAAATGTTGCAGATGAGGGTAGGTTAGGTGATTGAAGCATTGCTATTTTTCGTTTTGTTTTTTACAATATGGTTTATGTCTATCCCAACAGTGATAGAGGGTTGGCGGAGCACGGCTGTGACGGCAAAAAGGGCTCAGATGTGGGTAGGTTAGATGGCTGAAGCATCAACCATTTAGTTTGTTTTCTACAATATGGTTTATGTCTGTCCCAACGGTGGTAGAGGGTTGGCAGAGCAGAGATGTGACTGCAGAAGGGTGTTATGTTATTTTATGTTATGATATGCTATGTTGTATTGTGTTGCATATGTTATGTTATGTTATGTTATGTTATGTTATGTTATGTTATGATATGTTGTGTTATGTTATGTTATGTTATGTTATGTTATGTTATGTTATGTTATGTTATGTTATGTTATGTTATGTTATGATATGCTGTGTTGTATTGTGTTGCATATGCTATGATATGTTATGGTATGATATGTTGTATTATGTTACATATGTTACGTTATGTTATGATATGCTATGTTGTATTATGTTGCATATGTTATGTTATGTTATGTTATGATATGATATGAATATATTTTAATACCCCGTAGGCGCAGGATTAATTGGCAAGATTAAGAGTTGGCAAATGGCCCTTTTTTCATTTTTGATGTCTCGAAGTATAATGCCAAGAATAACTTGGCAAACGTGATTGTTCCTTGACCTGGACAAAGTGACTCAGGTTTAGACCTGGAAAACATTTGGCAAATGGGAATATGCCAAATTACATTCCCTTGGTGCATGTTTATCATCACCAGCTAGCCAGGGAGTGAGTAAGTTGGTACTGTTGGTGGTGTTTTTGTTTTTTATTTGGTGGGGTATGGTCGGTGCAGTAAATGTTTTTTGTAAGAAAGGTATGAGTGTGTGAACTCCTCCATAGGTTTTAGACCAGGCTCGGAGCAGATCCATGCAACGGAACGACGGTGGGCGAATCACCCAGATAAAATGGTTGGCCGCCTTCGGGTCTGGGATAGAAACGTGGCATCCGAGTATCCGACTAGCGTTCAAATCGCTGCCGTTCAAACCGCTGGCGGTCAAACCAGTCAGTGAAACAGGCGCGACCAGATTTGACAGGCGCGACCAGCTTCGACAGGCGCGATCAGCTCAGTGCATCTCGAAATCAGTGCATACAAGGAACGATCAAGGCGATCCGGACCAGTCGAACTGAGTTTGTTTGAATCGAAGGTGTTGGACAAACTTGGCAAACGCCAGGCAGCTAACGACCCACCCAGCTGGCTCAGTTCTGGTATAATTCAGATTGGCAAACGGTCGTTTGCCAACCCATTGGCCAATACTTCTTGCGCCTACGGTATGTCATGCCATGTTACGTTTTGTTTTGCTTGCTTGCTTACTTGCTTGTTTGTTTGTTTGTTTGTTTGCTTGTTTGTTTGCTTTTTGTTGTTTGTTTGTTTGTTTGTTTGTTTGTTTGTTTGTTTGTTTGTTTGTTTGTTTGTTTGTTTGTTTGTTTGTTTGCTATCTTGTTTGTTTGTTAGCTTGTTTGTTTGTTTGTTTGTTTGTTTGTTTGTTTGCTTGATTGTTTGTTTGTTTGTCTGTCTGTTTGTTTGTTTGTTTGTTTGTTTGTTTGTTTGTTATTTGGTTAATTTGTTTGTTTGTTTGTTTGTTTGTTTGTTTGCTTGTTGTATGGTATGGTATGGTATGCCATGGCTGTGTCACCGTACGCTATGTTGTGTTATAATATGCACTTATGCCTAGAGTTCGTTCTACCCTGTTCGATGAGCCATATTGTATGTATGTATGTTACAGTCCAGGGGTAGGCCAAATAGGCTAAAGGGACTTGCCCAACTGTTTGAGGAAGGGCTTAAAACGAAAATCACTGATGAACTGAACCCCAAACAAAATTTGTACCAATGGGGGCCCTGAGTTTGTACTACAGTGATCATTATTAGGAGGCACCTACTTTCTTCTATACACTTTGCGTACGGTCATGCATGCACCCTACCACTGTAATTTTGGTGCGACACGTCGCAAATTGAGTGACTCGGTGCAACCCCAGTGCGAATTGCTGCCCCCCCGAAATCCTGAGGCTCCGGCGCCATATTACCGTGTGCTGCGCTACAAAACCTGAAATCAGGCTTGCGTCACAAGTTTTTGCCTACGCAACTGGACCTACAGAAAGCTGAAAAAAAACAGCCAACAGCCCACAGCCACAACATGGGTGTATTACCACCAAATGCATTCCCCTCGGAATCTGCTCACTATCAACAGCACCGCACAGCAGGCTTGGCCACAAAGCTGAGGACAAGCATGAAGTTCTCCTTGCAGTGATTATATCAAGGATTTGGGCATAAACATGAAGTATCTGGCAGCCAGATGCCCAGGTGTGGAATTTGGTGAGTCATAAACATGAAGTAATCTGGCAGCCAGAATGCCCAGGGGTGTGGAAATTTGGTTGAGTCCATAAACATGAAGTATCTGGCAGCCAGATGCCCAGGTGTGGAATTTGGTGAGTCATAAACATGGAGTATCTGGCAGCCAGGTTTTTTTGCCCCCAGGTGTGGAATTTGGTGAGTCATAAACATGAAGTATCTGGTAGCCAGGTGCCCAGGTGTGGACTTTGGCAAGTCATCAACATTAATTATCTGGCGTGCCCAATGAATCGGTTTATTAGAATCACTGCCCCCTTGACATAATGACCTTGTCAAGCTGCGGGCACGTCTGGAGTCCAGGAGGGCACAAGGATAGTGTAATCATCATCATCATTACTCAGAACGATTGTAGCAAACAAACATGACCCACCATCCGTAGTAGTACAAGTCAGTTGGGATTGGAGCAGGAGCAGGACGAGAGCAAAGATCCTGGCGATGCTGCATGTAGGCTCGCTCGCTAGAGCATGCGTGCGACGAGTTCAGGCGCCTGGACGAATTCTCGTCACCAACAGGACCGATCACTTTTGCGTTCAGTAAGTAGCATTCCGATGCGGCGCGAAGCTCGCCCGGCAGGTAGATGCGAGTTGCGTCCGATGTTCTGGACGTTAAAACCCACACCACCACACCACAGGTGCGCAGAGCCGCGAGGGATGTTAGTAACTTCCAACCATTCTCCAATTGATTATCCGAGGGTTTAATCAAGAAAGCAAAGAAGCATAGAAGCAAACGAACGAAGAAGTACGTTTCATGCTCGTCGCCAGGCGAATTGAGGCCCAAGCTTATACGCCTGCGCCTGACCAGCAGATATAGATAGGTTCCTGACAGATGGCCACCTGTTTTCAGTCCTGTCCGCCAGCTAGGAATTCAAACTTGGCGGAGACGTAATATTTGTATTACGTATTTTTTACAGATTCGTACAGTGGAAGGTTTTTTGGCGGAGCCCCCTCTTCAAAGGGCGCGGGGTGGGGGCGCGGGTCGGGAGCCCCCCAGGGTTCCCCATTTCTCCGTCCGACCCCGACCGTCCGACCGAAAATGATTGAAGCCTGACACGTCAATCCAACGGTCGCATCGCGTAACTAACTCGCTTCGGTCAGCATCCATCGTTGCATTACCCCTTTCGTTCCGTTGCCAACACACTCCGCCAATTATCCGCTTCGCTTGCTTAGCTGGCTTTACTTGGACCAACCTGCCACCATGCCATATACCATGCCCGCATGGTACATGTTAATATGTGAGGGGATTCTCATCCAAGCAGGTGGGTCTCTCGAGCCCCTACCGTGCCTGTCAGTTCTGGAATCTGGATCAAAAATTCAATTTGTATCAGCTAGATGGGTGAGTGGGTGCTTTCGCGCATGGTCAAAGGTGGGTCATGGTTTTCTGGTAACCCTGGGCCCTGACTTGCCTTGTCCATAGGCCCTAATCGCCTACTTGCTAAACCGCAGGTCATCCACTGGCAAATTAACATTAATTGCAAGTAACAACTATAATTAAATTATCCCTGTAGCACAAACTCGGGGCCCCCGTCAGAAGCCACGATTTGATTTAGCTGGGATTCAGATCCTCACGTGGGTAATGGTTTTTTATTTAAAGTGCCCTTCATATCAATTTTTACGGTTGGCGCAAGTCTCTTTAGCCTATTTGGAGTACCCCAGGACTGGAACATATAAAGCAGTTACAAGATAACAAGGGGCTCATGTCCTAGCAGTGAAACAGACACCGCGCCCTAAAGTCAGAGTCGCAGAGCTGAACGAGAACACGATCCCGCCGTCTTCCGGCAGCGGGCTCCAAACTCCGGTCGCCGCCCAAGCCTTAACGACGGGGTCTGGACCATGGAGCCGCCCCTCAGGCTGGGCTGGGAAGCAATATATACATGCATACAAAACGGAGCATACAAATTAACAACAATAGAGCAAAGAAATGCCAGCACAGCATTCGATCTGGCCAATTTTTGGGGATGTCGCACACGTGGCTGGCTCAGGGAGGTTGCCTTCAAGCAACTGAGAGGTTACTGAATGAGGAGTTCCCAGCGTTAGTCGAATCTGCACGCCCGACATGTGCACTGTAAATCCCTGTTTTTCTGTGGTTTCGCACAGGGGGGGTAAAGATGTTCGCTACATGTGCAGACGGTTAGACACAAAAACTGGCGTGTATAGGACCTGTAACAATTATTTTTCTACCAGCAACATATATGTATGTATGTGGGTACAGTCCAAGGGTCTCGTAGGGCGGTAGGCCCAATAGGCTAAAAGCGACTTGCCCAACGTGGATAGGAAGGGGCTAAAAAAGAAAAAGGCAGACAATGCAACAAACAACAAGCAACTAAGAAAGTAGTAGAAAAGAAAAGCTAGCCTCCAGGTCGTAACGTTCCACATTGTAAGGAGCCCAGCTTAAAGCTCAAAAGCCCTTAATGCCTCTAGCGTTCTCACTTTTTAAGCTGTCCCAGAACTGCTGAAATGTTTTGTGCAGTTTATGTGCTGGCTCCGGAGCGTTGCCATTAGAAGCTGCAATGAAGACAAAGCTAAGAGATAACGAAAGAAAAGGGAACCCTAGCATACAATCTAGATCCGTAATGCTTCACAGACTATCACAAGCCCAGCTTCAAGCTCACAAGCACGGCCCTTAAAACACCTCCAGCGGCCGTCTCAATTCTCAGCTTGTCCAGCACCGACTGCTGAAATGATTTTGTGTGTAGCACAGTGGACCTCACAGGCTCAGGAGCGAAGGTGCACCCCTAGAAGCCTGTAAAGAAAACTGCAGAAAAGAAAAGCCCTTGCTCGTTTAACCTCAAACTGTTGGCAGGGTGACCTGCTACCTAAAGACAAGTGGCGCCAGGCAGGGGTTCGATCTATGTCTATATCATAATATGAAGTGAATACACAATACCTTAAATAATATAAGTCGGACTCAGGCTGTCTCACAAGAATTTCGAATTTATTTGAAAAACTAATATTATTGTGACACTTAAATAAAATTAGTTAATATTAGTTTTTCAAACACTTATATTAGTCGCCGTTCCCTAAGTACAAGGACCTAAGAATCAGCACTTGGACGTCTTGAGTTGCTTTATTCAAACGCTCAATTATCACAAGCCGTGAATTTTCCTGGTGATCATGAGGCGCCAGCTTAAGCTTAAAGCCACTCAAGGCGCATTCCAGGGTCTCAGTTGGACATGCTACCCTACTCTCATCTAACTCCGGGAAGGCGGAGTCCCCCCCCCCCTGACCCCCCCCCCCCCCCCCCCCCCCCCCCCCCCCCCTCCCGAGATGAGCAGTGGTCACGGGCCAGCTTCAAGCTAAACGCGCCCCAACGCCTCCAGGTCTAACTCGGGGAAGGGCAGAGTACCCCCCCCCTGAGATTAGCAATGGTCATGAGCCCAGCTTCAAGCTAAAAAGCCCCCAACGCCTCCAGGGTCTCAGTGGCATGCTAGCCTTACTGCTCATCTAACTCGGGGAGGGCAGACCCCACCCCACCCATCATGCTCATCGCCTCCACCAGGCCCCCGGGGTCTGACTGGGGCGGGGGGGCCTCCCCTCTCCTCCCCTCCTTGCTACCGGCATTCCTGCTGACCACTTTGATTCCCGCCTCCTGGAGGTCCTCTATGGCAGAGTCGAGCAGTGAGCCCAGGCCATGTACTCCAGAGCCTTTCAGGAGGGTGGACGCCATGGCCCTCCGCCGATCCGCCTCATTGGGTCTGTGTACTGTCTTCCTGACGCCAGAGGGGGCTACGCCAGGAGGCTGCACCAGCGGGGCTGACCGCCAGAAAGGGGCTTCCCGGTGCCCCCTCTGGTCCAGCGCCAAGCCGTGGACGTGGATGGGGGCCGCCGTCCTCCTCCACCTGCTGTGATGTTTGGATTGGATTGGATTGGGTTGGGTTAGGTTGGATTGCATTGGATTGGACTGGCTTAGATTATATTGGATTGGACTGGGTTGGGTTGGGGTGGGTTGGGTTGGGTTGGGTTGGGATGGTTTGGGTTGGATTGGATTGGGTTGGGTTGGGTTGGGTTGGATTGGGATTGGATCGGGTCGGATTGGATTGGATTGGATTGCGATGGATTGGATTGGATTGGATTGGGTTGGATTGGCGTTGGGTTGGTTGGGTTGGGTTGGGTTGGGTTGGGTTGGGGGTTGGGTTGGGTTGGGTTGGGTTGAGTTGGAGCATTGGATTGGATTGGGTTGGGTTCGGGTTGGTTGTTGGTGGGTTGTGGTTGGATTGATTGGATTGGGATTGGGTTGGATTGGATTGGATTGGATTGGATTGGATTGGATTGGATTGGATTGGATTGGATTGGATTGGATTGGATTGGATTGGATTGGATTGGAACTAAGTGACCATGAGTAGTATCAACACTCATTCACCACTCCTGAGTACAGAATGCAATCACTTATGCCTGGGGAACGGCAACTTAGTGTTTGAAAAACTAATATTAACTAATATTATTACAGTGTCACAATAAATTATAGTATTTCAAATAAATTCGAAATCGTTCTGGGGAGTCACTCCTCCAACTAATATTAGTGATATAATATTTTATTCACTAATATTTATATAACAAAGCCGACCCCTACTCATGCCTAGCAGGCAGAGTGACCATGGGCATTATCAACACTACTACACAACACTCCCGAGTACAGAAAGTAGTCATGTGGGTGTATACAGTTTAAACACATGGACAGGTATGGCCAGGGTATTGGTCGTGTGTATGCAGGGGTCGGCTATGTTATATAACACTGTGCATAACTAAGATGATTTAATATTAGTCGGACGAGCCGTCTCACCAGAATTTCGAATATATTTGAAAAACTAATATTATTGTGACACCAAACTAATATTGGTTACGGTAATATTAGTTTTTCAAACACTTATTATTAGTTGCCGTTCCCATATGTATATGTGCGTATGGATTGGACCAGGGTACTACAAAGCGCGCGCACTGGCAGCGCGCAATTTTGTGCACGCTTTTTGAGCCCCACTGTGCGTTTCGCGCAGTTTTTTAACCCCCTGAGGGGACAGCGCGTGATTTTTGCGCTTTTTGCACTACAAAGCGCTGACCAATTTGACGTTTTTGCACTTTTAAGCGCTGACCCAATTTGACAAAACTTGTAGTACCCTGGATTTGGACTGTTACATGGTTGATCAGCCGACTCTTAGACTGCTAAGGGCCGTTTCAAATGCCATGTATCCCCGTGCGATGCCTACAGAAACCAGGGAGCAAACCAGGAATAGACAGTTTAAATACTTGTGCAGGTCCTGTTGTGCTGGCAAAATGGATAAATAAATAATAAAAATGAATACAACCATAGTTTGCGTGGCCGGCCCCAGTGAAAGCAAACGGCCTGGGACCCTCAACCTCACGCCACTTAACAAGGCGTAAAAGTATTCATTTCTTTTATAAAAATAAATGGATAAGGCAGTCAGATAAATAAATAAATACATGAATGGATCAATAAAGACATACATGAATGGATAAGGTAGTCAGATAAATAAATAAACAAATGAATGAATGGATACATAACCACGTACATGAATGGATAAGGCAGTCTAATAAAAAATAAAAACATAAATAAATAAATAAATAAATAAATACATGAACGAAAAGGCAGTCAGATAAATAAATAAAGGTACATTGAATGGGATAAGGCAGCCAGATTAATAAATGTATAAATACATGAATCGATAAATAAACACTTACATGAATGGACAAAGGCCAGATCAGATAAATAAATAAATACACAATGGATAAGGCAGTCAGATATATATAATAAATAAATAAATATAAATAAAGTAAAACATAGAATGGATACGGCAGTCAGATAAATAAATAAAGAAATAAATACATGAATGGATGAGGCAGTCAGATAAATAAATAAATAAAACATAAATGGATAAGGCAGTCAGATAAATAAATAAATAATACATGAATGGATAAGGCAATCAGATCAAATTTAAATAAATTCAAACATGAATAGATAAGGCAGTCAGATAAATAAATAAATAAATAATACATGAATGGATAAGGCAGCCAGATAAATAAAAATGAATGGATAAGGATAAGGATGGGGATTGGTACTTCAGAAGCACTTTTTTCCCCGACGCATCGCCCAGTTTTTTGCCTTTCTCAGCAGCTTCTCAGCAGCTCCCCAAGCCAGCCACTGTACTACACCCCAAAAATTCAGCAGTTCTGGACGGCTGATTGTACAAGCTTCAAGGTGCACTAGGATGCTTTAGGTTTGGCTGAAAAGCCAGACGGGGAAGCTGCCCAGAAGCTGGTACTCTTAGCGGGAAACAAAAGTACTGGCGCCGCCAGTACGCCCCAATCCTGAAATCAGGCCTGAACACCTTGGCTACCCAAACTGCCTATCAGAAATCTAAAAACAGAGAGGCCTTCCCACCCTGCAGCCCTTACCTTGCAAACCACTGCCTGCAGGCCAGCAGCAAACCAAGCCCACGCTTTAAATTTAATCCACACCATCCCACCCCTCTGACCTGCCCTTCCCCCTCAACCAACCTTGGCACCACCTAAACCTCCAGTCCCAGCAGCACTACCAAGCCCACCCACTCACTCCACCCCTCAACCCCATCCACCCCACCTCACCCCATCCCACACCTCAGACCTGCCGCCTACCCCTCAACCAACCTTGCACACCTAAACCTCCAGTTCCAGCAGCTCTACCAGGCCAACCCACTCACTCCACCTCTCAACCCAATCCACCCCACCCCACATTATCCCACCCCTCATACCTACCTCCCACTCCCCCCAACCACCTTGCACACCACTACACCAGTCCCTGCAGCTCTAACCAAACCCACCCACCCACCCCACCTCTCAACCCAATCCACCCCACGCCACATTTATCCCACCCCTCTTACCTACCTCCCACCCCTCAACCAACCTTGCACACCACTAACCCCAGTCCCTGCCAGCTCTACCAAACCCACCCACCCACCCCACCTCTCAACCCAATCCACCCCACCCCACATTATCCCACCTCTCATACCTACCTCCCACCCCTCAACCAACCTTGTACACCACTACCCCCAGTCCCTGCAGCTCTACCAAGCCCACCCACCCACCCCACCTCTCAACTCAATCCACCCCACCCCACATTATCCCACCTCTCATACCTACCTCCCACCCATCAACCTACCTTGCACACCACTACCCCCAGGCCCACCAGCACTACCAAGCCCACCCACCAACCCCACCCTTCCCACCCCTCACCATAATCCACCCCACCCCTCAACCTACCTTGCACACAGCTACCCCAGGCCCCCCGGCACTGCCTGGCCCCCCACCCTTCCCACCCCTCAACCTACCTTTGCACACCGCCACCCCCAGTCCCACGGCACCGCCTGGCCAGCCTAAGTGTTCTCCCCTCCACCCCTCATTTAACCTTGCACACCACTACCTACAGTCGCTGCAGCACTACCAAGCCCCCCCCTCCCCCCCCCCCACCCCCCCCCCCCCCCCCCCCCCCCCCCCCCCCCCCCCCCCCCCCTCAGCACAATCCACCCAACCCATCCCACCCCTCTGACCGGCCTCCCACCCCTCAACCAACCTCGCACACCACTATCTACAGTCCCTGCCGAACTACCAAGCCCCCCCCCCCCCCCCCCCTCAACACAATCCACCCCATCCCATCCCTCTGACTGGCCTCCCACCCCTTTACCAACCTTGCACACCACTACCTCCAGTCCCTGCAGCACTACCAAGCCCACCCAACCTTGCACATCAGTACCCTCAATCCCAGCAGCACTACCAAGCCCACCTAACCACCCCACCCCTCAACTTACCTTGCACACCACTACCTCCAGTCCCTGCATCACTACCAAGCCCCCCCACCCTGCCCACCCCTCAACCCTATCCACCCAACCTCACCCACAGACCTCCCTCCCACCCCTCAACCTACCCTTGCGCACCACTACCTCCAGGCCCACCGGAACTGCCTGGCCCGCCTAGTTTGGAGTTCTTCCGCCCATGACCACCTCCGCCAGTCTTCGCTCGTCCGATGGCGCTCTTGCCTCCTACATGAATACCGCCTTTGGCACTCTTGCCCCCTCGGGTGTTGCTGCTGCTACCTTGCTTGCCCCCCTTGCTAGATGCTTGCGCCTCCTGGCGACCCGCACGAGCCCGTTGCTTGCCCATGTACACAATCGCTCGATAAATCAATGCAGTGTAGGAATTGGAGGCGTTTATGAGTATGTTTTTGTGCTCGACTGCATGTGATGGGCGTCAAGGTCGCTCGCGAGAAGATGGGTGCGTCCCCCTGGATGCCGTGAATATCGGTCGAGACAACGATGCAGTGAAATAGTGTAAAGCGTTTATCAGTCTCCTTCTGTGTACGAACGCCTGGTTAGATGCTGAGGTCGCTCGCAACAAGAGTGGAGAGGCCCCCGGCGTCTTAGGCTGGCGCTAGCTGGCTCCAAGATCGCAAACTAAACCCGGTGAACAGCCCGGAGTTGGTGTGTTCCTGTTCCTCCATTGAAATTGTGTGGTTTTTATACCTTGAGCAGGAGGTGTCTAGGCCTCCAACTGTTTCCTTCTGACGATCGATTTTTCTGATAATGGGGCTGTAATGGCATGTGTCATGGCAATATCATGAGACATTTGTCAGGCCATTCTGAGCACCTCATTTAGGGGGGGGGGGGGTCGGCCCTCAGGTTTTTTCTAACTTTTTACTTATACCTCCAAATGACATTCTGAGACCACCCATGATTAGGCCTTGGCAAGGGTAGTCCATTGGTACCACTTTGAAACTCGTGCAATAAGTATCTACCCCTTGGGTGGGTGGGTGAATGGGGTGGGGGGCTGGGTGAATTAATGGGTGAGCGGGTGGGTAAATGGGTGAGTATGGGTGGTATGGCCCCTGCCCTGTGTGGGAATTCCGAGGACGCCATTGTGTGCACCATTTTGTAACTCCCCATAATCATGTCTAAGTTTTTCAAAAAAGGGGTATTTCTATTCAAGAGGGGGCGGGGGGGGGGGGGGGGGGGGGGGGGGGGGGGTCAGCCCCCCTCAGGTTTATTAGGGATAGGTGTCCCCCATTTTTGTATTACTCCCGCTTGAAGTATCTACTTTCTGTTGATTAAGAAAACAGTCGAAGACCCCCTACCCCATGAATGTGTTGTGTGGGACTGTGGGTGTCAGGAGTACTCTGGGTCAGATGTGCGTGAAATTAAATTTCAGAAGTAGGAAGTTCACTTTGGAAAAATCGTAAATCCTAAACCCATGCTATAATATCGCCATTGTGAAGTAATGATTGCCCAATCTGGGAATAGTGCTTACCGTATTTCCTCTTCACAATTTGATGTGCAATACAGGGGTAAATATTGCAAAGTTGTCCTTGTTTATCCGTGAATGTATGAAGAGATTTGATCAAGTATACTTTGATAAAATGCTTTGACTCGGACTCTTATTGTTACATAATGCGGCAAGCAGCAAAATTCCTGGCTCGAGCCAAGTGATCGAAATATCCAATTCAAGTTGAGCTTTTCAATTTGAAGCTAAAAATATGTAATAATGTTTCTCGGGAGTGTAGTATACTAGTATTGTAGTGTTACGCTGTGGTGTCCTTAACTTCACGTCCTGTGAGTGAATGTTTTACACGGATGTACCCATTTGAATTTCAATTTCAATCTTAGTGTTAATGCTGCCCACAGCAGGGTTATTCAAAGCGCGCACTTTGCGCTTTTGAGCGCTGACTTTTGTGACCCCCTCTGCGCTTGAAGCGCAGTTTTTTGCAACCCCTTGTGGTCGCTACAAGCAATTTTGCACTTTTTGCACTACACAGCGCAGTTTTTTTGTTTTCAAGTGCTCTAAAGCGCTGGCCAATTTGGCCATTTGAAGTACCCTGGCCCACAGACGATGAGCAGCCTGGAGGCTGACCGACTATGTAATCAAAACAAAACAAAAAACACTTTCTTTGTTTACATTTTGCCCGAACATCCGAAGAAACAAAACATAATTAAATGTCACGACCCTGTCAAAGACGTATCTCTCAGCAGAAGATCTGTCGGCCCATACGGTAACCAAGTTCAAGTTCAAGTTCAAGTCCATAACCTGTTAGCGGATGAGGTGAAACGAGAGGCGAAATAGATACGAATTGAAGCTAGTAAGGATCAAGTTACATACGGTAGGACAAGCATAGGCTGTTGTAAGAGCCGTCAATCACGATTAAAGGGTTTAGGGTACTCATACAGCTGACGGCAGTCAAGATGGAAAGGGGGCACTAGAGTGACGTGGTCCCAAAGGGGCCACAAGTACTCGTGACAGTAAGGCAACATGTAACATGCTGACAATCATTCAATGTACTTATTAATAATCTGATCTGATGTCCAATAAGTACATTGCATGGTTAAGGTTAAGTATGTTATGCTGACAGTTCCATGCCATCATTAGTATTCGGTGCAGGGACTGCAGGGACTCGGTCGGTGCCGTAGGTAGCACTCTTACAAGAGATACGAGAGATAGCAATAAGAGGTATCGGAAGAATACAAGTAGCGGTGGCTGGGCAGAACTGTAGATACTGCCGGGGTGTGGTAGGCGGCGTCTCCCCAGATCGGGGGCGTTGCCCCTACTAGACTGACGGTGCTGAGTCCAGCAAGGACTCAGACCTGGGCACACAAAGCCACTCTATGTACGTACAAGTCGTACTATAACACCATCTATTCAATATCCTAGACAACTGTCTCATCCCTTCACTCCCTCAGTATGCTTCCTGGTTTCCGTGGGTCTAGCATGAGGGGACTTGGAATTGGAAGACAGCGACCAGCCCAGAGTTGGATGAAACGCCACGCAACAATTCAAATTTAAATATACATGACCTTATCAATGCCTCAATGACCTAGAAAAGGTGGATGTCAAGCGGGGGGACTTGGAAATGGAAGATGGTGTGCAGCCCACAGTTAGCTGAAAATATCTATGTTACCAAGTTCAAGTTCAAGTTGGCTGAAAAACCATATACCCATCCAATCCGATCAATCAAATATCAACGACCATGGGTTGGTTGGTGGTTGGACCCAGTGCAAGAAAACGGGCTGGCCCCTTCAACCCAACCCTTCATTTATATATTCACCAACAATCAATGAATGGGGGACATTGGAGCCCACATAGACCAGTCCAGGCACGTCGCAAGCGACGTGTAACATTGGCGGAGAATGTTAGCTATCGGAGCGACAGGTGGCACCGGAATAAAGTGCAGCGGGCCAAAGCCAGGATGTGCAACTTAGTAAAGGCCAGGGTAATGTGCCAACGGCACAACAAACAAACAATCAACATGATAAACACACACACAATCAACACATACACACACACAATCATACAATCAACAAAATTTTAACAATGTGATTGTGTGTGTGTGTATGTAACATTGATGACAAAAGGGTGACTCTAGGGGCTCAGCCAGAAAGCGATAATCTGTTCATCACCATCGCTCTTACTAATCTGCATTTATGTTTATTTGCATTTATATTTATCTAACTCATCAGCATTTACATTTATTTGCATTTATCTTTATCTTACTCATCTGCATTTATATTTATTTGCATTTCTTTTTATCTTACTCGATCGGCATTTATATATACCTGCATTCAGGGAGCAGCCAATTTACTGACTGCAGCTATGTAGTCAAGGTTTTTCACTGATCTGCATTTATGGATTCTTATTTTATGATCTTATTTGAAGAAAATCCTTTGAATAAATTGATAACTGTTGAATAATGCTGTTTTATTGCTGAAGATGGCGAGCACTTGAGCTGCCAAATTGCTGGCTGGATGTAACAAAATTCGAGTTATTTTATGATGGGTAACAATCCTAGTTCTGACGAATGGCTTAATGATTGAGCTCCTAGAAATAACAAAGAAGGTGACGGGTTTGAATCCCGACGGGTGCGATTTAGTGTTAGCGGCCGCTGTCAACCTCCATGGTAGCTTTGTCCAGGTAAAGTAGCAGCCTGTTCCCTACCGCCGTAAGACGAGGCTCCCTTAACACCCCACCCCACCAGGCGTTATCATTGTTTTTTGCAGAGCCCCCTCTTCAAGGGGGCGGGAGCCCCCATGTTTACCCATTTGTCCATCCGACCGAAAAAAATCTTGAAGCCTGACACGTCATCCAACGGTTGCGTAACTAACTCCCTTCGGTCAGCTCCATCGTTGCCACCTTTTGTTCCGTTGCCAACACACTCCGCCAATTTTCCGCGTCGCTTGCGATGCTGCATAGGACTTGTTCAGCACCAGGGTAGCCTACTTTGGCCAAAGGGACTTGCCCAATCTTAAGAAATCTAGCCTAAACAAAAAATGACAACGCCTGGAGGGGCGTGGTGCTTAGGGCGTCCACCCGCACGTCACAGCTGGGGAAAGTCACCATGACTTATGCTGGGTAGCAACAGATGATTGATATCATTTGAAGAAGGTGAGCAGACCAGGGTTGGCTGAAACACCATGTAACAATTCAATATATTATAGCAATTCAGCAGACCCTTCGGGAATCGAGGCTGACAGGTCGTACTTCGTACCTCAACCTTTTCAGGCAAAAGTTACGACAATTCTCCCAGAATGATCAGAATTCTGGGGAGTTCAGGCAACATCGGAGGTTCAAAGTACAAACTACGACCTGTTTAGAAAAACGGATTCAAAAGAGTTCTGCTGAATTCCCATAACACCATGATTGGCAACAGTTCTTTAGTATCAGGGAGCAACAGAGCAACACCAAATCAGTGCTTCGTGGCGGAGCCCCACCTCCTGTGGGGCGGGAGCCCCCAGATTCACCCCATTGTCCGTTTGTCCGTTTGTCCGTCCGACCGAGCTTAAAAACGAAGCCTGACACGTCAGCCAACTGTCTCATAACTAACTAACTAACTGGCTTCGGTCAGCTCCAATCCGTTGCCACCTGCCGTTCTGTTGCCAGCACTCTCCAAAAATCTTCCGCGTCGCTTGCAAAACCAAATCAGAGCTGTCCGTTTCAGCATGTCTTATCAGCTTCTGGACAGCTCCTTAATAATAACCCCAGACTGCCATAACAAGAATAATAATCGTAATCACGTCCATTCTCCTGAACAACTGCTAGCTGATTGTATATATAGCTATGCATATTTAGCTATGCATGCATAGCTATGCATATCTAGCTATGCATATACAGCTATGCATAGACAGCTATGCATATCTAGCTATGCATATCTAGCTATGCATATCTAGCTATGCATATCTAGGTATGCATATACAGCTATGCATATACAGCTATGTATATCTAGCTATGCATATACAGCTATGCACATACAGCTTTGAATGCCTGAACCGTTGAAATAATTCTTTGCCACAGGGCAAGAACTTGAAGGAACCTTCCCGTGCACTGGGGAAGGTTACTGTGGGTTTTGCTTTGCAGACCGGACTACTGCGCGACAGCACGAAGGAAAGTTCTTGACCTCTTTCACGGCCGCAGGTTGGAAATTGTGAGCCTAGCAATGGGTTTGATCCCCTAAGCTTTCAGTCAAAGCTGGTACTACTGTACCAACAAATTTTTTATTTTTTGGGCTACGCATGGTAGCTTCCACCCAGCTCCATTTGCCATTCATAAGGTCAAGCCCAAGGCTGTCAGATGCATAAGAATGGAATTCCCATCATGCCAGCTTGATGACTTGCCACATCAGCTGGCTTCAGGTTTGGCTCACAGACTCACAGGTTTCACTCTGATCAATGCCTTCCTAGATGCTTTGACTGCCATCTGGAAAAGTCTTGAAACTGTCTGATCCACTGTTTTTGGCTGAGGCCCCTCTTCAAGGGGGCGTGAGCCCCCAGGATCACCCCGTTGTCCGTCTGTGCATGTGACCGTCTGACTGAGACGAAGCCTGGCACGTTAGCAAACGGTCTAGCAACTGACTCGCTTTCGTTGCCACCTGTTGCTCCGTTGCGAACACTCTCCGCCAAATGTTAGCAACGCTGCAAAGAACTTGTTCTTTTTGGCTTCCAGCACCAGCTTCAAGGCAGCTCCCCAAGACTGCCACTGGGCCAAACACAAATATTCCAGGAGGACTGGAAAGCTGACGATATCAGCTTCCAGGTCCCTAGTTTGCTTAAGGTTTGAATAAAGAGAGAGCCAAGGAAGCTGCCTGGAAGCTGCTGCTCGTAGCTGGAAGAGAAACTATTTGGCTGTTGCGCCAACCTGGCTCAGGGAGCTGCCTAGAAGCTGCAGCTCGTAGCTGGAAGAGTAACTATGTGGCCGTTGCACCTACCTGGCTCAGGGAGCTGCCTAGAAGCTGCAGCTCTTAGCTGGAAGAGAAACTAAGGTCTGATCCGCAAACAGTATACATTCAGCTTCAAGGAAGGGCAGGGCAGGGTTTAGGGTTTGTTTTTTGTTTGGTTTGGGCCTACTTGATAAAGAGGGGCTTTGTCTCCATGAGTGGTTCTGCTCCAACGATGGGCTTCTTGTGGGCAAGGCAGCGCCGATGCTGTCGGAATAGGTAGAGGGGGTGGATGTATTAAACGCTCCACGTGCCCTTCATGAGCCCTCCCCTGGTGGGTTTCCACCAGGTCTATTCAATAAAGAGGGGCTTTGTTTCAATGAGGGGGTCTGCTTCAACAATGGGCTTTCAGAGGGTGAGGTAGCACCGATGATGTTGGGATAGGCAGAGGGGATTTTCCAAGGTGGCTTGTCACCAGCAGGGCGCTCCCCTCCCTCCCAAGGCCCCGCGGTGGTGTCCATCGACACCCTCAGGGGGTCGCTAGCTGTCCCTTTGGCGCCCGATTTCCAGCCAGGCGGGCTGGGCGAGGCCCGGGTGAACGGGCTCCGTCCGGTAGAGCTGGGCGGTGTCCTGGGAGACACCCCAACAGGGGTGGTATTGCCCCCACCATATTTCCGGGGGGTAGAAGGTGTACCAGACCTTACCCCATGCTCGAGCCCATGCTGATGCAGCACTTGCTTGTGGGCGTGGTCAGCTTGGTGAGGCACCGGCTCCACTCTGGCCACAGCCGAGGGTGTGGCGGTTGCCGCCCTAGTGGAGGAGGTGTACACACTCGACCCACTTCTCGCATCTGGCGGTGCTAGCTGTGCACATTCCCCCATGCCAGGGGTCGCTCCAACTGCACCTGCAGCACCCGGCGTGCTTGTGCCAGGAGCACCGCCCCCCATTCCTAAATAGGCTCCACTACTATCACCAGCACCATCAGGCACAGACCTCAATGCGCCAGGAACACAATCAGCTTGCTTGCTATCACCAGATTGTGTTCCTGGCGCAGCAGCAGCACCAACAGCACCCTCACCAGCCACCCCATGAGCGTCTCCTCCTACTCCACCACCATCACCATCACCATCAGGCACAGACCTCGGAGCACCATCAGCTCCACTACTATCACCATCAGCATCAGGCGCAGACTTCGGAGTGCTATCAGCTTGCATTGCATCACCAGATTGTGAGTCAGTGCCGGTGTCCCTCTCTCCATGCTTACCCTTATCCTTATCCTGAGCTAGAAGGACAGCTGCACCGACTGCTCAACTACCATCACCATCACCATCACCATCAGGCGCAGACCTCGGAGCATTATCAGCTTGCTGGGCACAACCAGATTGTGAGTCAGTGTCCTTCTCTCCATCCTTACCCTTATCCTTATCCTGAGCTAGAAGGACAGCTGCACCGACTGCTCCACTACCATCACCATCACCATCAGGCGCAGACCTCGGAGCACTATCAGCTTGCCTGGCACCTGATTGTGAGTCAGCGCCTGTCTCCTTCTCTCCATCCTTATCCAAAAGGATGGCTGCACCAACTGCTCCAACTACCAGTGCAGTGGCCCCAACTGCACCGACTGCCCCAACTGCCAGGGCAGTAGCACCAACAGCCGTCCCAACAATGGCACCGGTGGACATGCCCCCATCTCCACCACCACCTGCTGTTGCTAGCCCTGCTGCAGCTGCTGGCTCTGCTGCTGGCTCTGCTGCTGGCTCTGCTGCAGCTGCTCCTGGACCCACCGCCGCTGCTGCTGGGCCCGCTGCTGATGTTGCTACTGGCCCTGCTACGGCTGTTGCTGGAGCCACCACTGCTTCTGCTGCTGCTGCTGCTGGCCCTGCTCCTGGACCTGCTGCCGCTGCTGATGTTGCTACTGGCCCTGCTACGGCTGTTGCTGGAGCCACCACTGCTTCTGCTGCTGCTGCTGCTGGCCCTGCTCCTGGACCTGCTGCCGCTGCTGATGTTGCTACTGGCCCTGCTACGGCTGTTGCTGGAACCACCCCTGCTGCTACTGGTGCTGGCTCTGCTGCAGTTGCTCTTGGACCCACCGCCGCTGCTGCTGATGTTGCTATTGGCTCTGCTACGGCTGTTGCTGGAGCCACCCCTGCTGCTGGCTCTGCTGCTGGCTGTGCTGCAGCTGCTCCTGGACCCGCTGCCGCTGCTGCTGGGCCCGCTGCTGATGTTGCTACTGGCTTTGCTACGGCTGTTGCTGGAGCCACCACTGCTTCTGCTGCTGGTGCTGCTGCTGCTGCTGGCCCTGCTCCTGGACCTGCTGCCGCTGCTGATGTTGCTACTGGAGCTGCTTCCCCAGCAGCCGTGCCGGCTGCAGTCCCCAAGGTTGTTCCAGCATCACCAGGGGCAGCAGCAGGGGCTGCTCTGGATGGGGCAGATGAGGCAGCAGCAGGGGCTGCACCAGCATCAGCATCAGGTGCTCCAGCATCACCAGGGGCAGCAGCAGGGGCAGCAGCTCCCCCCTCAGCCTGGGTGGTGTCAGGTGCACTATAGGCCTCATACGCTGCTGCCCCACCTGCAGTCCCTAAGGCTGCTCCGGATGGGTCTGATGGGGCAGGGGCAGCTCTAGATGCTACAGATAGGGCAGCAGCAGGGGCTGCAGCAGCATCAGCAGCAGGTGCTCCAACATCAGCAGGAGCATCACCAGGGGCAGCTGCTCCAGCAGCAGGAGGTGCTGCTCCCGATGGGGCAGATGGGGCAGGGGCAGCTCCAGATGCTCCAGATAGGGCAGCAGCAGGGGCTGCACCAGCAGCAACAGCAGGTGCTCCAGCATCACCAGGAGCATCACCAGGGGCAGCTGCTCCAGCAGCAGGAGGTGCTGCTCCCGATGGGGCAGATGGGCCAGGGGCAGCTCCAGATGCTCCCGATGGGGCAGAAGCAGGGGCTGCACCAGCCACACCACTGGGGTCCCCCCCCACATCCTCTAGTTCGATGTACACAGCGCTTGGGGCTTCTGGGCTAGTGGCGGCCCTGTTACTGCTCACCGCTGTTGGCGTTGGCGTTGGTGCTGGAAGCTTGTCAAGGTTGAACATGGAGCGTGGTAGGTACCAGATGTACCAGGCCAGGAATGCTAGAATGCATAGAAACACAAACACTGCAGGGGTGGGGTGGGGGTGGGGTGAGGTTTGTGTGTGTGCGTGAGGTAAAGGGGTTATATGTGTGTATGCGTGTGTGTATGCATGTGTGTATGTGGCAGGTACCAGATGTACCAGGCCAGGAATGCGAGAATGCATAGAAATACGAACACTGCAGGGGTGGGGGTGGGGTTGTGTGTGTTTGCGCAAGAGCTAAAAGGACTATGTGTGTGTATGTGTGTGTGTGTATGTGTGTGAGCGCGGCAGGTACCAGATGTACCAGGCCAGGAATGCTAGAATGCATAGAAACACGAACACTGCAGGGGTGGGGTGGGGTTTGTGTTTGTGTGTGTGCGAGGTAAAGGGAATATGTGTGTGTATGTGTGTGAGCGTGGCAGGTACCAGATGTACCAGGCCAGGAATGCGAGAATGCATAGAAATATAAACACTGCAGGAGTGGGGTGGGGGTGGGGTGGGGTTTGTGTTTGTGTGTGCGCGAGGTAAAGGGAGTATGTGTGTGTATGTGCGTGTGAGCGAGGTAGGTACCAGATGTACCAGGCCAGGAATGCGAGAATGCATAGAAACACAAACACTGCAGGAGTGGGGTGGGGGTGGGGGTGGGGTTTGTGTTTGTGTGTGCGCGAGGTAAAGGGAGTATGTGTGTGTATGTGCGTGTGAGCGAGGTAGGTACCAGATGTACCAGGCCAGGAATGCGAGAATGCATAGAAACACGAACATTGCAGGAGTGGGGTGGTGTGTGTGTGTGGGGGGGGGGGGGGGCAAGATGAAGGGGGGTAGTGTGATGTGACAAGATAGGTATGTAAGTGATGGAGGAAGCCTATCGGTAGCAGGGGCATATGTCTCTTTGTGTTCATGCTGGACCCTCATTTTCACCGCGTGTGTGTGAGTGTGTGTGTGGGGGTGTGGGGGTGTGTGTGGGGGGGGTGGGGCAAGATGAAGGGGGACAGGGTGAAGTGACAAGATGGGGTTTATAAGTGATGGAGGCAGCATATTGGTAGCAGGGGCATTTGTCTATTTGTGTTCATGCTGGACCCTCTTTTTCACTGTGTGTGTGTGTGTGCGTGTGTGGGTGTGGGGTGGGGTGGGGGCAAGATGAAGGGGGACAGGGTGAAGTGACAGGATGGGGTATATAAGTGATGGAGGCAGCATATTAGTAGCGGGGGCATTTGTCTCTTTGTGTTCATGCTGGACCCTCTTTTTCACTGTGTGTGTGTGTGTGCGTGTGTGGGGTGTGGGGTGGGGGCAAGATGAAGGGGGACAGGGTGAAGTGACAAGATGGGGTATATAAGTGATAGGGGCAGCATATTGGTAGCAGGGGCATTTGTCTCTGTTTTAGTGCAGGTCACTCTTTGTCACTGTTTCTATGTTTCTGCTGTATATTTCATTACATTGTCGTAGGCAGGCCCTTATTGATCCTATATATACTGCTATGCTGTTTTAATGATTCTGCTCTATATTCCATTATATTATCGTAGACAGACCCTTGTTGACCCAATCATAGCATTTTATTTTCAGCTACGGGCAGCAGCTGCTTCTAGGCAGCTCCCCTGGCTAGCTAGTCATAGCTTTACTTTTCAGCTACTGGCAGCAGCAGCTTCTAGGCAGCTCCCCTGACTGGCTAGTCATAGCTCTACTTTCAGCTACGGGCAGCAGCAGCTTCTAGGCAGCTCCCCTGACTGGCTAGTCATATCTTATATTTTTAGCTACGAGCAGCAGCTTCTAGGCAGCTCTCCTGACTAGTAAGCCAAAACTGGTGCAACCTAGTGCACCTTAAAGCAGACACAACCACTTTTCTGTAGACTTCTTGGGGCTTGGCCCAGTGACTGGCTCAGGGAGCTGCCCAGAAGCTGCTGCTCGTAGCTAAAAATAAAAGATATGACTAGCCAGTCAGGGGAGCTGCCTAGAAGCTACTGCAGCCCTTGCTGAAAAGAAAAGCTTTGACTAGCCAGTCAAGGCAGCTGCCTAGAAGCTGCTGCTGCTTGTAGCTGAAAAGAAAAGCTATGGACCCAAGATACACCTCTTTGCTGTTTCTATGTTTTCCTTTTTTTTTAACAAGTCCTATGCAGGGTCGCAAGCGACGCGGAAAATTGGCGATGTGTGTTGGCAACGGAACGAAAAGTGGCAACGATGGAGCTGACAGAAGCGAGTTAGTTACGCGACCGTTGGATGACGTGTCAGGCTTCAAGCAAGAAATTTTTCGGTCGGACGGACAAATGGTTAACCCTGGGGCTCCCGCCCCCTTGAAGAGAATGATGATGATGATGATGATGATGATGATGATGATGATGATGATGATGATGATGATGATGATGATGATGATGATGATGATGATGAATGATGATGATGATGATGATGATGATGGTAATGGTAATGATGATGATGATGATGATGATGATGGTAATGGTAATGATGATGATGATGGTAATGATGATGATGATGACATCATTCATGGTGCCCTATTGAACTCCACATGAGAACGTTGATTGACGGAGTCAAGAGGGGCTTATGAACATCATGAACAAGAAAAGGAAGAAAAGTCCTATGCAGCGTCGCAAGCGACGCGGAAATTGGCGGAGTGTGTTGGCAACAGAACAAAAGGTGGAAACGATGGAGCTGACCGAAGCGAGTTAGTTACGCGACCGTTGGCTGACGTGTCGGGCTTTAATTTTTGTTCTTCGGTCGGACAAACGGACAAATGGCTAAACATGGGGGCTCCCGCCCCTTGAAGAGGGGGCTCCGCCAAAAAAGAAGAAGAAAAGAAGGAAAAAGAAAAAACATTATTTGCCAATCTGTCTGTTGGAACACATCAATGGTCAAAATATCCTGGTGCCCCTGAATGGACTCCATATGCAAAAGCGGCTTCACAGCGGCAAGGGGGAATTATGAGCATCAGTAACACACACACACACACACAAAACAAAATGTGTGCCGATCTGTCTGGTGAGACAAAAACAGCAATGGTCAAAGTATCCTGGTGCCTTTATGGACGCCAAATGCGCCCCCCCAGCTTCACAGTGGTAAGAGAGAATGATGAACATCAGTAACACACACACACACACACATTGTGCTGATCTGTTTGGTGAGACAAAAACAGCAATGGTCAAAATATCCTGGTGCCTTTATGGACGCCAAATGCGCCCCCACAGCTTCACAACGGCTACGAGAAATTATGAACATCAGTAACACACACACACACGCACACACAATGTGCTGATCTGTCTGGTGAGACAAAAACAGCAATGGTCAAAGTATCCTGGTGCCTTTATGGACTCCAAATGCGCCCCCCCAGCTTCACAGTGGCAAGAGAGAATGATGAACAGCAGTAACACACACACACACACACACATTGTGCTGATCTGTTTGGTGAGACAAAAACAGCAATGGTCAAAATATCCTGGTGCCTGTATGGACGCCAAATGCGCCCCCACAGCTTCACAGCGGCTACGAGGAATTATGAACATCAGTAACACACACACACACACACATTGTGCTGATCTGTTTGGTGAGACTTGAACAGCAATGGTTACTCTGCCTGGTGCCCCTGAATGGACTCCAAATGTGCGCGTGGCTTCACAGTGGCAAGGGGGAATTATGAGCATCAGTAACACACACAACACAAAATGTGCTGATCTGTCTGGCGAAACAAACACAGCAATGGTTACTTTGTCCTGGTGCCTTTATGGACTCCAAATGCAAAAGCAGCTTCACAGCGGATAGGAGGAATTGTGAACATTACTAACACACACAACACAAAATGTGCTGATCTGCCTGGTGACAAAAAATGGTGGCATTGCCCTGGTGCCTTTATGGACTCCAAATGTGTGTGTGGCTTCACAGTGGCATGGGGGGGATTATGAGCATCAGTACACACACACAACACAACACACACAACACAAAATTTGCTGATCTGTCTAGTGACAAAAAATGGTGGCATTGCCCTGGTGCCTTTATGGACTCCAAATGTGTGTGTGGCTTCACAGTGGCATGGGGGGGATTATGAGCATCAGTACACACACACACACACACACATAATGTGCTGATCTGTCTGGTGAAACAAAAACAGCAATGATAAAATTGCCCTGGTTTCTATATTTCTGCTGTATATTTCATTACATTGTCGTAGGCAGGCCCTTATTGATCCTATATATACTGCTATGCTGTTTTAATGATTCTGCTCTATATTCCATTATATTATCGTAGACAGACCCTTGTTGACCCAATCATAGCATTTTATTTTCAGCTACGGGCAGCAGCTGCTTCTAGGCAGCTCCCCTGGCTAGCTAGTCATAGCTTTACTTTTCAGCTACTGGCAGCAGCAGCTTCTAGGCAGCTCCCCTTACTGGCTAGTCATAGCTTTACTTTCAGCTACGGGCAGCAGCAGCTTCTAGGCAGCTCCCCTGACTGGCTAGTCATATCTTATATTTTTAGCTACGAGCAGCAGCTTCTAGGCAGCTCTCCTGACTAGTAAGCCAAAACTGGTGCAACCTAGTGCACCTTAAAGCAGACACAACCACTTTTCTGTAGACTTCTTGGGCTTGGCCCAGTGACTGGCTCAGGGAGCTGCCCAGAAGCTGCTGCTCGTAGCTAAAAAATAAAAGATATGACTAGCCAGTCAGGGGAGCTGCCTAGAAGCTACTGCTGCCCTTGCTGAAAAGAAAAAGCTTTGACTAGCCAGTCAGGGGAGCTACATAGAAGCTGCTGCTGCTTGTAGCTAAAAATAAAAGCTATGGACCCAAGATACACCTCTTTGCTGTTTCTATGTTTTCCTTTTTTTTAACAAGTCCTATGCAGGGTCGCAAGCGACGCGGAAAATTGGCGATGTGTGTTGGCAACGGAACGAAAAGTGGCAACGATGGAGCTGACAGAAGCGAGTTAGTTACGCGACCGTTGGATGACGTGTCAGGCTTCAAGCAAGAAAATTTTTCGGTCGGACGGACAAATGGTTAACCCTGGGGGCTCCCCCCCCTTGAAGAGAATGATGATGATGATGATGATGATGATGATGATGATGATGATGATGATGATGATGATGATGATGATGATGATGATGATGATGGTCATAATGATGATGATGATGATGATGATGGTAATGGTAATGATGATGATGATGATGATGATGATGGTAATGGTAATGATGATGATGATGATGGTAATGATGATGATGATGATGACATCATTCATGGTGCCCTATTGAACTCCACATGAGAACGTTGATTGACGGAGTCAAGAGGGGCTTATGAACATCATGAACAAGAAAAGGAAGAAAAGTCCTATGCAGCGTCGCAAGCGACGCGGAAATTGGCGGAGTGTGTTGGCAACAGAACAAAAGGTGGAAACGATGGAGCTGACCGAAGCGAGTTAGTTACGCGACCGTTGGCTGACGTGTCGGGCTTTAATTTTTGTTCTTCGGTCGGACAAACGGACAAATGGCTAAACATGGGCTCCCGCCCCCTTGAAGAGGGGGCTCCGCCAAAAAAAGAAGAAGAAAAGAAGGAAAAAGAAAAAAACATTATTTGCCAATCTGTCTGTTGGAACACATCAATGGTCAAAATATCCTGGTGCCCCTGAATGGACTCCATATGCAAAAGCGGCTTCACAGCGGCAAGGGGAATTATGAGCATCAGTAACACACACACACACACACAAAACAAAATGTGTGCCGATCTGTCTGGTGAGACAAAAACAGCAATGGTCAAAGTATCCTGGTGCCTTTATGGACGCCAAATGCGCCCCCCCAGCTTCACAGTGGCAAGAGAGAATGATGAACATCAGTAACACACACACACACACATTGTGCTGATCTGTTTGGTGAGACAAAAACAGCAATGGTCAAAATATCCTGGTGCCTTTATGGACGCCAAATGCGCCCCCACAGCTTCACAACGGCTACGAGAAATTATGAACATCAGTAACACACACACACACGCACACACAATGTGCTGATCTGTCTGGTGAGACAAAAACAGCAATGGTCAAAGTATCCTGGTGCCTTTATGGACTCCAAATGCGCCCCCCCAGCTTCACAGTGGCAAGAGAGAATGATGAACAGCAGTAACACACACACACACACACACATTGTGCTGATCTGTTTGGTGAGACAAAAACAGCAATGGTCAAAAATATCCTGGTGCCTGTATGGACGCCAAATGCGCCCCCACAGCTTCACAGCGGCTACGAGGAATTATGAACATCAGTAACACACACACACACACACATTGTGCTGATCTGTTTGGTGAGACTTGAACAGCAATGGTTACTCTGCCTGGTGCCCCTGAATGGACTCCAAATGTGCGCGTGGCTTCACAGTGGCAAGGGGGAATTATGAGCATCAGTAACACACACAACACAAAATGTGCTGATCTGTCTGGCGAAACAAACACAGCAATGGTTACTTTGTCCTGGTGCCTTTATGGACTCCAAATGCAAAAAGCAGCTTCACAGCGGATAGGAGGAATTGTGAACATTACTAACACACACAACACAAAATGTGCTGATCTGTCTGGTGACAAAAAAATGGTGGCATTGCCCTGGTGCCTTTATGGACTCCAAATGTGTGTCGTGGCTTCACAGTGGCATGGGGGGGATTATGAGCATCAGTACACACACACAACACAACACCCACAACACAAAATTTGCTGATCTGTCTAGTGACAAAAAATGGTGGCATTGCCCTGGTGCCTTTATGGACTCCAAATGTGTGTGTGGCTTCACAGTGGCATGGGGGGGATTATGAGCATCAGTACACACACACACACACACACAACACACACACACATAATGTGCTGATCTGTCTGGTGAAACAAAAACAGCAATGATAAAATTGCCCCTGGTTTCTATATTTCTGCTGTATATTTCATTACATTGTCGTAGGCAGGCCCTTATTGATCCTATATATACTGCTATGCTGTTTTAATGATTCTGCTCTATATTCCATTATATTATCGTAGACAGACCCTTGTTGACCCAATCATAGCATTTTATTTTCAGCTACGGGCAGCAGCTGCTTCTAGGCAGCTCCCCTGGCTAGCTAGTCATAGCTTTACTTTTCAGCTACTGGCAGCAGCAGCTTCTAGGCAGCTCCCCTTACTGGCTAGTCATAGCTTTACTTTCAGCTACGGGCAGCAGCAGCTTCTAGGCAGCTCCCCTGACTGGCTAGTCATATCTTATATTTTTAGCTACGAGCAGCAGCTTCTAGGCAGCTCTCCTGACTAGTAAGCCAAAACTGGTGCAACCTAGTGCACCTTAAAGCAGACACAACCACTTTTCTGTAGACTTCTTGGGGCTTGGCCCAGTGACTGGCTCAGGGAGCTGCCCAGAAGCTGCTGCTCGTAGCTAAAAATAAAAGATATGACTAGCCAGTCAGGGGAGCTGCCTAGAAGCTACTGCTGCCCTTGCTGAAAAGAAAAGCTTTGACTAGCCAGTCAGGGGAGCTACATAGAAGCTGCTGCTGCTTGTAGCTAAAAATAAAAGCTATGGACCCAAGATACACCTCTTTGCTGTTTCTATGTTTTCCTTTTTTTAACAAGTCCTATGCAGGGTCGCAAGCGACGCGGAAAAATTGGCGATGTGTGTTGGCAACGGAACGAAAAGTGGCAACGATGGAGCTGACAGAAGCGAGTTAGTTACGCGACCGTTGGATGACGTGTCAGGCTTCAAGCAAGAAATTTTTTCGGTCGGACGGACAAATGGTTAACCCTGGGGGCTCCCGCCCCCTTGAAGAGAATGATGATGATGATGATGATGATGATGATGATGATGATGATGATGATGATGATGATGATGATGATGATGATGATGATGATGATGATGATGATGGTCATAATGATGATGATGATGATGATGATGGTAATGGTAATGATGATGATGAAGATGATGATGATGATGGTAATGGTAATGATGATGATGATGATGGTAATGATGATGATGATGACATCATTCATGGTGCCCTATTGAACTCCACATGAGAACGTTGATTGACGGAGTCAAGAGGGGCTTATGAACATCATGAACAAGAAAAGGAAGAAAAGTCCTATGCAGCGTCGCAAGCGACGCGGAAATTGGCGGAGTGTGTTGGCAACAGAACAAAAGGTGGAAACGATGGAGCTGACCGAAGCGAGTTAGTTACGCGACCGTTGGCTGACGTGTCGGGCTTTAATTTTTGTTCTTCGGTCGGACAAACGGACAAATGGCTAAACATGGGGCTCCCGCCCCCTTGAAGAGGGGGCTCCGCCAAAAAAAGAAGAAGAAAAGAAGGAAAAAGAAAAAACATTATTTGCCAATCTGTCTGTTGGAACACATCAATGGTCAAAATATCCTGGTGCCCCTGAATGGACTCCATATGCAAAAGCGGCTTCACAGCGGCAAGGGGGAATTATGAGCATCAGTAACACACACACACACACACAAAACAAAATGTGTGCCGATCTGTCTGGTGAGACAAAAACAGCAATGGTCAAAGTATCCTGGTGCCTTTATGGACGCCAAATGCGCCCCCCCAGCTTCACAGTGGCAAGAGAGAATGATGAACATCAGTAACACACACACACACACACATTGTGCTGATCTGTTTGGTGAGACAAAAACAGCAATGGTCAAAATATCCTGGTGCCTTTATGGACGCCAAATGCGCCCCCACAGCTTCACAACGGCTACGAGAAATTATGAACATCAGTAACACACACACACACGCACACACAATGTGCTGATCTGTCTGGTGAGACAAAAACAGCAATGGTCAAAGTATCCTGGTGCCTTTATGGACTCCAAATGCGCCCCCCCAGCTTCACAGTGGCAAGAGAGAATGATGAACAGCAGTAACACACACACACACACACACACATTGTGCTGATCTGTTTGGTGAGACAAAAACAGCAATGGTCAAAATATCCTGGTGCCTGTATGGACGCCAAATGCGCCCCCACAGCTTCACAGCGGCTACGAGGAATTATGAACATCAGTAACACACACACACACACACACATTGTGCTGATCTGTTTGGTGAGACTTGAACAGCAATGGTTACTCTGCCTGGTGCCCCTGAATGGACTCCAAATGTGCGCGTGGCTTCACAGTGGCAAGGGGGAATTATGAGCATCAGTAACACACACAACACAAAATGTGCTGATCTGTCTGGCGAAACAAACACAGCAATGGTTACTTTGTCCTGGTGCCTTTATGGACTCCAAATGCAAAAGCAGCTTCACAGCGGATAGGAGGAATTGTGAAACATTACTAACACACACAACACAAAATGTGCTGATCTGTCTGGTGACAAAAAATGGTGG
Source organism: Microglena sp. YARC (assembly GCA_022414725.1). NCBI lineage: Eukaryota > Viridiplantae > Chlorophyta > Chlorophyceae > Chlamydomonadales > Chlamydomonadaceae > Microglena > Microglena sp. YARC. Next base: position 41,680,777 of record CM039465.1, on the reverse strand, counting down.
CATTGCCCTGGTGCCTTTATGGACTCCAAATGTGTGTGTGGCTTCACAGTGGCATGGGGGGGATTATGAGCATCAGTACACACACACAACACAACACACACAACACAAAATTTGCTGATCTGTCTAGTGACAAAAAATGGTGGCATTGCCCTGGTGCCTTTATGGACTCCAAATGTGTGTGTGGCTTCACAGTGGCATGGGGGGGATTATGAGCATCAGTACACACACACACACACACACACACACACACACACATAATGTGCTGATCTGTCTGGTGAAACAAAAACTGCAATGATAACATTGCCCTGGTTTCTATATTTCTGCTGTATATTTCATTACATTGTCGTAGGCAGGCCCTTATTGATCCTATATATACTGCTATGCTGTTTTAATGATTCTGCTCTATATTCCATTATATTATCGTAGACAGACCCTTGTTGACCCAGTCATAGCATTTTATTTTCAGCTACGGGCAGCAGCTGCTTCTAGGCAGCTCCCCTGGCTAGCTAGTCATAGCTTTACTTTTCAGCTACTGGCAGCAGCAGCTTCTAGGCAGCTCCCCTGACTGGCTAGTCATAGCTCTACTTTCAGCTACGGGCAGCAGCAGCTTCTAGGCAGCTCCCCTGACTGGCTAGTCATATCTTATATTTTTAGCTACGAGCAGCAGCTTCTAGGCAGCTCTCCTGACTAGTAAGCCAAAACTGGTGCAACCTAGTGCACCTTAAAGCAGACACAACCACTTTTCTGTAGACTTCTTGGGGCTTGGCCCAGTGACTGGCTCAGGGAGCTGCCCAGAAGCTGCTGCTCGTAGCTAAAAATAAAAGATATGACTAGCCAGTCAGGGGAGCTGCCTAGAAGCTACTGCTGCCCTTGCTGAAAAGAAAAAGCTTTGACTAGCCAGTCAGGGGAGCTACATAGAAGCTGCTGCTGCTTGTAGCTAAAAATAAAAGCTATGGACCCAAGATACACCTCTTTGCTGTTTCTATGTTTTCCTTTTTTTTAACAAGTCCTATGCAGGGTCGCAAGCGACGCGGAAAATTGGCGATGTGTGTTTGGCAACGGAACGAAAAGTGGCAACGATGGAGCTGACAGAAGCGAGTTAGTTACGCGACCGTTGGATGACGTGTCAGGCTTCAAGCAAGAAATTTTCGGTCGGACGGACAAATGGTTAACCCTGGGGGCTCCCGCCCCCTTGAAGAGAATGATGATGATGATGATGATGATGATGATGATGATGATGATGATGATGATGATGATGATGATGATGATGATGATGATGATGATGATGATGATGATGGTCATAATGATGATGATGATGATGATGATGGTAATGGTAATGATGATGATGATGATGATGATGATGGTAATGGTAATGATGATGATGATGATGGTAATGATGATGATGATGACATCATTCATGGTGCCCTATTGAACTCCACATGAGAACGTTGATTGACGGAGTCAAGAGGGGCTTATGAACATCATGAACAAGAAAAGGAAGAAAAGTCCTATGCAGCGTCGGCAAGCGACGCGGAAATTGGCGGAGTGTGTTGGCAACAGAACAAAAGGTGGAAACGATGGAGCTGACCGAAGCGAGTTAGTTACGCGACCGTTGGCTGACGTGTCGGGCTTTAATTTTTGTTCTTCGGTCGGACAAACGGACGAATGGCCTAAACATGGGGGCTCCCGCCCCCTTGAAGAGGGGGCTCCGCCAAAAAAAGAAGAAGAAAAGAAGGAAAAAGAAAAAACATTATTTGCCAATCTGTCTGTTGGAACACATCAATGGTCAAAATATCCTGGTGCCCCTGAATGGACTCCATATGCAAAAGCGGCTTCACAGCGGCAAGGGGAATTATGAGCATCAGTAACACACACACACACACACAAAACAAAAATGTGTGCCCGATCTGTCTGGTGAGACAAAAACAGCAATGGTCAAAGTATCCTGGGTGCCTTTATGGACGCCAAATGCGCCCCCCAGCTTCACAGTGGCAAGAGAGAATGATGAACATCAGTAACACACACACACACACACATTGTGCTGATCTGTTTGGTGAGACAAAAACAGCAATGGTCAAAAATATCCTGGTGCCTTTTATGGACGCCAAATGCGCCCCCACAGCTTCACAACGGCTACGAGAAATTATGAACATCAGTAACACACACACACACGCACACACAATGTGCTGATCTGTCTGGTGAGACAAAAAGAGCAATGGTCAAAGTATCCTGGTGCCTTTATGGACTTCAAATGCGCCCCCCCAGCTTCACAGTGGCAAGAGAGAATGATGAACAGCAGTAACACACACACACACACACACATTGTGCTGATCTGTTTGGTGAAGACAAAAACAGCAATGGTCAAAATATCCTGGTGCCTGTATGGACGCCAAATGCGCCCCACAGCTTCACAGCGGCTACGAGGAATTATGAACATCAGTAACACACACACACACACACATTGTGCTGATCTGTTTGGTGAGACTTGAACAGCAATGGTTACTCTGCCTGGTGCCCCTGAATGGACTCCAAATGTGCGCGTGGCTTCACAGTGGCAAGGGGGAATTATGAGCATCAGTAACACACACAACACAAAATGTGCTGATCTGTCTGGCGAAAACAAACACAGCAATGGTTACTTTGTCCTGGTGCCTTTATGGACTCCAAATGCAAAAAGCAGCTTCACAGCGGATAGGAGGAATTGTTGAACATTACTAACACACACAAACACAAAATGTGCTGATCTGTCTGGTGACAAAAAATGGTGGCATTGCCCTGGTGCCTTTATGGACTCCAAATGTGTGTGTGGCTTCACAGTGGCATGGGGGGGATTATGAGCATCAGTACACACACACAACACAACACACACAACACAAAATTTGCTGATCTGTCTAGTGACAAAAAATGGTGGCATTGCCCTGGTGCCTTTATGGACTCCAAATGTGTGTGTGGCTTCACAGTGGCATGGGGAGGATTATGAGCATCAGTACACACACACACACACACACACACACACACACACACATAATGTGCTGATCTGTCTGGTGAAACAAAAACTGCAATGATAAACATTGCCCTGGTTTCTATGTTTCTGCTGTATATTTTCATTACATTGTCGTAGGGCAGGCCCTTATTGATCCTATAATATACTGCCTATGCTGTTTTAATGATTCTGCTCTATTTCCATTATATTATCGTAGACAGACCCTTGTTGACCCAGTCATAAGCATTTTATTTTCAGCTACGGGCTAGCAGCTGCTTCTAGGCCAGCTCCCCTGGCTAGCTAGTCATAGCTTTACTTTCAGCTACTGGCAGCAGCAGCTTCTAAGCAGCTCCCCCTGACTGGCTAGTCATAGCTCTACTTTCAAGCTACGGGCAGCAGCAGCTTCTAGGCAGCTCCCCTGACTGGCTAGTCATATCTTATATTTTTAGCTACGAGCAGCAGCTTCTAGGCAGCTCTCCTGACTAGTAAGCCAAACTGGTGCAACTAGTGCACCTTAAAAGCAGACACAACCACTTTTCTGTAGACTTCTTGGGGCTTGGCCCAGTGACTGGCTCAGGGAGCTGCCCAGAAGCTGCTGCTCGTAGCTAAAAATAAAAGATATGACTAGCCAGTCAGGGGAGCTGCCTAGAAGCTACTGCTGCCCTTGCTGAAAAGAAAAGCTTTGACTCAAGCCAGTCAGGGGAGCTACATAGAAGCTGCTGCTGCTTGTAGCTAAAATAAAAGCTATGGACCCAAGATACACCATCTTGCTGTTTCTATGTTTCCTTTTTTTTTAACAAAGTCCTATGCAGGTCCGCAAGCGAACGAACGGAAAATTGGCGATGTGTGTTGGCAACGGAACGAAGAAGTCGGCAACGATGAGCTGAAGAAGCGAGTTTAGTTTACGCGACCGTTGGGAATGACGTGTCAGGCTCAGCAAGAAATTTTTCGGTCGGACGGACAAATGGTTAACCCTGGGGGCTACCCGCTCCGCCCCATGCCCCCCCGCCCGCCTGAGGAATGATGATGATGAATGGATGATGATGATGATGATGATGATGAGATTGATGAGATGATGATGATGATGATGATGATGATGATGATATGATGATGATGATGGTCATAATGATGATGATGAGAGATGATGGTAATGGTAATGATGATGATGATGAGATGATGATGGTAATGGTAATGATGATGATGATGATGGTAATGATAGATGATGATTGACTCATTTCATGGTGCCCTATT
>CM039465.1:41590531-41675543 GCA_022414725.1 Microglena sp. YARC | reverse complement strand
CCACACCAACGACACGCACAGCACACCTCACCACACCACACACACCCACACGCAGCACCTACACTTCACCACAGCCACACCACACACGCCTCAACCTCACCACAGTCCACACCGACAGCCACACCGACAAATCACTACAACACAGCAGCAACTCCGAACACTGCACAACACAACAGCAACGCACCAAAAACACCCAAATCACACCTAACACACCAAATACAACTCAACCTACCACATCAAAGCCACACATAATGTGTCATATGGTATGGGGTTAGCATCATGGTATGATTTGTACTAACATGCATGGTTTATTGATTATGTATGACATGGTGCAGAGGTAGTGGCATGGTTATGGTTTATGACTGCATGCATGGTAACTTGGTTAGTATGTTGTAGTATAACATGTTGTGGCATAGCATGGTATATTGGTATGGTCTCGTCATGGTGGCAGCATAGCATGGCATAGCATGGGTTATACCAACATGCATGATACTGAAGGTATATTGGTGTGGTATGGCATGTGTAGCATGGCAATGGTATGGTTTAAACCACATGCATGTTAGCATGGTAGTAAAGGGTGTGCTATGGCATTGGTGTAGGTATAGCATGGATAAGTATCGGTGTATTCCAGCATGCATGATACATATGTCCTAATGGTGGTGGTATTGCATGGTGTGCATAGCATGTATGGTTTGTAACCGTACCTTGCATAGTAATAGTTGGTATGGGCATGGCATGGTGCACCATAGCATGGCATGTCAGGTTTATATTTAGTTATATATGTTGTATTTGCTTTTACGGGCTTTCTGATGGACTCCCCGTTATGGCATTCTAAGTGTCTCATTGTGATTCATTTAGTTTGTCGTGCTCGCTCTCTCACATTGTGTGGCGTGGTCATATAGGTGAGGTGGTGCCCGCAGCATAGACTCTGTCCTGCGTCAGTATCACCACTTTTGGTTTGGGTCGTTGCGTAGTTGGAGGTGGACGCATGTACTGAGTATGTAGTCGATTGGTGCTGATTGAGATGGCGGGGTTGTGCGTGTATCTTCGTTTGTCGGATAGAATAGGTTTTCAAATTGTTGTGTATGTGCGTGGTGGTATTGGCCGCTGTCTTTTGGTTGATGGAGACCTAGTTTACTCCAGTTGGTTGCTTAGCTTTGAAGCTTGGCCCCAGGCTCTCTTCGCTCTCACTTTCTCGTGGTGCACTTCTTGGCGTATAGTGATACTTATTGTTGCTCGATGGTCTAGTGTGTCGCTTCCCGTCTTATGGTGGCTGGCGCTCGCTCGTTTTTTGGGACTTTCGTCTAGATGTGTGTGTATGGGTTGTTTATGTGTGGTGCTAGTGTTGTTGATGATGTCGCAGTCAGTGTGTGACCATTAATTCAGGGATGCTAGGGTGGCTCTTACGGTGTCGGAGGTTCTGTCGAGACTTTAGTGTGCAATGGCGGGCCGTCCCTAACGCACGCCAGGGGACACGCCGCCGACTTCTGCACTATCAGCCGTCGATATGGGAACGAGGGTGTCCGACGCGCAAATGCGACATGGCGGAATCGTAATAGCGATGTTGTTTAGGTTAGGCAACGAAGCGGCTTGTGTCTGGGGTCCCGAATGAATTGCATGAAGTGTGGGGACTGAAGGCCACATCTAGCTTGATATGCGGGCTGACCGACGTGACAAGATTCAACTATCGCTCTAATTGTGTAGCATTTTTCCTGTGCATGCAACTGCTTGCAATAAAGTCAAATCTACAAGACAGTCCAGCAGCGTTTTAATACTCCTTCACCTTTAAACAACCCTACAAAATGTGAATTTGTCGCAGTAAATGAAGCTACTCATCCGATTGATTAATCACTGAAATCCAAATTTTATTCGAAATCAATGAATGGCAATTCAAATCAATGAAATTGCCATTCAATTCAGTCAAGTGGCCAACAACAGATTTTGATTTATATCATTAATTAATCAATTTTATTTATTTATTAATTATTTATTAATTAAGTTAATTCGTAATGATAATTACATTTATAATTGATAATTAATTAAATATAATTTAATTAATTTAGTTTAATTAATCAATTAATTTATTAATTAAAATTGATCAAACATTTAACATAATTTGATTTAATTCAATTTAATCTATTATTCATTAATTAATACAATTTATTTATTTAATTAGACAATATACAATGGAATAAAATAATACAATTAAAATTTAAATTAAATACAGATTTATTGTAAAACATTTTCATTCGGGGACGCGCTCCAGGCGCGCTTTATTGATTGAGGGATTGAGGCCTGTCAAAACTGTTTGGTGTGTTTTGTGTGTCCGGTGTCACAACCTACTTTTCAGGTTCCTTCAAATCACAAAAACAAAACATTAATATGAGATTTCCGCAATGAATAAGACCTATTGTTACCGAGATATTCTCAAGAGACTCATACGAGCATCGAATTCAAGAAACCAGGAGCTAGGTTTGTGCTTTTTGGGCCAACAAGCGACAATTATTGGGTAACAATTTGCATCATTTCAAATTCGGTACCATCCAATCATGTGGCGCATGCACATAGGTTTGGAAATGAATTGTTTTCGTCAAAAAATCGAGGCGAACATGCCAAGCATCACAATGGACGAAACGTCGCCTAGGGCACTTGAGCTATTTTTAGCACGGACTTCAGCGCACAGCTCAGCACGGGCGTGCGTGGGGCAGCCGGTGGTGCGTTGGGGTGCCCGGGTGGAATAATGAAGCCACGCCAACTATGGTACTTCTAATTTCTAATTCACGTAATGCTCATGTTTCAATGAAGCACTGCCGACGTTTCGTGTTGCACACTAAGTGGAGGTACCCACGTGTTCGCATTGGGGTTCTTAGGGCGCCTGTAGTGTGAGGTTTTGCGCAGCCAGCAGCGTGATCTGACACGTGTCAAGCAACACCCACTGGCCCGGGACGACCTGGGGCATCTTTGAAACTTGCCGCAGTCTAGGCGTCCGCGCTTCTAACTGTTCAGTGGACGGCAAATCAAGGCTTTTGCATTGTTGGAGAACAAGGGTGCAGCGCCTGCAATGGCGACTTCATAACTGGCCGTTGCCGGGTGGGCACAAAAAACTGTGAGTGGGCTTGGCTGGCCACGGTGAAATCCTCCTCGCCCTGTCTCCTGGCCATATTCAGGTTCACGAATCTCGAACGTTCTCGGCTTTGCGACACGCGCTTAGGACTCGTCTTTGAAGAAGCTCAATTCTGAGCATACATTTCAACGTTTGTCTTCTCGTACAGCTCTCGTAAGGCCTTTGCCCTTCAGTTCAACTCTATACTCGCCGGCATTTCGCTCCCATCAAGCGCAGCGCAGTATCTACCTGCGCCGCATCTGTCTCGAGGTCTGTTTATTGAGAAATGTGGTGGCCTAAATGGAATCAGATAGATTGAAAGGCTGCGTGCTACAGATAAAGCTTGATGGGGTTTGGGCCCTTGGCCTTCGCATGCCAGCTTGGACACATGGGAAGGTTCCATGCTGCGCATCGGGCTTGCTCTAATTTGCAGTGGTTTATTTTTCGTATGGTAGGCATGGTTCAACAAAGCATGGATTGTTATGGTTTCACCAAATGCAATGGTAGCAGGGGAAGCGTGAAATGGTGTTGGTATGGCCTCACAAATGCACGGCACACACACCACAGCCAGACACCACAGGCACACCACACTATAAGTCCCACACCACACCCACCACACAACCCCACACAAACAAACACACCACAAGGCCACACCACAAACCACACCACATTGAGCTGCCACACCACACCCACACCCACCACAACACACAAACCACGTCCATAACTCGCCACAAAAGGACAACAAAATTGACACGACGCAACACAACACAACACAACACAGAACACAACACAAACAAACACAACACAACTCATCACAAACTCATCACAAAATCACTACAAATCACCACCACTAGGCGTTCGAGGCTTTCGGAGGACGGTGGATGGAGGGTGACACACCACAACATAAAAACGCCACAAAAGGAACAAGAAGACACGACACAACACAAACAATTACACTCCACCTCACCATCCACCCACACACGCACACCACACCACACCACACCACACCCCCGACCGCACCGCACCACACAACATACCACGAGACAAAATAGACACAAATCGACACAAAACAACACACGACATGATACGCCACGCAACATCACACACCACACCAACCCACACGCACACACCACCACACCACACCCACCACACCACACCACACTCACGACACCACACCACACCCACACGACACCACACCACACCGCACGCCGCACCACACCACGCCACACCAAAATCACACCACACCACACGACCACATCACACCACACCACACCACACCAGGACACCACACCTTCCACAGGTGGGGAGCCACACAGCCTCACCAGGTTCGCGTAGGGAAAATAGGGCGGTAATGGGGTGGTCGGGTCACCACGCCACACCACACCACACCACACTGCACTGCACCGCACCATATCACGCCTCAACACACCACACCACACCACACCACACCACACCACAGGGCCACACCCCACCTCACACACAACACAACACAACACAACACAAACACACAACACAACAACACAGCACCACACCACACCATACTATGAATGACACAAAACGACACAAATCGACTGCAAAACAACACCAGATATTAATTTCATGATCGCCACGCCACACCACACGATTACCACACCACACGCGCTAGACACCGTACACACCACACGCACACCATGGCCTCACCACACCACAGAGGTCCACACCACACCTCACCACATCACACCAAACAACACCACACCACACTACACCACACCAACCACACCACCGACCACGGGTGTGGACCTCACACAGGTTCACCACTTCCCACACAGACACACAACACAACATAACCACCACCTCACACCAACCACACCACACCACACCAGAGTGTTCTGGTAGTTTGCCCACACCACACACCAAAACCACACCATTAACACCACACCAACCAGCAACAAAATGGGGGCAAGCACAAATCGACACATCACCATACCCTCAAACACATTTACCTCACCACACCACGACAACAAAATGACACAAATCGACACAAAACAATAGACGACAATGATACCGACACCGCCACATACATGAGTCAACACAACACAACACACCAAAACCCAAATCCGAACGCGGGCACTCTACACCACAACACAAACAACAGCACACAGGACAGACCCTACACAAAACGACACAAATTGACACAAAGGGACACAAATTACATGACACGACACAGAATGACATGATACAACATAGCACAACACAACACACCACACCGCACCACAAAGCACCAAAACGCACCACAACACAACACAACACAACACACCAAAACAGACCACAACACAACACAACACACCACACCTCACACACACCACACCACACCACCCCCCCAAAAACCACACACCAAACACCACACTGAACCACACCTCACCACACCACACCACACACCAAACACACCACCACACACACCACTCCACAACACAACACACCAAAACAAACTGCAACGCACCACACTACACCACAACACGACACTACACAAAACGTCACAAATTGACACAAAATGGCACAAATGACATGACACGACACAAAATGACATGACACAACACAGCACAACACAACACAACACAGCAAGGAGGTGTCAACGCAAAAAACCACAACGCATAAAAACGCACTGCACAGACAACAAACAAACAACACAACACAAACACAAACCACCAAAAACACCACCACAGAGGCACCACAGACACACTCAACACACACCTCACCAACCACACCAACAACCTCGCCACACCACACACACACTCACACAACCACACCACACCCACACCACACCACGACCCACACACCACAGCTCCACACGCACCAAACCACCTCACCACACCACCACACCTCACACCACATCCTCACCTCGCCACGCTATTCACACCAACACTCATCACACCACCACAACGCCACACCACACCACACCATTTACACCACTACTAGACAAAACCCTCACCACAAATCGACCACAAAAGTACACCACAATGACCCACGCAAACAACTCAATTCACACCACACACACGGCACCCACACCACACCAACTCACCACCACATCACTGCAAAACCACAGCAAATCGACACACACAAAGACAACGAATCACACCATACCACGCACAAAATCACACACAAAACAACACCACATGATACGCCACGCAACCACCACCACCACACCACACCAACACCACACCACACACACCACACACACACCCACACCACCACACCACGCCGTCCACACCATACCACGACACACCACACCACACCTCCACACAAACCCACAACACCAGACATTGATACGGCCAGCGCAAACACCACATGCACACACACCACACCACACACACACCATTCCACATTCACACCACACCCTCACCAACCTCACCACCATGCCACACTCCACCGCAACAACACACCACACCACACCACACACCACACCCACACCACACCACACACCACACCACACCTCAGCCCCACACACCACACAAAGACAACACCGGCACCTACACCACACTCAACCACACACCACACCACTCCCCACCGACACCACAACCACACACCCACACCACACACACCATATAGTCTAGCACCACACTCACACTCATCACGCTCAATACACACAACAACCAAACAACACAACACAGACAGCAAACCCCACAGCACCACACGAGCACACCATACTATGACACAAAACGAATCACAAATCGACACAAACAACACGCCAGCATATACGCACGCGCACAGTACCGACAACATACCACCCACACCACTACCACACCACACCACACCATGGCCGCCACCAGCACACAGTCACACCACACCTCACACACCCACAAACAACACCACACTACAACACGAACACACCACACAACATACCCAACACACACCAACAACACCACACTTACCAACACAACACAACACAACATTAACACACCACACCACACCACACACCCACACACCACAACCGCACATGCACCATACCTCAACACACTTTACTCACCACACCACAACATAAACATGACACAAATCGACAAAAACAATACGACATGATACGACACGGCCACAACACAACACAACACAACACACCAAAGAATCATAACGGGGGTCACCACTCTACACACCACAACACACCACACCACACACCACAAACTGCACATCACCATACCTCAACACACTTTACCTCACCACACCACGACACAAAATGACACAAATCGACACAAAACAATACGACATGATACGACACGCCCACAAACACACAACAACAACACATACACAACAGGAAACACCAAAACAAATCACAAGGCACCACTCTACACCACAACACAACACAACAGGACCCTACACAAAACGACACAAATTTGACACAAAAAGGACAATTTACATGACACGACAAAATGATATGATACAACATAGCACAACACAACACACCACACCGCACCACAAAGCACCAAAACGCACCACAACACAACACAACACAACACACCAAAACACACCACAACACAACACAACACAACACACCTCAGCACAAGACGACACAAAACAACACAAATCAACACAAAAAAAGACGACATGATAGGCCAAGCCACACCACTCCACAACACAACACACCAGAACAAACTGCAACGCATTTATATATCACAGGCTACACAAGTACAACACGACACTACACAAAACGTCACAAATTGACACAAAATGGCACAAATGACATGACACGACACAAAAATGACATGACAGGTGCAACACAGCACAACGCAAGCACAACACAGACAGCGCACAACAACGCATAAAAGACGCACCACAACAGCACTGTATACAAACACGCCACCACACACACAGCACCCAAGACCACACACACCAATTTATTCACCAACACTCCACCCACACCAACCACACACACCAAGACACCTACCAACACACCACACCACAACCACACCACACCACACCACACCACACCCCACACCACACACCTCACCTGCCACACCCACACCACACCACACCACACCACACCCACCACACCACACCCACACACCACAACACCACTCCACACTGCACCACACCTCACCACACAATGAGCAGTATCACACCACACATCACACCACACAAACACCACTCTCATGGTCAGGGGGTGGGGAACACCTGTCGCAGGGCGGTCACGGTCATCCGCCTACAAAGCTTACTATTCACACAAATACTACTATCAACAAAACCACAAAATCGACACAAAGAACGCGACTGACACGCCACACCACACCACGAGTTTGGGTGGTGTGCGGATCACAAACTATGTGATTCCAGCACAGGCCACCCCACACATCACACCACACCACCACACACAACCGCTCCACACCATACACGACACAAATCCACACAACCGCTCCACACCTACACACACAAATCGCACACAATAACAACACATGATACGCCACGCAACACCACACCAGCACCACACCACACCAACACACCCACCAACCCATTCCACATCACACCCACACCACACCACACCACGCCTCACACCACACCACATCCACACACACCACACCACACCACACCACACCACACACCATGCCCCACCACCACACACACATGGCCCCACACCGCACCTCAGTACCACACATCACCACACACCGGGTCACACTCCACCCCACACAGGGGCACACGGCACCACACACCACACCACCAACACCACACCCACACCACCGCACCTCACCACACTCACTACACACCACACATCTCCACAGGATGGCCACACACACCACACCACTCCACAACACACCACACATACTACACCACACCACGGACACACACAACACACACACACCACACCTCACACATAAGATAGGGCTTGCACAAGGCGTCACCACAAATCACACGCACATCACCACACCCACCACCACACCACACACACAACACACCACACCACACCACACACACACACCGACACCACACCACATGACACCTCACCCACACACCACACCACATCGACAAAATGAAAAGAACTATGACATGAATACGCCATGACGCATGTGGGTTCCGACAACAACACCACACACAATCGCACAACCCAGCACTGCCACCAACCACACCATACACACCAAACCCACCACACACACCAACACCACAATGATACGCCACATGGCCACCACAGCAACCCCACCAACGCACACGACACCACACAGCGACACTGCCACAACACCACACCGCCTTGTCGACGGCGGAGCGTTGCGCGGTGGGCTCACAGACGGTAAAGTTGTGACAAACCTCACCAGGGCAAACACCTGGGTGACCTTTTGGAATGTCAATCACGTGTGTGGGTTCTTGGGGAAACAGTAGCGTGAAGTTAGTGCTGGATTGGATGATGGGTTGGGATTTGTTTGTGGCAATCTTTTTTTCCCTTGTCGTGTGTTCGAAAGTAAAAGTTGTTTTGGTTTTCATCGTTTTCTTGTGCTTATGGGGGAAGTGTGGAGTTTTGCTTATGATGGTCACTGTTCACACAACACCCAACCATAACCCCACAACACAAACACAACGGCTACAATCATTCGCTTTGGACACAAAACGACCACAAATCGACACAGACACTCCCACCACATGATACACGCCACACCACAAGCCACACACACCACACCACCACGACACCACGCCTCACCACACCCTGAACACCGCACCTGCAAACAACACCACACCACACCACAACACACACACACCACACCTCACCACACCACAGCGCCACCATCACACCACACCACACCAGCACACCACAACACACCACACCACAACACAACACACCTCACCTCACCACACGCCACACCACACCACACCACACACCACAAACCGCACAGCACCATACCTCACCACACCTTACCTCACCACACCACGACACTAAATGACACAAATCGACACAAAACAATACGACATGATACGACACGCCCCAACACAACACAACACAACATAACAACAAGCACACACACCAAAACGAATCATAACGCACCACTCTACACCACACCACAACACAACAGGACCCTACACAAAACGACACAAATTGACACAAAATGACACAAATTACATGACACGACACAAAATGACATGATACAACATAGCACAATACAACACACCACACCACACCACAAAACACCAAAACGCACCACAACACAACCACACACCAAAACACAAACACACCACAACACATACACCAAACACACACCAAAACACACCACACACAACACACACAACACAACCTCACCACACACCACACCACACCACACACCAAACACCACACTGAACCACACCTCACCACACCACACCACACCACACAACACACCACACCACACCACACACCACACACCGCACTGAACCACACCTCACCACACCCACCCACCACACCTCAGCAACAAGACGACCACAAAACGACACAAATCAACACAAAAAAAGACGACATGATAGGATTGATGAATACGACACGCCACAGCGTTGTTGCTGCGGTGGACTCCACACAACACAACACACCAAACAATGGTCGTACTGCAACGCACTACACTAGCACCACAACACAGGTGGCCACAACACGCGACACTACACAAAACGTCACAAATTGACACAAAACGGCACAAATGACATGACACGACAAAAATGACATGACAACAAAACACCAGACAACACGACAAACACAGCACAACGCACCACAACGCACCCAAAACGCACCACAACACCACCAAAACACATCACATCCACACAACACAACACAACACAAAACACAACACAACACAACACAACACAACGAAACACACCACAACGCACCAAGACACACCACACCGCATCGTGCACACAACACCACACCACACCTCACCTCGCCACACCACCACCCGACACACCTCACCACACCACAACCACACCACAACATACAGTGGTATACCTGCACAGTCGTGTACACGGAACACTGCCACCTGTACACAACCACATCACACCAACATCACAGGGGGAGTTACACCATCACCACTCCACCACACCACTACCACAACGCAGCCACACAATACCGAACACAACACCACACCACACCACACCGTTCTTACGTCAACCACACTCCATCCAATAGCACTACATCACATCCACACACATCGCTCACGCAGGACCCACATGGCGCCACAGGCGACACCAGAGCACCCAAACAACAGGCACGTCTCCTTAAACGACGGACACGATCACACACACAAAGCATACACCACAAACACACCCACAACACACCACACCACAACATTGTGTACACACATCACACACAGCACAATCACATAAGAAGACACGACATGACACGCCACCCGCTCACACCACACCACAACACGGCTCCACGCACACATACCATTACATGATACGCACGCAACACAACACCACACCACACCACCTCAACACACCCACACCACACCACCACACGACATAACACACAAACACCACACCACATCTCACGCACACCACGCCTCACCACACACACCACACCAACACCCACCACCTCACGAAACACACCACAAGGACCACAAATTACATGACACGACATACGCATCGCCACACACACCACACCACACCACAAAGCCACACCACACTAACACTACACCACACTTCACAACCACGCGCCCTCACCAACCACACCACAACCACACCACACACCACAACCACCAACACACCACACCATCCACACCACACCACACACCACACCACACCACACACACACCACACCACACCACACTACACTACACCACACCACACCACGCCTCACTCACCACACACACCACACCACACCTCACCACACACCACACCACTCCACAACCAACACCACACCACACCACACCACACCACACCTCACCACACACCACACCACACATGACACCACCGACAAATCACACATAAACACAACACCACATACAATGATACCGCAAACACACTCACCACACCACACAGCACCACACCACAACCATACATCACCACAAACGTACGACACAAACAACGACACACACCCCACACCACAAACAATGATACCAGCAACCCCACACGAATAAAATATCACTCCATACACACCATCACCCACACCACAACCATCACACACACACACAAAAAGCACCAGAACAACCAAGTAACACACACCACAAAAACACACCGTTGAGCAAAGAACACCAACACAACACCACACCTCTACCATACTCCTCACACCACACACACACACCTCCGCACACAAACAACTCACCTCACCAACGACACTAAATGACACAAATCGACACAAAACAAACGACATGATATGACAGCAAACACAACACAACACAACATAACACAACGCAACACAACACACCAAAACAAATCACAACGCACCACTCTACACCACAACACAACACAACAGGACCCTACACAAAACGACACAAATTGACACAAAAGGACACAAATTACAACACGACACAAAATGACATGATAACATAGCACAACACAACACACCACACCACAAAGCACCAAAACACACACAACACAAACACCAAAACAACACAGAACAACACAACCACAACACACATGACATCCCACCACACTGAACCACAACCTACCACACCACCACACACAACACACCACCACAGCGCCGCGCACTGAAAACCACAACCTCCCACACCACACCCAACACACACCACAACCAACAAACACAAAACCACACATATCAACACGAAACACAACATGATACCACACGCCACCAACACCACAACCACACCCCCTGCAACGCACTTAACCACAACAACCACCAAACACACACAACCTACACAAAACGCCGACACCACTAAAACCCCTACAACAACATCCATGCACACACACAACGCACAACATGACACACCACCCAAAACGCACCAACCACACAACACACACCCACACAAGACAAACACCCACACCACACACTCACGACCTCGCCACACCCACACCACACCACACCACACACATACAAGCCACACCACCCACACCCACCCGACACCCACAGGCACCAAGGACACACCCCCACACCACATCCCACAACCACTCACCTCACACACACATCACCCAACTCATCACACACCACCACACCACACCCCACCACACCACACCACAACACACCACGCACACACACACACTGAACTACAACTACACAAACCACACAAATCGACACAAAAGACACCATGCTTCACCACACCAACCACACCACACCACACCTCACCACACACCACACACCACACACTCCCCAATCACACACCACACCACAGCCAACACACGCTCCACACCAATACCACAACACAAATCCACACAAAACCCACGACACAACACAGCACAACGCACCAAACGGCACCCAAAACGCACCACAACACACCCAAACCGACACCACAACACCACAACAACATCCAGAAAAAAGGCACACACAACGCACCAACACACACCACACCGACCACACCACACCACACCACACCTCACCTCGCCACACCACACCACCACCACACACCCTCACCACCACACACACCACTCACCACACCACACACCACACCACACAACACACACACTGCACCACAACCTCACCACACAACATCACACCACACCCACCGCACCCACCACCACGCCACGCCACACCAAACCAAACCACACCACCCACCCACACCACATCACACCTCACCACACCACAACCACACCACACCTTACCACACCCACACAGCCTACACCTCGCCACACCACGCAACACCCACCCACACCACACTGCACTGCACCGCACCATATCACGCCTCACCACACCACACCACACACACCACACCACACCACACCCACACCTCACCCACACACACACCACAACACAACACAAACACAACACACAGCACCACACCACACCTCGCCACATTCCACACCACACCTCACCACACCACACCACCTACACACCACAGCACACACCACACCGCACCACACCACACCACCACACTACGACACGACCATACACCAACACACCAAATGACACAAAACACAACACGACATGATACGCCACGCCACACACACGACACAACTCAACACAACAAAACACCACAACGCACCAAAACACACCACACCAACACAACAAAGACAACACAACAAACCCTCACACACACCACACCACAACCACACACACACACCACACCACACCACACACCACACACACAACACACCTCACCACAACACACCCACCACACACACAAACACACACAACACACCACGCGCCGCACTGAACCACGCCTCACCACAACACACCACACCACACCACAAGACGACACAAAACGACACAAAACAACACAACATGTTACGACACGCCACAACACAACACACCAAAATAAACCGCAACGCACCACACTACACCACAACACACCACAACACGACACTACACAAAGCGACACAAATTGACACGAAACGGCACCACATAAATGACATGACACAACACAACACAACACAACACAACGCACCCAAAATGCACCACAACACAACACAACACAATACAACACACCAAAACATAACACAACGCACCACGACAACAAACACAACACAACCAACACACAGCACCACACCACCACTCCTCCCCACACAAAACCACACCACACCACACACACCACACCACACCCCACACCACACAACACCACCACCACACACCACACCGCATTGCCCACACCCTCACCACACCACACATCACACCACACCACACACCACACCACACCACACCACACCATACTACGACACAATACGACACAAATCGACACAAACAACACGTATGATAGCACACACCACACCACAACCACACACACCACGCCACGCCACACAAACCAAACCAAAACAACCCACACCACACCTCACCACACCACACCACACCACCCCACAAACCACACCACACTGCACAACACACCACATCACCACCCCACACCAAGCACCACACCTACATCACACCGCATCACAACACCCACAACATACTACGACACTAAACAACACAAATCGAACACAAACAACACGAACAAGATACGCTACGCTACGCCACACCATACCACACCCACACCACGCCACGACCTCACACACACCACACCAACACCCATACCACACCACACCACACCTCACCACACTACTGCACCACACCAACCTTATCACATCACACCCTTATCACATCACACCACACATCACACAACACAACACCACACACCTCACCACACACCACACCACCACACACCACCCACCACCGCACTACAACCTCCCTCACCACACCTCACCTCACCACACCACGACACAAAATCAAACCTGGATTTCATTACTAGGCCCCCAGAAACTCAGAAGGGGAGGAATTGGAGAGGGGGGGGGGGCGGGGGGGAGGGGGGGAGGAGGGGCGAGAAGTAGGGGGGAACGACTCAAAATCGAAGATGGCCAACTTTGTTTTACATATATCACGAGTATGAGTTAACAATGACTATGGTGTATATAACCTACTTCCACTTGCTAATGCCGCTGTCGGCTCGTAACATTCCCTCCAATCGTGAGTATTGTGGGACTAAAAATCAAGAAGAAGATGAACTACTACTCCTTGACATTAAGAAAAAGAGATCATAATATTTGCCCAAGGGTATGCCACAAGGGTAACTAACCGTAAGAGGAAACTGTACATATATCACAAGTGTGAGGAAAAGCAAAGTTGCCAAAGTCTAACATTCCTACTCAAGTGTATAAGTCCTACTTCCACTTCCACCCAATCATGGGTATTGTGGGACTAATAAATCAGGAAGAAGATAAACTACTCCTTGACATAAGGAAAGAGATCATAATATTTGCCCAAGGGTATGCCACAAGGGTAGCTGTAACATAACCTAAGTAAAAAGCTCTAAAAAGATACAGCCAACCATATGATTGCTTCGTATATTATGTAACAATATGCCAAGCTCAACCCGCAATGAATACGGGCAAAGCATGGCCATGGATCACAATTCTAAATTGTACCAAACCTAACTGATGAGTGCATCAATTGGAAAGGACTAGCATGTACAGGGCAGAACACATTTGAAGGGCTCATAATTTTGCAGTAGGTGGGAGAAACCTACGCGCCAGCGTTTTAAATCTAGATGTGGCTAAGTGGTAAATAGGGTTGGCCTCACTCCGCTACGCAAGCTATTTCTTGCACTTCATCTTCTGCTCCGCGTTGAGGTACGTCTTGATCAATGTGCAAGCCACCGCCTTGGTCATCCTCCTGACGACCGCCTTTTCCAAAACAGAGTTCTTCTTCATAATCAGTTGCACCTGTAGGAAACAAGACGTGGGGGATTAAAATATTGGGGTACGAGGAATCTAGAGGGATTAGTGATAACACATACATGCTTAGCATAAAGGAAGGCCTGTAGGGGCCCAACGCCTGTAGGGACTAGTACACAGAGGTAAGTAAACAAGAGGCACATACACATGTTCACACAGCATACGAAAGAGGACAAGCAAGCAAATTAGGAAATGAACAAGGCAATGCAACGAAATACACGATTGAAATAATACAACATACGACTAACACACACCTGAGCTTCGGTGATGTTGTTCTTGGCCGCCTTCAGCGCATCAATAGTGGTGCAGCCTCGGCCATGGTCAAGATAGGCTCCCCCTCGTACTGCGTGAGGAGAGAGAGAGAGGGTGACATATTTCCATTCAGTATTATAAAACATATGTCTTTTAATATAGTACCTAACATTCACCTCTATGCCTGTGTACCTAATTCTATACACAACATATGATGCTACTGATCACAACAATAAATGGTAGCATGGCCATTGGGGCTAGATCAATATCGCAATGTAAGACTGGTGGGTGCCTGCCCTGGTCTAAAACTAAAAACTTCACCAAGGGAAAACTGGGGCACTCACTCAGATCTAGAATGTGCAGATTGAGACATGCTTACAGCATGTCCCAATCTGCACAGCCTAGATCTGAGTAAGTGCCCCAATATTACATTCATAAGTTGTGGGATGGATTGGAGTGTGCAAAAGACATTACAAGTATTGGTGCAACATGAAAATGGGGTGGGTCACTTGCAACATATCGATTCAAATTGGAAGATAGTTCAAGTGAGTAAAGCAGCGATAACTTCCGTCGTACCTTCAAAGTCTCCAGGTAGCGCAGTAAAATTGGGGCACTCACTCAGATCTAGAATGTGCAGATTGAAACATGCTTACAAGGGGCGGGGACCTAGTAAGCATGTTCCAATCTGCACAGCCTGGATCTGAGTTAGTGCCCCAATTTTACATTGTGGGATGGATAGGAGCGTGCAAAGGACATACAAGCATTGTGCAACATGAAAAATGGGGTGGGTCACTTGCTACATATCGATTCAAATTGGAGGATAGTACAAGTGAGTAAGGCAGCGATAACTTTCGTCGTACGTTCAAAGTCTCCAGGTAGCGCAGTTTGTTAGGGGTAGCCGGCTTGGTCTCTTCAGTCTGCGTGAGGTCGGCCTCCTCGAGAGCAAGCTTGGCGTCGTTGAAGGTGACACATGCCGAGATGTCCAACTGATGCTTCTCAGACAAGTCCTTCTGGTTGCCGGAGATAGCGTTCATGTTGTTGTGGGCAAGCTTGAACTGAGGAAGTAGACGGTGGGGATAGGAGAGGTTATTACGAAAGACAGATAATACACTTTACAGCACATAGAAGGGTGCGAACTGTCACAATATCACTAAGGAGCAGTCAATTATACACACCTGAGTTTGGTTCGCCTTCTCGGCGGTGATGTAGTCCGAGGCCTCCTTGTAGGTCATGGCATCACGCTCAGCGCGCCTCACACCAAGCTGGTAAGCCATTGTTGCTGCTTGACTGTAGCCTTTCCATTGCTCTGGAACTGACCGCATGTCGCCTTCTCCTCAATGTGCTTCACCCCGTTCACTGCACACAAAAAATGAAATAAAAACAATTTAGGTGATGGATAAAAAAGCTATGTTTAGAAACTCACCCAGCATTTTAGATCAAATCAAGAATGTGCAATGATTGAAATGGCATCATATCATTTGACATTTTTTAATGTAGGGGATGTAGAGGGATGGCGCTGGTTCACGTTCCCCGCAAATAACGTGGGAGATAGGCGATAAACCTATATGCCACCTTGTTTGTGGGGGACATAAACCAGGGCCATTCCTATGCATACTCCACAATCAAGTATTATAGGTAACTCAAATCAATGGAAGAAGACTCACCAAACAATGCAATGTAGGATTCAATGTCGCTCGCTTGCTTCTTTGTCATGCGGGGGTCAACTGTTTAAGATAAAGAGTAGGAAGTGAGGTATCGGACATCATATCATGGGCAGTGTAGTATTACTCATGCAAATTAATGAGTACATGGACAACAATATATACTACTCCAGCACAATTAATTATAGGACTCACAAGCACTATCATGATTGAACATTTTGATGGTATTACAAATGAATCTCTAGGTAACACATTAAAAGCTCCGTACATGTGGGACAAATATGGGGGTAATAATGAGTAAAATACTCCAAACATTGGTAACTCAATGAGACTTACAGTATGCAAATAGGAACATGTTGACAAGTACATTGCCAACATATTCGTACCACACATCACACAACACAACACAACACACCTCACCACACACCACACCACACCACACACCACACACCGCACTACACCATCCCTCACCACACCTCACCTCACCACACCACGACACAAAATGACACAAAACAAGACGACATGATACGACACGCCACACCACGACACAACACAACAAAACACAACAAAACAAATCACAACGCACCACACTACACCACACCACAACACAACACTACACTAAACGACACAAATTGACACAAAAGGACACATATTACATGACATGACACAAAATGACATGATACAACATAGCACAACACAACACAACGCACCACAACGCACCACAACGCACCAAAACGCAACACAACACAACACACCAAAACACACCAAAACACAACACAACACAACACAACAACACCCACCCACGAACACACAACACAACACACACACAACACACACAAACACCGCACTGAACCACACCTCACCACACCACACCACACCACACCACACCACACCACACCACAAGACAACACAAAATGACACAAATCGACACAAAGCAACACGACATGATACGACACGCCACAACACAACACAACACACCAAAACAAACCACAACGCACCGCACTACACCACAACACACCCAACACGACACTACACAAAACGGCACAAATTGACACAAAACGGCACAAATGACATGACACGACACAAAATGACATGACACAACACAGCGCACCACAACGCACCCAAAACGCACCACAACACAACACAACACAACACACCAAAACACACCACACTACACCACACCACAACACAACATGACACAAAACGACACAAATTGACACAAAACGACACATAATGACATGACACAACCTAACCCAACACAACACAACACAATGCAACACAACGAAATTCACCACAACACAACACAACAAAACACAACACATCAAAACAAACCACAACGCACCACGACACAACTCAACACACCTCACCACAACACACCACAATGCACCAAAACGCACCACACCACATTACACCACACCACACCACACCTCATCACACCACACCACACCACACCACACCACACCACACCACACCACACTACACTACACTACACTACACTACACCACACCTCACCACACCTCACCACACCACACCACACCACATGACACGACACAACACGACATGCCACAACACAACACACAACACAAATCACCACACCACAACACAACTCACCACAACACAGCACAACACAACACAACGCACCAAAACACACCAAATCACACAAAAACACACAAAAACACACAAAAACACACAAAACACACACAAAAACACACCACATCACACCACACACAATGGTGTCATATGGTATGGGTTAGCATAGCATGGTATGATTTGTACCTACATGCATGGTTTATTGATATGGTATGACATGGTGCACCGTAGCATGGCATGTTATGGTTTATACCTGCATGCATGGTAAGTTGGTAGTATGTTGTCGTATAATATGGTGTGGCATAGCATGGTATATTGGTATGGTCTCTTATGGTGCAGCATAGCATGGCATGTTATGGGTTATACCAACATGCATGATACAAAGGTATATTGGTGTGGTATGGCATGGTGTAGCATGGCATGGTATGGTTTAAACCTACATGCATGTTAGCATGGTAGTAGGGTGTGCTATGGCATGGTGTAGTATAGCATGGCATGGTATGGTGTATTCCAGCATGCATGATACAATGTCCTAATGGTGTGGTATTGCATGGTGTAGCATAGCATGGTATGGTTTGTACCTACCTGCACAGTATATTGGTATGGCATGGCATGGTGCACCATAGCATGGCATGTCATGGTTTATATATATTATATATGTTGTATGTATGCTTAAGGCCTCTGATGACCCCCCTAGGTTCCACGTTACGCATTGTCCATTAGTTTGTCTCTCTCCATCTGTGCTGCTGATCCCAGCAGAACTCTGCACCCCCAAAAACAGTTGTCTCGTAGTTGGAGTGCGCATGACTAGAGATATCAGCATGCATGCGGTCAGGATCCTTCTCAAAAAGTTTTCAAAATGTTGTGTAGCTTATTCTGCTATGAGGAACCTACTACTCTACTTTTTGAACTCCCCAGCCTCTCCTCCTCTCACTTTATCGCATTCTGCATATCAACTATTTCTCGACTATTTGCCCCATGTCCTGCCCGTGACTTCTAATGTGTTTAGGGTTTAGTTGCTTAGTGGTTTGAATGCCAGCGGTTGACCATAATTCAGATGCCACGTGTCCCAGGCTGTCTAGACTATGTGTTCAAATCCTACGCATGCAGGGACACGCGCCCAGCCCGACTCTACAACCTCATTGGCAAAACAACGTGTCCGATCCCGCAAATCACACGACGAAATCGTATATACGATGTTGTATTAGGCAACAAGCGGCTTGTGTCCTGGGGGTCCCGAATGAATTGCCATAAATGTGGGGAATGAAGCCACATCAAGCTTGTATGCGGCTGGCCGAACAAATTCAACTGAACCTCTAATTGGTTACATTTCCTGTGCATCAACTGCTTGCAAATAAAGTCCATCTACAAGACAGTCTAGGCACGTTTAATACTCCTTCAAATTTAACAACCCTACAAAATGTCAATTGTCGTATTAAATGAAGCTACATCCATAGATTCAATTCAACTAAATCCAAATTTATTGAATTCAAATGAATACAATTCAAATCAATTAAATGCATTCAATTCAAGTCAATACAACACAATTTTGATTCTATCAAATTAATTAATTAAATCAATTTTAATGAATTGATTAATTAATCAACTAATTAATACAATTAAATTCAATTGATAATTAATTAAATATAATTTAATTAATTAGTTAATTAATTAATACTTTATAATTAATCAATCAATTTAACAGAATTTGATTAATTCATTTTAATCTATTATTCTTAATTAATACAGTTTATTTAATTAATTCAAACAATTATAACAATTATACAATAATGAAATTATACAATTAAAATTAATTAAATACAGATTTATTTAAACATTTTCATTCGGGACGCGCCTCCAGGCGCCCTTTATTTGAAGACACTCTTCCTCGTGACACAAGGACCACTCTTTCCGCCCCCCCGTCAATGGCAAAGCCCCCTGACTGCCAGGGCACAGAATCAGATGTGCTCTACAGCCAATCAGGTTGCCTCATCCTGATATTGATCCAACGCGGGCTCCTTATGTGTCGGGCTGTATCTTCGTACAGTCTGCAGACATGCAATGACAGTAAGCTCTCCAAATCCCTAATACTGACTTTCCTGTGCTCTGTCACACATTCAGGGTCTTTTGCCCATGTTGCTTGACCAAGTTGAGAGCAAACCCTGCCCAACATAGCTTGCTGTTCAACTGAAGCCACGGAACCCTTGGCTGTAACAGACCAGGAGGAAATGATGAGTTCCATCTCGGACCTGTGCTTGACTAGGACCATGTCAGGTACATATCCCAGGATTCCCATAGAGTTGTCCACCACCAGAACCTCTTCTGGTCAATCGCAAGCGAAAGTGGCTTACAACAGTGACTTTAGAGTTCCGCTCCTCTATGTGCACATCAAGCCACCTCTCGTCCATGCGATCATCAAACCACCCAGTCCCAGGGCCCGCTCCCAAGTTTGATTGCACTGCGTGGGAATCAAGCAACCTAGTGCCAGCATCAGCTCCAGAGTTTCAGTCCGCTGTGCGGAGATCAAGCAAACCAGTCCCAGGATCTTCCCCAAGGCTTCTCACTCACTTGCCCCCCGGCATTATGAGCCTCCTGAACCAACGGCGAGGGAGCCTTTGATCTACTACGCCCATATCAAGCAGTGCAAGGAGCGCCAGGGGCTGTTGATGCCCTTCCCAAGGCACCTGATGCAGCTCCTTCCCCCTTTGCCCCTCCTGCGCCTGGTGTGATCCCAATGTTTCAACCTCTACAGCCGGCTGCAAGTACTCCTCTCTCACCCAGCCCTGGCTTGCTGGGTGTAGATTGTAAGTCTCTGCGAATATTGACGACAAGCTGCCTAAGAGAGGTGGAGGACACGAGCAGCCCCTCTAGCATGAGTGATGTCCCTACGGATTCCCTCCCCCCCAAATCCCTCACCCTCGTCCCTGCCAGACGCCATGCCCAATGTATCCCATCAGTGGGGCCCCAATTTCAGTCAAGGTAAATGTCATAATGTGCGGGGGGAGGAGGGCAGGATAAAGAGCTTTTATTTTCAGCTACAAATAGCAGCTTCTAGGCAGCTCCCTGAGGTAGCGACTGGGCTAAGCTTTAAGGCTAGATTTCAACAATACTAGACATATGATTCTGCCAGCTTCAAGATACACTACGTTGCTACAGGGTTTGGTTGTTAGTAGCAAGCATGGGAGCTGCCTAGAAGCTGCTGCTGGGTAGCTATTCTATGGTTTGTTGTTGTTGTTGTGTGTGTGTGTACTGTGTGTGTGTTGTGTAGTTGTGTGCCCTGTCAGGTTGGAAGTTGTTTTGTGTGTGTGTGTGTGTGTGGGGGGGGGGGGGGGGGGGGGGGGGGGGGGGGGGGGGGGGGTGGGGGGGGGTGGGGGGGTAGTTGTGGTTGTGTGGGGGGGACCTGATCCTCCGTAAGCACATATATAATGGATGTGCTTACGGAGGATCGAGTTTGCCAAGTGTTATGGACAATAAGCTACGGCCTCAATTTGCAACAAAGTGACGCCTTTAATATACCAGTTAAATGTTGGAATGTATGGAAGTGGAAGATGGTTAGCAGCCCAGATTTGGCTGAAAAAACATGTTCCAATTAAATCCAATCCGACAAAGGAAGCTGTATTTGTTTTTACCATTGCCCACCGTGTACGATCATGTCTGCCTGTACCCCTATTTGAGATTTCAGTTACAGTTCACCTACTCTACTAGCTAATAGCTACTAGCTACTGTTAGCTGCTGTTTACCTGCAAACTTCTAACCCCATACCCCATTGGTGACTATGTCCACTCAACACTATCATACCATAACTGTGCCTCTGCTCCGCCCCACCCTATACTGCTCTGCCCACCCTATTACTGCTCTGCCCACGCCGCCATACTGCCACCGTGTGCTATACTGCCCACCCTATACTGCCCACCCTATTGCGCTGGCTGACTGCCCACCCATACTGCCACCTATACTGGTGGCTCTGCCCACCCCAGTACTTGCCGCAACGCCTAAACTGCGCCCCACCCTATACTGCTCCTGCCCACCGCCGGCCGTTGCGCCACCCTAGTTAGTAGTTGCTGCCACCCTATTACTGTACTAACCCTTTACTATGGCTGGGCCCCCCATACTGGCCACCCTATAGCTGACCTCACCCCATACTGCCGCACCCTGATACTGCCCACAACTAGATAGCTGCTTGTCTGCCACCCCATACTGGCCCACCCTATACTGCTACGTGCCACCCATACTGCCCACCCCCACCCATATACCCTATAACTGCCCACCCTATGGACTGCCCACCCTATACTGCCCCACCCTATACTGCTGACCGCACCCGCATCTGCACACACACACACCCATACTGCTCCCACCCTATAACTGCCCCACCCATACGCTAATTATATCTGCTCTGCACCCGTATGGTGTGTATACTGCCCGACCCTATACTGCCACACCTATAGTGCTCTGCCCACCCATACTGCCCACCCAGAAGCCTATACTGCTCCACCCTATACTGCCCGACACCTATACTGCCCCACCCGATAGCTGCCTTATACGTGCACCCTATATACTGCTCTGCCACCCCATACTGCCCACCCTAATAGTGCTCCTCCCACCCCATTACTTGCGCCTATATCCTACCTTATACTGCCCTTGCCTACCACCCTTATACTGCTCTGCCACCCATAACTGCCCACCCTATACTGCACCCTATACTGCCGCACCCTATAACTGCTCTGCCCACCCCATACTGCCCCACCCTATACTGCTCTGCCCACCCATACTGCCCACCCTATTATACCCACCTATAACTGTCTGCCACCCATACTGCCACCTATACTGCCCACCCTATACTGCTCTGCCCACCCCATAACTGCCTGCCCACCCCATACTGCCCACCCTATACTGCCACCCTAAACTGCCCACCCTATACTGCCCACCCTATACTGCCCCCTATATTCTGCCCACCCTATACTGCCCTGCCCACCCATACTGCCCACCCTATACTGCTCTGCCCACCCCATACTGCCACACCATACTGCCCACCCCCATACTGCCACCCTATACTGCCCACCCTTACTGCTCTGCCCACCCCATACTGCCCACCCTATACTGCCCACGCCTATAGTGCTCTGCCCACCCTACTGCCCACCCTATACTGCCCACCCTATACTGCCCACCCTGCCCATACTGCTCTGCCCCACCCCATACTGCCCACCCTATACTGCCCCACCCTATACACCCACCCTATTCTGCCACCCCATACTGCTCACCCTATACTGCCCACCCTATAGTGCCTAATCTGCCTATACTGCCCCCTATCTGCCCACCCTATACTGCTCTATACTGCCCACCCCCCACCTCTCCTATAACTGCCCACCCTATAACTGCACCCTATACTGCCCACCCTATATCTGCCACCACCATACTGCCCACCTATAAGCTGCTCTGCCACCCCATACTGGCCAACACCCTATACCTGCCCACGCCTATACTGCCACCTATACTGCTTGCCCACCCATATCTGCCACGCCTTATAAACTGGCTCTGCCTACCCTGCCCATACTGCCCACCCTATACTGCCTATAACACCCCCTTACCCCATAACTGCCCACCCTATACTGCCACCCTAACTGCCCACCCCCTATACTGCCCACCCTATACTGCTCTGCCCACCCTATACTGCCCACCCTATACTGCCCACCACATTCTGTCACCCCACATCTGTGCCTAAGCCCACTCCACACCATCATAATACAACCGTGCCTGTGCCCACTCCATATTGCCCTGCCCAACCCATACTGTCATTCCACAACCCTACATATGCCCACTCCATATTGCCCTGCTCGCCAGGTACTGTCCACCTTATATTGCCCATCCCAAACTGCCATCCCATATCCATGCCTATGCCCACCCCATCCTGTCATCCCACAACTGTACCTATGTCCACTCTAAACTGCCTACGCCCACCCCATACTGACCACCCCATGCTACTCCCACCCCATCCTGTCATCCCACAACTGTACCTATGTCCACTCTAAACTGCTTACGCCCGCCCCATACTGACCACCCCATACTGCCCCCACCCCAAACTGTCATCCCACAACCATACCTATGTCCACTCCACACCATCGTGCCTCAATAGGAATGCGGATTGCTGGCAAGAGGTTGTACAGTCCTGGACTCAATCCCAGTCATGGCCACATTGCTGGACTGGTCTGGCTCTCGAGTACTTTACCAGGTATGTTACCGGGGGCGCACGGTAGTACATGCAGGTGCAGTAGCGGTCATCAAAAGCAAACCCCACAGTAATCTTTCCTAGTGCAAGTAAACGGGAAGGTTCCTTCAACCTCACGCCCCATAGCAAGGCGTAACAACTTCAAATTATATATTGGGGACCAGCTCACCAAGTGTTTTAGGCCTTCTTTTGGCACTTAGCTATAATTAGCGTGTAACAAATTTCAACATTTCAAAATGTAACCATAAAAACAAATTCGTGCATGAAGTAGAATACTGTGCATGTCCACAAAATTGCAAGGGGACCACAGATCGTGCATTACAAAATGCCCCTGAAGGGCACTTGGCTGTATTTAGTTTGACTGTAACATACAGCTGGACTGTGCATATTGTAACATACTACAGTTGGACTGTAACATACAGCTGGACTGTGCATATTGTAACATACTACAGTTGGACTGTAACATACAGTTGGACTGTACGTAGTGTAACATACTGTAGTTGGACTGTACGCAGTGTAACATACTGTAGTTGGACTGTACGTAGTGTAACATACTGTAGTTGGACTGTACGTAGTGTAACATACTGTAGTTGGACTGTACGTAGTGTAACATACTGTAGTTGGACTGTTACATACAGTTGGACTGTACATAGTGTAACATACTGTAGTTGGACTGTACGTAGTGTAACATACTGTAGTTGGACTGTACGTAGTGTAACATACTGTAGTTGGACTGTACGTAGTGTAACATACTGTAGTTGGACTGTACGTAGTGTAACATACTGTAGTTGGACTGTTACATACAGTTGGACTGAACGTACTGTAGCATGCTGTAGTTGGACTGTACGTACTGTAACATACTGTAGTTGGACTGTACGTACTGTAACATGCTGTAGTTGGACTGTACGTACTGTAACATGCTGTAGTTGGACTGTACGTACTGTAACATGCTGTAGTTGGACTGTACGTACTGCAATATACTGTAGTTGGACTGTACGTACTGTAACGTGCTGTAGTTGGACTGTACGTACTGTAGCATGCTGTAGTTGGACTGTACGTACTGTAACATACTGTAGTTGGACTGTACGTACTGTAACATGCTGTAGTTGGACTGTACGTACTGTAACATGCTGTAGTTGGACTGTACGTACTGTAACATGCTGTAGTTGGACTGTACGTACTGTAACATGCTGTAGTTGGACTGTACGTACTGTAACATTCTGTAGTTGGACTGTTACATACAGTTGGACTGTACGTACTGTAACATGCTGTAGTTGGACTGTACGTACTGTAACATGCTGTAGTTGGACTGTACGTACTGTAACATTCTGTAGTTGGACTGTTACATACAGTTGGACTGTACGTACTGCGGTTGAACTGTGTATACTATAGTTGGAGGGTTAGTACTGTAACATGCTGCAGTTGGACTGTGTGTACTGAAGTTGGAGGGTTAGTACTGTAACATGCTGCAGTTGGACTGTGTGTACTGAAGTTGGAGGGTTAGTACTGTAACATGCTGCAGTTGGACTGTGTGTACTGAAGTTGGAGGGTTTGTACTGTAACATGCTGCAGTTGGACTGTGTGTACTGAAGTTGGAGGGTTTTTTGTTAACAGTCTTTTTTGTAAGAAAAGGAACTAGTGTCGGTACGTAGCACCATGGTGCTCCTAGTAGCTTTGGGGTGCTCCTAGCAGCTTTGGGTCCCTCAGGTAAGGCAACCCTAAAAGACTATATGTCCTGCCGACACGAAGGTACATAACTCCACACTTCAGCTATATATAGCACCTTGAAGAAAAAACTGACCCTGACCCCAACATTCCTGCAGAATATGGAGTCTCTGGTCAATTGGGGTGACTGCCAAGGCGATGAGAGAAAAGGTACGCTATGCCACAGTCCTGCAATCTGCCTTGAGTTGCACCATTTATCACTTGACCTATACATAGCACCACTGTTTCATGTTTTGGGCTACTCATGGCAGCTTCCCGCCAGCTCCAATAGCCAGCCACTGGGTCAAACCCAATGCTTGAAGGTGCATTGGAATGCTCGTCATATTAGTTTTCAGATGCACCAGGTAGGTTTAGGTTTGGCTAAAGGACAGGGGAAGGGAGCTGCCTAGAAGCTTCTTCCTGTAGCCCCAAAAATAAATAGTGTTTAGCACCCGCAAGACAAGTTCTATGCAGCGTCACAAGCTACATTAAAAAATGGCAGAGAGGTGTTTGCGACGGAGCGACAGGTGGCAACGGAAGCGAGTTAGTTACGAGACCGTTGGCTGATGTGTCAGGCTCGGTCTCGGTCAGATGGTCGGTCGGTCGGTCGGTCGGTCGGTCGTCGGTCGGTCGGTCGGTTCAGTGGGGTCGGTCGGTCGGTCGGTCAGTCGCACAGACGGACAAATAGGTAACCCTGGGGGCTCCCACCCCCTTGAAGAGGGGGATCCGCCAAAAACCCTGAGTCACACTTCTGGCTACGCAGATAGATCTGAGATAGACTCATCCCGAAACACACCTTCTGAAGCTGAGCCCTGTACCTTGAAAATTGCTGTATTCGGCACCTAGAGCTGCTCCCCCCACCCACCCCCCCGCCCCCCTCACACACACACACAAGCACACACTTACACATGTATCCAACCACACACACCACAGTGGGCAGGAGCTGTTAGTAGGAATGGTGGGCAGGAAACGGATAACAGGAACGGCAAGCTGGAACGGTGGACAAGTTTGCAGGGAGGGTAGTGAATGCCTCCCGTTATTGTGCAAACCCTCCTCACCATCCCCTACATTGTTACAGCCCACCCCCAGCGACCCCCATCAGCCGAACCGACATTGTACAGCCCACCCACACACGACCCCATCAGCCCACCCGACATTGTACAGCCCACCCCCCACAACCCCATCAGCTCAACCTACATTGTACAGCCCCCCCCCCCACCCCCACCCCCCCCCCCACCCCCGCTCCCCTCCCCATGACCCCATCAGCCTGACTATCATGAAATTTCCACTGTAGCATGAACTCAGGCCCCCCGTTCGGCATAACCATTGTTTGGGGTTCAGTTCATCAGTGGTTTTTTTCGTTTATCCCCTCCTGTCATGGTTGGGCAAGTCCCTTTGGCCTATTTGACCCCCCCCCCCCCCCCCCCCCCCCCCATGAACCCAACAAATGTATTTTAACCACGCCATTTACAATATTTTAAGCGTTTTAAATCCCCTGACTGTACTGTAGGGGCCCAAATCCTGGAGGACCTGTCCAAGAGTGAACAGGTCCTGGATTCACTGTTGATTGATGTCAGGAACGGCAAGGAATGCCGTCTGCTGGCTCACCTGCCAAGGCCTCACCCCCCTGATCCATCCAGTTCCCCATCTATCAGACCTTGTCAGTATCCTTTGCGTGGTGGGCGGCTGGCAACTGAGCACTCAGTCGGCTCTTCGGCTCATACAGACGTACAGGCGCGAGCGCCAGCGGGGCACTACAGCCACAGTCAGGAGAGGCTGCTGTCCCCACTCAGAGCGGGCAGGAGCCCAATGTCTCGTGGAACACCGTTTTCAGCTTGCAACCTGGAGTTTAGAGCACGGGGAATGTCCTGGAATTTGTCCAGAAGCTCGCACGGGGACAGCGGCAACTTATCTGGCATGGTCACACAAGAGTTTTCAAGGTGCGTAACAGGCTGCCATACAAGCACATACACATTTTCCTTAGCCCGCAATTTAATATTTCAAGGATTGGATTTAATTTATTATTGCTGGTGGGGAAGATGATGCGCATGTTGCGCTGGGTTGAAAGTATAGTTGCAATGGTTGTGAGCAGATGCATGAGAAAACATATATATACATATGTATACGCACAACATACATATTAACATATACATATGTATGCATAGCATACATAACATCCATAACGTAAGTATGTATACATAACATACACAACATACATAAAATACTTGTATATACGTAAACATAAAGAATATATTGAACATACATGCACAGATATACAAATACATTCATCTAAGTCGGATTAATACCTGACCCTCCACCCCCTCCCCACTCACTGACCCCCCACCCTTTCCGCCCCCTCTCACCCCCTGACCCCCACCCCTTCCCGTGTGTGCAGCCCCACCATGTACCCCTCCTCCCCAAAGTGCTTGCTGTCAGTGTCAATCTCACATACATTCATGTACATCGGACTAAAACCTGTCCCCCCACCCGCCTTTCTGTGTGTACAGAGCCACCAGTTCCCCTCGTCTACCAAGTGCTCACTGTCAGTGTCCTCTCACATACTTCATGTTCATGTAACTCTACCTAAACTAGACTATACTAATTCCTGACCCTGCACCCCCTGTCTGTGTCCAGCCCCACCAAGTATCCCTCCTCCCCCAGGGGCTTTCTGTCAGTGTCCCTCTCACAGAAAGTGGTCAAATTATTGGATGCAAGGTCCAGCGTCCATAATGCCGGCAGCTCAGAGCAATTGGCCCAGAGAAGAGCAAGTGTAAAAGCCAAAACTATGAGCTTGTGTCTTGCAGCCAGGCCAAAAGTGCACGAATCCCAAGCACCGAACACATGCGTTGCATGTCAAATTCAGTGCGAAGCTCAGGCAGCCTTTCCAGGCTTGCCCCGTACGTGCCCTGCAACAACTTCCCCCTGCCGGTTGACATGTCAGTCGAACCAGCTTCAGCCTTCAGCCTAGGTACAGCCATACTTGCTCCACACTTGGCTCATCACAGCTTGGCACCCTCGGATGACGTGTCAGAGTATCCAGTTACAGCCATACGCCGGGGGAGCTACAGTCCTGAGCTTGCAGGAAAGTAAGCCATGGGCCGAGGGAGCTACAGTCTGAGCTTTGCGGGAAGAACAGCCATGGGCCGAGGGAGCTACAGCCCTGAGCTTGCGGCAAGTACAGCCATGCGCCGAGGGAGCTACAGTTCTGAAATTGCGGCAAGTACAGCCAATCGGGCCGAGGGAGCTACAGCCCTGAAATTGCGGCAAGTAGCAGCCATGCGTCGAGGAAGCTACAGACCGGGAGGTTCGCCCGGATTGCGGCAAAGTAGCCATACGCCGAGGGAAAGGCTACAGCCGCCAGAAATTGCGGCAAGTCGTGCAACAGGCAGAGGAGAGGACTTATAGGCATCTTTTCTGCAGTCAGGTCTGGAGGAAGCTGTGGCCCCACCACCCAAAGCCGGCTAATGGATTTAGCCAACAAACAAAAGCAATGGCTTACGCAGTCAGACCGCAACCTGTGGGCGATGGGAAAAGAGGCAGCGCAAAAAACTCCGAGCAGTCCCTTTCAACCACCCAGACCAGATGCAAACCTTCTGCCCCATGAATAACCAGTTAAGCATGGTGGCGGGTGGAGAAATGCGCATGGTTGGCCGGATGTCTGTGCCCGCTGTCATCATGGAGAGTACTGGAAGTAATATTCAGGGCATGGTAGATGAGGACCCAGCAATGAGTCTTTTTCAGGACTTGTTGGATGAGGACTCAAAGAGGAGGAGGACTTATCAGGACATCGTGGATGAGGACTGTGGGGTGAGTCCTCGTTCCGTATCCTACAGTGGAACAGAGAAGTACTTCAGCGGCAGCAGTCCCTGCACCGGGACGTGGGACCAGAGAGATGATGTGTTATGAAGTGCAGCTCATTCGCTGTCACGGATCCCGATCACCAACAAACAGGCAGTGGTGAAGTATCTATGTATTGTGTGTAAGTTTTGTATGCACGCATGTAAGTATGTATGTATATACGTATGTATGCAAAACGTACCTGTATGCACGTATGCATGGAAGTATGTATAAAAGCTGACAAATGTATGTAAGTATGAATGCACTTATGTATGTATGCACATATGTAAGTAAGTATGCATGTATGCACATATGCATGTGTTTGACCAGAGATGCTGTGTCATGACGTGGACTGCTACATACATACATTGCATGGCTAATCAGCTCCTTGCTGAATTTCTGTCTGCAGAATATCTGTCTGCAGACCATTCTGCTTCTCCGGACTGACACCTAACATTATCTGAATGGTATTATCTCCATAGGTGCCTAACTCCTAAAACGCCTTAAGTCGATACAAGAATATGATACAGAGCCGTACATGACCCAAACTGCTCAGAATCGAATTCTGTCTGGCTGCATATTTCAGTTTCGCGAGGTAGTCAGTATGCGCGCAGCTACTTTTTCGTCCGCGTTCGCATCTGGTCCGCGAGCAGTCTTGTTCGGCAGGCCTCGGTGGTAGTACATCAGATGTTTGCGATAATTAGTGATACAAATCCACTTCGCGTCATATACGAGGCCGCGCGAGCTATTCCGAAGAAAGGTACCTCGGGAAGAAAGGCTTATCGAACCCCTATTACAAGGTGGTCGGAGGCTGCGCTTTGGTACAGCCTTGGCCTAGGAATATACTGAAATAGCTGTACATACTCAAGATTTCACCTCCTCAGTGGCCTACGACACCATGGCCAGGATTAGGGTGTGTTTTCAAGTGATTCTACTCAAAAACAAAAAACTGAGTCATTAGTGGATGTTTGAAGACAAATTAAAAAAGTTTTGTTTTTTTTAATTTATTTTCAAAAATATTTTGAAATGTTTGAATTTTGCAATTTTCAAAAGAAAGAAAAGTTGTTCTCTACGTATATAATATCTCAAGATAGAGCAAACTTGAGCCCAAAATGTTTTCAATTGAGGCTGTGCAGCTCTGACCTAGACTTAGGACACCCACGAAATGTAAATAATCAGTGTTTTTGGGTCGCGTACTCAACTGTACTGCTGTGTATGCCTTACAAGACTTCTGTACTGACTACTGGCAGGGAAAGACCTTACAACAACATTTGTAACCCAGTGTTATTTAAAAATGGCTTGTTTCGGTCGCGATAGGGGCTCCGTATATCACTTCATGCGTGAACCCGTATTGACTTAGGGAACCCATTGTGACAAATTAGCATGTTTCACATGACTGGTTCCCACCATTTTGAGAAACCCAAATCCGAGTATTTACATGTTGAACTGAATGTGGTTGGGCAACTTATTGGCAAAAAACTTTTTTTGTTTTTGACTAAGGACATAGGCCTCATCCACCTGTATCACTAGGGTCTAGACTTAGGCACCTATGGAGATAGATAAACTAATTCAATTAGCTTAATGGTCGGGTTTCTACGTTCTGATCCTTTACTGCAACGTACATTGCACGATTGACAAGCTCCCGCTGAACGTCTGTCTGCAGGCCATCCTGCTGCATTCAAAACCTAAACCGACTAGCTGGTCTGCCTGGCAGGCCTATTCCTGCTGCATTCTAAACCCTAAAACCGCTCCTGTCTGCCTGCAGGCATCCTGCTGCATCTAAACCCTAAACCCTACTGCTGCTGCAGGCCATGCCATGCCTGCATTATAAGCCCTGAAACCTACTGCCTTGCCTGCAGGCCATCCCGCTGCATTCTAAACCAAACCCTACTGCTGCCTGCAGGCCATCCTCTGCATTCTAGGAACCTAAACACCCTACTGCCTGCCTGCAGGCCATTCTGCTGCATTATAGAAGCCCTAACCCTACTGCCGGTGCCTGCAGGCCATCCTGCTGGCATTCTAAACCCCTAAACCCTACTGCCTGACTGCAGGCCATCCTGCTGCTCCAGACCGACATGCTGGCTAGTGTAAGTTGGGAAATTCCTTTTAGTCTAGTTGACCTGGACTTTACCCCTGGACTGCCTAACCTTGAATATTCAAGATCATCTAGACACAGTTATCCTTACTTGGGCATCAAAGCCTAGAAACTGTTGCAAGCAACTAGGTAACCCAAGCAACTAAAGTGGGTACAAGCTTGTCAGACCATTAATTCAAAAAGTGTTTTCTTTTTCTTTTCTTCTTTATGCATGGTGTTTCGTACATCCCCGGCCGTTGGCACAGTTTGGAGTCCAGCAGGGCACGTACAGGCAAAATGCAATCATTCAGGCATCAGTATCATTAATTTATAAAATTGACTTATCATAAGTGCTCTAATGAGCCTAAGAAGCTAAGTGTCGTGCATTTAATAAATATAATAAATAGTACGCCTTGCTTACGAGGCGTGAGGGTTGAGGGGGCCAGCCAGTTGATTTCAAAGGGGGCAACCACCTATAGAGGGGGGGATGGGGGGGGGGGGGGGGGGGGGGGGGGGGGGGGGAGGGGGGGGCTATCATCCCCCTTGGGGGAGGGTTTTGGGGGCTGTTCCATGTGTCTTCTGCACGGCCATGTATTTATTCAACAATGGATGATCATCTCCAGTTTACCTAGATGGGCTTAGTAAAAACCAAATTCTATGATGAGTTGGTCCCTAAAACAATCCTTAGCATGGTGCATATCCGACAGAAAACCTGAGGTGTCTTTTAGATATAAGTCATTCAGGTACAAAATGCCATGCAATGTCTGTTTTCTCTTTAGAAAAGGTGCACAATCTATGTACGCCATTGTGGAAGGGGTTAGATTCTTTACTGTATTTGATTGGAAATAAAAATAAAAATCTTTACTGTATTTGATTGGAAATAAATAAATTCTTTACTGTATTTGATTGGAAATAAATAAATATAAAAGTAATAATAATAAAACAATACAAATGGACTGAAGGGTATGTCTGTTGTGGCCTTTACAGATGTTCCCACTCCACGTTCTTAGTTTGACGGCCATTCAGATATCATTTAGATATCAATTATCATGCTATGACCTAAAGCGCATGTCTGTTGTGACCTTTCAGATGTTCCCACGCCACGTGCTTGAGCATATGGTTGGGGTGCAAGATTGCGAGACTCCCAACCTATCAGAGCTGGCAAGATCCCACAAAGACATCACTGTCATGTGAGGTGATTAGCACCTCTCCTTACATTTGCTAAGTACC
Source organism: Microglena sp. YARC (assembly GCA_022414725.1). Lineage (NCBI taxonomy): Eukaryota > Viridiplantae > Chlorophyta > Chlorophyceae > Chlamydomonadales > Chlamydomonadaceae > Microglena > Microglena sp. YARC. Next base: position 41,640,591 of record CM039465.1, on the reverse strand, counting down.
CCAGTATATATGTTTTCATTGTTGCAAGATGGCGGAGACTCCCAACCCGACAAGAGCTGTGGAGATCCACAACGACGTTATTCAAACATACTTCATAATGCTTACTTTTCAATTTGGCCTGAAAATTCCGATCCCCTCCCTCCCCGACCCGGCATTCTGGGAGAATTGGTAACATATCTGGGCCTTAGGTAAAAGTCGAGCAAGATCCTGTCAACCTGATAAATCCGAAAATCATTCCCTAAACTGCTATTTCCACGGGCCGCCTCTCCTTCCCTTTACCAAAGCTCCCCTCCGCGCTCGTGTTGAGTATGATAGGCATGCATAGTCTGACCATTGGGTTGGCTGGCACCCGTATAGGGAGTAGCAGCTAGGACTATCTCTGTTGTGACCTGACTCCTAAACCCGCATATTGGAGAGGCTTGCTAGATTTCTCACTCATCAGTCAAAGTGCCATGCAAGTGTAATGAGGAATGGGCCGATTACATACATGCACATGCACCTAGTTTGAGGTCATGTCTCCCTGGCTCAAGCACCTTGAAGTTCGCCTGCGTTGCATTAGGCTTTCGTAGTTGTATTACATGCATACGGTATGTGGAAAGGAGAGTTAGCACACATGACTGACAGAGCCGGCTCAGTCCGACAAGCTGCGTTAGCGATCGATGTTGGGGCAGCTCTTTCACTCATAACGGCTCAGACTAATGCTACGATACATTAATCGTACGGAGATTCTCTTCTCGCGAGAGCGTCATGGTGTATTCGGGTTCGCAGGCGCATATTGTATTGGAGGCATAGATGATGTTTAAGTTGGTTGTATTTGTGTGGGTGCTACGATTATAGGCCTGTAGGAGCTGGGGCTTCGGTGTGGTGGGAGGGTGGGCGGCAGGGTGGTGGGGTCTGAGAAGAATAGGCTGCTGAGTAGCTAGGGGACTCTGGGCATTATAGAGATCATATAGTGAGCATAATACACGTTAGAATAATAATGATGGATTTAAGGTTTTTGGCACGATTGTGAGCCGGTCCTCAGACAGAATTGTCGGTAGTTTTATCTTGAAAACATCCAATATTAATGCTGACACTATAGATAATATTTACGTGATATTGTTTTTCAAGACTAGTAGTATTGGGAGTTGCGTTCTTAGGATGGTGGGACTATACCTGGCTCAGGTTTGTGGATACTAGGTTGTTGGGAAAAGTGTTCCTTTCCGCTACATAAACCTTTAACACGAAACGGTATGGGGTATCTAGGCGCTGTCATTGGCTTGAAACTTGTACTCGATTGAAGTTAGGAACATGCCACAAGGCATCCAGGCTGGTCTGCGTCTTTAGTGAGAAGTAGGCTATATATTAGATTTGTAATTGGGTTTGGATGGTGGTGTTGGACGTGATGTGGGTGATGGTTGGAGGTTTGAGAGCGTTGTGCCAAATGTAGAAGTAGAGGGGACATTTTAAGGGTGAGTGGTGAACGTCGGGAATAGGGTTTGGCAATGAATGGAGATATGCCTGGTGTAAGTTGGGTCATTTGGGTCGTATTGATCTGGGTTATGTGTATACTTGTGCTTTCTCTTTTTCTTATCCTTATCTTTACCTCTTCGCCTTTCTTGAGTGCAATTATTTCCCTTAATAAATAACAACAGTAAAATGAATCTCTCTCTTGTATTGACTAGCTCATGTAACGCGAACTATTATAAGTGTAATAGCAATGTGATTCGAAGATTTCTGTTGGTGTATTATGTTCTTTGGGATTTTGGCGATCTGTGGGTGACCAGAGTGGGCTGTAGAAGGGATTCCTATGACTCCTGAGTGATTCCAAATGGGTACATAGATTGGTGACTGAACTGCTAGTCTTTTTTAAGCTATTCTGAAAACTCGGAAGCATCCTTTGTGAAGACATAGGTCTCATTTTTGTACCGATCCCTGAATGATTGATAACTCGGTCAGACCCTACGTCGAGAGCTTTACTGATATCAAGTGTCGATGTCCGCATGTGGTGTCGCTTGCTACATGTATGGATGCTTGTGGTTAGGGGACTGATGGAAGAGTCAGTCAAGTGAGAGATGAGTGTGAGGTTTGTGTGTTGAGAGTCATGGTGATAGTGCGATCATGCCATAGGGGTAGAGGGGAACATAAGGGAAGTCATGATAGTGTAGTATTGTCGTGTTGTACATGATAGGGGGGCTGGTGGTGGTGCGGGCTAGGAAGGTGGTATCCCGAGTGATCTCTGTGGCTGCGGAGTGGGTATCCTCATGGCGTAAATAACCCGGCTAATCTTATGGGTAGTCACCCTGCGCGTCAGATGGTAACATTTTGGGGGGAGTTGACTCACTAACACCCCTTGCACGCACGGTGCTAAGAAGTGTCGCATGATTACGGCACATACATCGGGTGTGTGTGGTCGCCACGGTGCAATTTTTTTGTTCGACCCTGTCTTTCCAAGGGTTGGGTATCGCGGCGGCGCAATCTCTGCTAATAAACACGATACATAGAGAGGATTAGCGTTGATTTCTAGAACTTTCTTCTCTCTTATGTTATGAATAAATCGTGTTTGCGTGTTCCCATATGGCAACTCAACGAACATGAGTCCAGGGGTAGGCAGAATGGCTCGTAACAAGGGTACTTTTAAAGGATCTGTATCATCTGTAGATATGGAAAGAGTGGCTTCACGCTACTACTTGTCTCATATTCTATGTGTCCTTCTATCAGGTGATCGGATCCTCTGCACTCATAGAAGAGTGATTTGTTAGATCCAAACTTACGGCAAGTCTAGATCATGAATTCGCCAGTTTGGAGTGGCATACAGCTACTCTTGCTGTTACTTGCGGTCATCATCGGATACCCAATGCTATAAGTTAGTGAGCTCTGCGTCGTTGTCGTGTGGTTGGGGTTGGCGTCTGCGATACATTTGTTGCCGTCGCCGGTGGAGCGGGACGCAGAGAGGGGATGGGGCGATAGATGCAGGGGGGGGAGGGGGGAGGGGGAGCGAGAGGAGGGCTCAAGAAGAGGGAGAGGGAGGAGGAGAGGGAGAAGCGTGGAGGATATGCACTCGCAGGAGGAGTGATGGGAGTGGTGAGGGGATGGGGCTAGCTAGTGATCCAGATCCAACTAGGACGGGAGCAAAGGAAAATCTATTGAATTTGTGCCTTGGCTAGTGGATGTGGCGGCAGTCTTGGCCCTTGAAGAGTGTTATGCTACCACACATCTACACCTGGCAAAGGCAGCTACCCTCTGGTGTGGGAGGACGCCCTCAGCTCTTGTGTTTACAGGCGTCAACAGCTGCCCAATGTTATTAGGGTTCAGGGTTTTAGGGGATTTGTTAGAGATGAGTCGTTGGAGTGGCATATAGGCTATTGTGTACTGGCCTTCATCGGAAAAAATCTGCCAAGTTCAGGTGATTTCGTTATGTCGCGGATGCGGTTGACCGGCTTTTTTAAACAGGCCTCATAGGCACAAAAACTGCCCAAGTTTCAGGTGATTCGTTTATGTTCGGCGGGTTGACCGGTTTTACAAGCTCATAGGCACCAACTGTCCAAGTTCAGGTGATTCGTTATGTCGCGGGGTGACGGTTTTACCAGGCCTCAGGCACAAAACTGCCCAAGTTTTTAGGCAGATTCGTTTATGTCGCGGGTGACCGGTTTTTACCAAGACCTCATAGGCACCAAACTGTCCAAGTTCAGGTGATTCGTTATGTCGCGGGTGACCGGTTTTACAGGCCTCATAGGCACAAAACTGCCCAAGTTTAGGCGAGTCGTTGTGTGGTGTGGTGACCTGCTACCTAATCCTAAAAAAAAATGTTTTTGGACATCGCTAGTTGCCTCTGGCTTGTATTTAAGGTTCAACTTGTAGCATGAGTGACTACATTAACACACTTGGTCTTTTTGAGTGCTTCGTTTGAGCCTTTTGTGGTTGTGCTTTGGGGGGTCAAAAATGGCTGCTAGTAGCACCGAACGACCAGTCCACCCTTAACCCTCTACAGCCTGAGGGGGCAAACACAATGAACAGCAGAATGCATGGGAATGATGGAATCAACCAGCAAACTCGTATAGAGCTCAGCGCCAGGGTAAAACAGTGGCCAGGTCATTAACTCACTATGACAAATCGTGGACCCCGCTGAGCGTGCGATCCGCAGCGCTCGACGACCTACCGCGATTTGGCGAGTTCCCGAGTGCAGGCAGCCAGCCACTGTCCTTCCTGTTCCTCTCTGTTCTGTCCTCATTGTTGATCAACCTCTCCTTCCCCTTCTCACCACTCCATGCCATGGGTAAAACCTCTGCACAACAGCAACAATCGATTTGGGACCACAAGCCGCCTGCCCTCGCATGCTCTTTAACAACCACCTACCTTGACTACGCCCCCTCACGGTGGTAAACTACCAACTGTCATTTTGACCCTTCCCTCCCACTGTTGACCAACCCCTTCTTCCCCTTCTCACCGCTCCCTCTGCAGCCTGTGGGGTGACACGATGAACACAGCATCACGCATGGAGTCAACGAGCCAGCCCGGCCTCATTCAATTATCCAAGGCTACCTTCGATCTCCTGGACCCAAGTCTTAAGTCCCGGTTTACACAACCATGGATGGGTGTGAAGATCAAGGTAGGTTGAAAAGAGGTTGATCACCAATGGGAGTGAAGGGTCGGGAAGGACAGTGGGAGGGGAGGCAGAGGGAGGCAGAGGGAGGCAGAGGGAGGGGTAGGAACGGGAAGAAGAGGTTGATCATCAGTTTGAGGGAAGGGTCGGGAAGGACAGTGGGAGGGGAGGCAGAGGAAGGGGTAGGAAGGGGAAGAAGAGGTTGATCAACAATGGGAGGGGAGGGTCGGGAAGGGTCGGTAAGGACAGTGAGAGGGGAGGCAGAGGGAGGGGTAGGAAGGGGAAGAAGAGGTTGATCAACAATGGGAGGGGAGGGTCGGGAAGGGTCGGTAAGCACAGTGAGAGGGGAGGCAGAGGGAGGGGTAGGAAGGGGATGAAGAGGTTGATCAACAATGGGAGGGGAGGGTCAAAAATGACAGTTCTGTAGTTAACCGCCGTGGAGGGGGTGGGGTCAAGGGTAGGTTGGTGAAGAGCATGCAGGGCAGCGTGGCTTGGTACAAAATCCATGGTGCTGTTGTGCAGAGGTTTTCCCCATGGTTTGCTTGTCTGCTGGCTGGTTGTCTGTCTGTCTGGCTAGTTTGCTGGATGGCTGGCTTCCTTGTTTGCCTGCTTGCTTGCTCGTCCATTTCTTTGCCTCTTTGTTATTCAGGTCACTGGCCTGTACTGTACTCATCTGATCTGCTCCTCAAATGACACTGCCTCCCCTTACCATGGCTAGCCAAACTCAATTCGCCCCTCATATAGCCCCTCCTGATAGACTATAATCATCTCGATTATTGGAGGTTGGGCAAGTCCATTTAGCCTAATTGGCGAACCCCTGGACCGCAACATACACACATTACGTTCACAATAATAAGTCCCTCTTTAATCTGTCAAGCTGCAGGAGCACATGGAGTCCTGTAGTGTACCAAGAAAATGTAATCATCACCGCTACCAACATCAGCATCGTCACCTATCGTCAGCAGCAGCAGCACCAACATCAACATTCCATAACAACTTGGCCCTTGTTTTGCTTCCCAGGGCAAAGGCATGATGGAGACCCATGTTCTGAGCATGGAGGATCTGATTAAATTCCACAGGGCATCCACCTCGCTCTCAGGCACAGCCGACCTCAATTCAACCTCAAGCAGACTGAACCCCCTGATGTCACTGAGGCGCAGTCAAGACCTCCTACGTCAAGTGTGTAGATTGGGGAAGAGCTCAACTGAAGCCACTGTCAGAAGGCGTGTGTGTAAGGATTATAATGATTCCAAGGCCAAGGCCACAAAGAAAAGGCTGCTGGCCCAGCTTGTGAACGTGTTCAAGGCTTCTTCATCCACTTCCTCAACGTGAAATGATATACTCAGGCTGGAGCAAGTCCATCCAGATATCCTCATAACAACTCAGCACTGTTTTTCTTCTCGGCCGTGAGCTTCTAAGCAACTCCCTGAGCCAGCCAAGATTTCAGCAGTGTTGGAAGGTGTGCTAGGAGGGGCACTAGCTGGCCTTAGATATGGCTGACATGCCGGTCAGGGGAGACATGCATAGCCAAAAGCAACAAGTTGTATGCAGCGTCGCATACGACGCTAAAAAATGGCGGGGAGTGTTCGCAACGGAGTGACAGGTGGCAACGGAAGCGAGTTAGTTACGAGGCCGTTGGCTGACATATCAGGCTTCGTCTCAGTCTGACGGTTGGTCGTACACACAGGCAGACAAATGGGTAACTCTGGGGGCTCCCGCCCCCTAGAAGAGGGGGCTCTGCCAAAAACACTGGGACTCAGCATGCATCAAGGCGTGGAAGTCCTGGGCACCGTCACAGCACACTACATATCCTGGAGATGTGAAAGCCTTGGAGCACACAACATATTCAATATCCACGACTTCTGTCAGTCCTGGGCACCGTCGCAGCACACTACATATCCTGGAGTTGTGTAAGCCTTGGAACAGACACACAATACTCAATATCCACGACTTCTGTCGGTCCTGGGCACCGTCACAGCACACTCCATATCCTGGAGTTGTGTAAGCCTTGGAGCAGACACACAATACTCAATATCCACGACTTCTGTCAGTCTTGGGCACCGTCACAGCACACTCCATATCCTGGAGTTGTGTAAGCCTTGGAACAGACACACAATACTCAATATCCACGACTTATGTCGGTCCTGGGCATCGTCACAGCACACTCCATATCCTGGAGTTGTGTAAGCCTTGGAGCAGACACACAATACTCAATATCCACGACTTCTGTCGGTCCTGGGCATCGTCACAGCACACTCCATATCCTGGAGTTGTGTAAGCCTTGGAGCAGACACACAATACTCAATATCCACGACTTCTGTCAGTCCTGGTCACCGTCACAGCACACTCCATATCCTGGAGTTGTGTAAGCCTTGGAGCAGACACACAATACTCTATGTCAGCGACTTCTGTTAGTCTTGGGCAAATGCAAGGGGGTGCTTGCACACTTGTTAGTTCAGCAAAATTCCCCTCCAAGCAACGGCCCACGAAGCAAAGCTGTCTTTAATTGAAATTTTAAGTAGCTTTCTTAAAAACAAAATCCTGTACCCTTACACTATCTGGCAGCTGTATGGGTAAAAAAGATTTTTTTTTCTTAACTCCCAAGATATGTCACACTATGACACTTCTAAGGACGTGAAGTTTAGGGAACAGGCCTGTAAGTTTGCGATGGCCGGGCTTACATCACACCTAGAGTCCAGTTACCATGCCGGTCGGCGACCTTCTGGGTGGGCCCAGGTGACCTCGATGGGGTTCGAACCAGCAACCTGATAAGACTTCACACCTGCTTCCGTCCCATCCGGGATCGCTCTACAGTAGAGCCATCCCGTTCCGAACGGGGATAGCTGTGTGTATATTCTTTCTTTGCAATTTTAAGTAGCTTTCAGTTGCTTTCTTAAAAAACAAATGAACCCTTAAATTCTTAAAAAACAAATGTACCCTTATATTCTTTAAAAACAAATGAACCCTTATATTCATAAAAAACAAATGTACCCTTATATTCTTAAAAAACAAATGTACCCTTATTATCTGGCAGAGCCAGATATATGGGTGCTTCTGTACACAGACAATTTAGCGCGCCAATTAATTATAAACTAGGATTGGCGCGGCATGTGTGCAATAATTCTTGATCTCAAAAGCCGCGCTGAGCAGAAATATGCTGCAGGCAAGCATCACATGTATATAAAAAGGTACTGTCCAATCATCCTTCCGAGGCCAGTGACCATGAGAAGGGTGGGGCACCTGCTTGGTTAGCATGGTCCCTGACTGCTGCCGACAGATGATTGGTCATCTTTCAGAGGCCAGTGACCATGGAAAGAATACCAGGGAGTGTCTTAGTGGTGCTAAGCTGTTGTTTGGGGATTGGCATAGCATGGGCATAGCTTTTCTTTTCAGCCTCAAGCAGCACCTTCTTGGCTTGGCTTCAGCCGCACCCTGAGGGCTTCCTAAGCTTGGCTGCAGCCATTTCCCTCATATTGTGTATGTGTGTGTATGTTGTTACAGTCCAGGGGTGGGCTAAATAGGTGAAAAGGGACTTGCCCAACCATGATAGGAAGGGCTAAAAAAGAAAAAGCATTGATGAACTGAACCCCAAAGCATTTGACTACAAGATGTATTGGTTTAACCACAGGGACTTGTTTTTTGTACCCTTAGGTTGTTAGTTGGAGAACGGTTGGAAGACTCCCCCCGTGCTGGATCTCCCGTTTCAACGATTGGCTCAATGGTCGAGTTCATTGAAATCAGGCAGAAGGTGCGGTGTTCGAATCCCTACGGGTGCGCCTTGGTGTTTGCGGTCGCTGTCAACCGCCGTGGTAGCACTGTCCAGGTTAAGTAGCAGCCCGTTCTCCACCGCCGTAAGACAGGGCTCCCTTAATCTCACGCCCCACCAGGCGTTATCATTACGCTTTCCCCATGCTATGGACATGTGGAGCGGGCCTAAACTTGAACTTAAACTTGGTATCATAGCTTCAGTCAGCAATTGGGCTGCTCGCCGTCTTCTGCAGTCCAGCAACACCTTGAAGAGGCGGCCAGCAAGGTACTTCCATTGACCAAATTGGCCAGCGCTTTAGCGCACTTGAAAAAACAAACTGCGCTTTGTAGTGCAAAAAACGCAAAAATTGCTTGCTGCGCCCACAGGGGGTTACAAAAAACTGCGTGAAACGCGCAGTGGGGCTCAAATAGGCAGCGCGCAAAAGTGCGCGCTTGGAAGTACCCTGGCGGCCAGTCGCTCTGAAGCTTCTTTCCGAAGCGCAAAAGAGACAGCAAGATAAAGCTCAGTTTGTACGTCCTTAGACTTCGCAGGATATGTAGCAACATCGTGGCTTTCTAATCCTACCTAGCCCCCTCTGGTGCCCAGCGACACCTTGAAGTTGCGGCCAGTCGTGCTCATAGCTTTTCTTCCAGCTACAAGCAGCAGCTTCTAGGCAGCTCCCTGATTCAGCCATTGGGCCTAGCCCCAAGATGTCAACATAACAGGAAATCTGGTTAGGTCATCTTCAAGGTGCTCTAGGTTGCATCAGGTTTGGCTGACTAGGCAGTCAGTGGAGCTGCCTAGAAGCTGCTGCTCGTAGCTGAAAAATAAAACTGGCTCGTGCTGGAGCCCTACCTAGCCCCCTCCCTCTCTCCCTCCCGCATCGACATGGAGAAAGTTGGAGAGTGGAGGGAGTAAACCCTGCAGTGATGTGATGTAGTGAAGGTGGCATAGAAGCGCACTTGCCCACTCGGCCACTCATCTGCTCCTTAGTTTAATTTAAATATTACATGGTTTCACTCTAAGCACTGGATGGTCAGCCAGCCCACCTCTGCTCATTATTTGAATTGTTACATGCATTCATGCATTCAATATGGCTAGGAACCGATTTTTTAGATGTTTTTACAGCAATCCTGGGCAGCCTAGAGGACCCAAGTAACACACTCAATAGTTTGAAATATAATTTCAGACCCGACTATGGAAACTTTCATTAATTCTGAGAAAATGTGCAGCAAATTGGCATGCACTGAGAACGTCAACTTAGGTGCTGTGGAATCTTATGAACTTTTCAATGAGGTGATAACCAAATCTCTACATAAGAAGTACATCGGAAGTACATAAGCAACATGGGAAGTTGATTGCTAGCGATCAACAGGCTGGTCTGCCTTCAATCCAGAATCTCCACGGTTGCGCCTTACTGTTGTGTTCGCGGTCGCTGTCAACCGCCATGGTAGCTTTGTCCAGGTAAAGTAACAGTCCGTTCCCTACCGCCGTAAGACGGGGCTCCCTTAATACCACGCCCCACCGGGCGTTATCATTACTAAAGGGTAATGTCATGAAACGTACCGTGACACCCAGGCTGGTCTGCCTAGGATTGAACCGACAAACTCTTGGTACAATGCGGATTGTAGGAATCTAAGGAAGCAATGGAAAGATCTCCAGAAAGAGACCGGTATTGATGGCCATGCTACGTAAGTAGCCAGGGCGCAATACCGGGATCTGACTAGAAGATGAAGTGGAGAACAGGGTAATTCAAAGCGCGCGCTTTTGCGCTTTTGAGCGCTGACTTTTTGACCCCCTCTGCGCATTAAGCGCATTTTTTTGCAACCCCTTGTGGGCGCTGCAAGCATTTTTTGCGCTTTTTGCACTACAAAGCGCAGTTTTTTTGTTTTCAAGTGCGCTAAAGCGCTGGCCAATTTGGCCATTTGAAGTACCCTGGTGGAGAAGCCAAGGCCCAGAATGCTAAGTCCCTGGTTGATAAGTTAACGAAGAGTCCTCGTTTGTTCTGGAATAAGGATAAGGGAAGTAGTTGCAAATGTCCCCTCATGAATGTGGAGGAATGGGCTAAATACTTGGCAAGCACCTTTCAATCTAGTGAGCATGTTCAGATAGAAGTAACTGACGTTCCAGAAATAGACACTGCAGCTGCAATTGTGTTGAATGTCCCCATCTCTGAGACTGAGGTTATACGGAGCTTACAAAAATTCAACGGAACAAAGCCGTTGGAGTAGATAGTATACCTGCTGAGTTCTATATCCCTATTAGACCAAATAGTAAAGGGGAATTCCCCTTCTTCCCCCCAACTCAAAACGTATTAGTCCCTACATTCACAAAACTGTTTAACCGCATCCTGAGTGATGAATATCCTAGTCAATGTGCAGATAGTGCCACTACCCCACTATCCCTAAATCCAAAGGATCCCTCACTGAGTGTGCTAACTACAGAGGATTTTGAATACAAGGGGGACCAAATGGGCCGAAACCAATGACAAACGTGCTGTCGGCCAATTTGGTCTTGGACCAAATAGGAGCACTGTTGATGCAGCTTTAATACTGCGCCACACGGTGGAGCTTTACCAATAATATTGTGTTGTTTCATTGACTTTGGGAGGTCTTATGACAGTATCAACAGAAACATCCTTTTGAGCTGCCTTGAACAGATGGGTATTCACGGCAACTACCTTAATACCCTGAGAAACATGTATAAACAAAGTCCGTATGAGAGTCCGTGTAGGCAATCGTATTGGCTCTGCCTTCTTAGCAGAGGCAGGTGCTAGGAGATAATCTCTCCCAGGTGCTAGGAGAAACAAGGAGATAATCTCTCCCAGATCTCTCCCCGCTTTTATTTGGTCTCTTTATTGACCACTTGGAGAAGTTCTTTGCCGATAAATGTGGTGAAGAGGAAGGTATCAGAATTGCTGATAACATTCGCAGAGTAATCTTGTGTGCCGATGATCTAGCTACCATGAGCGAGTCACCGTCAGGCTTACAGATTTTGCTCAATGTATGGAAGAATTCTGGCAACTTTACAAGATGGAAGTGACCATATATAAATCTGAAGTTGTAGTATTTAATCGTGACTTTTTAAATGGAAGAATTACCCATAAATGTCAGTTTAAAGGCAAAGACCTTCCCATTATAGCTATTCAGGGGATGAACTGGACAAAACATTTCCGCGAGAACTCGTACTTCGTCGACAATTTGGCCTGGAATTCTCGACAATTCTCGACGAAGTACGAATCGTATGTCCAGTTCATCCCCTGAATTGCTTTAAGGAGGAGTATGTTTATTTGGTAATTCTCTTTTGGTAATTCTCTGTAAGAGGAAACACGGCAAGGTGGGCAAGGTGGTGAGAGACAACGTGTTGCCACCAACAGGGGTACTCATGCACTCCGGAAACGGTGCAACGAGATGGATGTCCCCAATACCAATATCCTAATTTACCTAACGGCACACTTATCCAACCTATCCTTAACTACGGGTGTGAAGTGTGGGTTCCAGACCGTCTGGATTAATACTTCTTACCTGCTTCTTACGGTCTCGAAGGAAATGTGGCTAGGCTACGGAAGTTCTTTAGGACATCTGATCAGTCCTCAGAACTCCAGTAGCCTAGCAGTTCCTGACAACTATTCAGAATAAGTTTATGAAAAGGGCTCTTGGCGTTAGAGAATACACCTCTACCGACTTGGTCCTCAATGAACTCGATAGATCACCTACATGGGCTTGATGGTTGAGACAATGTATTGGCTTTTGGAATCAAATCGTTGACTGCAGGGTACTACAAAGCGCACGCGGCAGCGCGATTTCGTGCACGCTTTTTGAGCGCCACTGCGCGTTTTCGTGGGGGGGGTGGGTGGGTGGGTGGTGGGTGGGGGTGTGTGTGTGGGGGGGGGGGGGGGCACGGCCCGTCTCGAAAAACCCGAGCCATGCTGAGGTCACCTACGCGCATCGATCGCATCAATCTAAACGTGGACATAATTGTTATTTGAACCCCTTATGCAACAAATGGATTAAATTCTCCTATCGATCGCAAGTTTTCTCGCTGGACGTCTTGGATACTAGGAGGGCCTAAAAACAGACTTCGACAAGGAGCTCCACTGCGCGCTTCGAGGAGCTCCATGGCGCGAAATTATATTAGGCAGCTAAAGGAAAATCAAAGAAGGGCTGCCTAATATCAAGTGGGACCCCTCCCGACCCTACCCTAGGATAGGATAAGGGGCATTACAAAAAGGGAAGGGAAGGGAAGGGAAGGGAAGGGAAGGGGCCCACTTGCGAGTACCTTTATTTAATGCCCATAAAAGATACAGATACAGGGGCCCAAAAGGTACTTGAAGGCTCGCAATCTAAAGTCATAGGCCATCAAGTGGGACCCCTACCGAAGGCCGAAGGGAAGGGGCCCACTTGCGAGTACCTTAATGCCCAGATACAGGGGCCATAAAATAAAGGTACTTGAAAGGTACTTGGAATGCCCAGATACCTTTAAATACAGATACAGATACAGATACAGATACAGATACAGATACAGATACATTTTAATACAGATACAGATACAGATACAGATACAGATACAGATACAGATACAGATACAGATACAGATACAGATACAGATACAGATACAGATACAGATACAGATACAGATACAGATACAGATACAGATACAGATACAGATACCTTTAAATACAGATACAGATACCTTTAAATACAGATACAGATACCTTTCAATACAGATACAGATTTAACGCGTTTTGTTAAGTCATTATAATGGCTACCAGCCGATTGCCACTACTAGGAGACAAAGATCCAGTACTTGGGGAAATTACGGAGCCCCTCTTGCGGTGGAATTCGTCGTGATGCGCGGCCTAATTTCGCGCTGCAATTATCTTTAAGGCCTATCTGAAGCATGGTGGTCCACTGTCAGGACCTGTTTCGCCAAGTTCGTGGGCCAGGAACCGGCCTTGTACCACAATTGCCAACCTTGGACCTCGGCGTGAGCCCATGGCATGTTGCTGTCTAGCATACAAGATCGTCCTTTTGACTGGACTGCCTCTGTCTGTTGTATCTCAAAACTGCATGGCCCGATCGGCCCAATTTTTTAACAGCTTTTTGCGGGGGACGTAACGGAGGTATGCAAGCCTTCAAAAAACAGTTCTGGACCAAACCGTATAGCTTGATCTTGGTGGGCAACATGGGTGTCTAAAAGCATGAAATATGTGTACTGTGCGCCCAATATGTAATAAACGCCCCCAATAGGCATCACATGGTATTCACAAGTGTATGGGGCATTGGTCTGCCAAGTGCCCGAGGAGCTGGTCGCGGCATAGAAGCGGTTTATAGCTTTTTGCTGTGTTTTTGAGGGAATAAAGACGACCGCTAGATCTGAAAAACGTAGGGGATTTTTGTAAATGTTTGTCCACAAATCTACCTCATTGGGGGCATATTTCAGTAACATGTAGTATAAGACGGTAATAGGTGTAATCTGCGCGTCGTGTAGGCCAAAAATTGCATTGTGAGTCCACTGAGGCCATTTAAGGCCATTTAGGGCCAAAAAGCCTTATTTCGACCCCTTAAACCATGTTTTTGTAGACTCCGTAGAGCCAATGTGGTAATACCTCAATGGGATCAGTAATAATATAATAGATCAGTAACGTGCTATGTAAAGCTGCCTAGAAGCTGCTGAAGGCACTTCGCAAGCCATAAGCTGCATTCAAAGTCCATTTTGGGCCATTTTCTAGGTCATTTGCCCCGCCGCGTTCGGAAAACTTTGTTTTTCTCCATTTTCAATTCTGAGTCAAATTGTCGACCGAACATTGCAATTTAAAGACATAACATTTTTCCTGTAAAAAAATGGTACACTTTTTTGGTCCGTGTTTGGAGGCCTGGATGAGGGTTTAGTCCAATCCTCTCCAAAACATTCAGCATAGCACGAGCTTGATACACACTTAATTATTCATCCTACAAAAAATTGGAGTGGAGAGGATGGGACTAGACTTCCTCCTGGCCATCCCCGTAACGGGGTTTCGGCTGTAGTGCAGCCCCCCCCCCCCCCCCCCCCCCATATATAGGGGGGGACCCCTGTTGGCACAGCGCGCGTTTTTTGCGTTTTTTCACTACAAAGCGCTGACCAATTTGACGTTTGTGCGCCTTAAGCGCTGACCAATTTAACAAAATGTAGTACCCTAAAAAAGTAAAACGCGTGCGCGTAAGCACGCTGCCGTGCGCGCTTTGTAGTACCCTGATGTAAATTGGATGATGTCAGAGGATAGAAACCATAGTTCCACATACTTCAAGAAATTAAATAATAGGAATGATATAAATGCATAGTAAGACTTCGTCTTCGAGCTCACAACTTCAATGTTGAATCAGAAAGGAGTACCTCGATCTGGCAGAATTTGTAGGTGCTGTGATGTAGTGGATGACAGTAGAAGAACGGTCGAAGATGAAATGCATTTCATATCAGAATGTCCGTTAGACGCATAGGATACAATTTTTTTTGAGGAAAACAAAATTGAATCTGAATTGATGGATAAAGACTCCAGCATTAAACAGTTCATGAATCATGATTCCTTTGAAGAGTAACTTAATACAATTTATAAACAAAAGCGATAAGAATCGCACAATTAAATCATCATCTCAGATGATATGATGATTAAGTATATTGTATAATTAAATGGTCACTGTAGCTCGAACTCAGGGCCCCCATCGGTATAACGATCGTTTGGGGATCAGTTCATCAGTGCTTTTTTATTTTTAAGCAAGTCCCTTTAGCCTATTTGGCCTGCCCCTGGACTGTAACATACATACATACATACATACATGCAAAAGACTGATCTGTTCCGGAACGCAATGAACTGCGATCATAATATATGTGCCGTGAAATGAGGAAGCACGAGATACCCCCCCCCACCACCCCCCCCACCCCCGGTGCGTGTTTGTTGCACATCTAAGACGCTGAGTCCGGAAAATCAGATGTACCACTATGCCCGTTGTGCCGATGGAAGCCTATCCATGATTATGATCATCCACATCTTGAACTTGACCTTGGTTACATTCAGCCAGCAATTTGGCTGCTCGCCGTTTTCGGAAGTACAATTAATATTTCCAGGAAAATGTAATGTAATCGCGAACAAATCACTTTTTCATTTTCCCATCCCCATCACACTGGCACTTGAGTGTCATCCATGTACATGCAACACCATTACCAAACTTCCCCGTTAATGTATGCCCCCCCCCCCCCCCCCCCCCCGGACACATGTTTTCGACTCGTTTCGATGGATAGGGGGCTATGTATGTGTGTATGTATGTTACAGTCCAGGGTTAGGCAAAATAGGCTAAAGGGACTTCCCCAACCGTATATGAAGGGCTTACAAAGAAAACATACTGATTAACTGAGCCCCAAACAATCGTTTTACCGACGGGGGCCCTGAGTTCTTGCTACAGTGATAATTTAATTCTACAATATGATTAAATCATCATCTCAGCCGGATCTCAGCTGGGATGATAATTTAATTGTGCGATTATTATCGCATTTTTAATAAATTGAATTAAGTATTTCCATCCTTCAAAGGAATCAGGATTCATGACCAGCTTCATACTAGAGTTTTTATCCACCAATTCAGGTTCAATGTTCAAATTATAAAAAAAAATCTCTATCCTTAGCGTATAATGGACATTCTAATATGAAATTTATTTCATCTTCGACTACTCTTCTCACGGCTATGCTTGACAGCTTCTAGACACCTCCCTTTTACTGTTCTGGGTAAACCCAGACCACGTCCGCATCACTCAATCAATCACTCGGATGGCGATGAATGAGCCTGTTACTGCCGGTGTATACATGTGCTGATCTGGTGAAACAAGGTAGCATACATCAGATCTAAATATATGTGCTGATCTGGTGCAAGAAGAGAGCATACACCAGATCCAGATCCATGTGCTTATCTGGTGAAAGAGGGGAGAAATGACGAGGTCCAGATCTATGTGCTGATCTGGCCGAAGTATGGAGCATACACCAGATTCAGATCTATGTGCTTATCTGGTGAAAGAGGGGAGACTTGACGAAGTCCAGATCTATGTGCTGATCTGGCGAAAGTATGGAGCATACACCAGATTCAGATCTATGTGCTTATCTCGTGAAAGAGGGGAGAATTGCCGAGGTCCAGATCTATGTGCTGATCTGGCGAAAGTATGGAGCATACACAAGATCCAGATCTATGTGAAAAGAAAAAAAAGGATAACGCCTGGAGGGGTGTGGTAGATCTATGTGCTTATCTGGTGAAAGAGGGGAGAATTGACGAGGTCTAGGTCTATGTGCTGATCTGGCGAAAGTATGGAGCATACACCAGATCCAGATCTGAGTGCTTATCTGATGAAAGAGGGGAGAATTGACGAAGTCCAGATCTATGTGCTGATCTGGCGAAAGTATGGAGCATACACCAGATCCAGATCTATGTGCTTATCTGGTGAAAGAGGGGAGAATTGATGAGGTCCAGGTCTATGTGCTGATCTGGCGAAAGTATGGAGCATACACCAGATCCAGATCTGAGTGCTTATCTGATGAAAGAGGGGATAATTGACGAAGTCCAGATCTATGTGCTGATCTGGCGAAAGTATGGAGCATACGCTAGATCCAGATGTATGTGCTGATCTAGCACTGATTAAAGGTGCTGATTCAAGTTGATTCAAGGTAGGTCTGATTGAATATATGTATATTTGAATGGGCAGAGCAGTACACGGTGAGCAGTGGAACGTGAGCCTACACAAAAATGCCTACTTCCATACATACATAGATACTTACATACATACATACGTACATACATACATACATACATACATACATACATACATACGTACATACGTAAATACATACATACCTACATACCTACATACCTACATACGTACATACGTACGTACGTACGTACATACATACATACATACATACATACATACGTACATACGTACATACATACATACATACATACATACATACATACATACGTACCTACCTACCTACCTACCTACCTACCTACCTACCTACCTACGTACATACATACATACATACATACATACATACGTACATACATACATACATACATACATACATACATACATACATACATACATGCATACATACGTACGTACGTACGTACGTACGTACATACATACATACATACATACATACATACGTACATACATACATACATACATACGTACGTACGTACGTACGTACGTACATACATACATACATACGTACGTACGTACGTACGTACATACATACATACATACATACGTACATACATACATACATACATACATACGTGCGTACGTACATACGTACATACATACATACATACATACATACATACATACATACATACATACATACATACATACATACGTACATACGTACATACATACATACATACATATATACATACATACATACATACATACATACATACATACATACATACATACATACATGCATACATACATATGTACATTCGTACGTACGTACGTACATACATACGTACATACATACATACATACATACATACATACATACATACGTACATACATACATACATACATACATACATACATACATACGTACATACATACATACATACATACATACATACATACATACATACATACATACGTACATACATACATTTGGATAGCAGGCTGCAAGCAAGATCAGGCAGTGCAACACGCATAATTAATGAAGAAGGTATGCCCCCAAGGTGCTCATATAAATAAATCCTGATTGTCTTGCCAGCATATGTAGGGTACTGTTTCACCAGCAGACAATGGCCTTAAGAATTAAATGATCACTGTAGCACGAACTCAAGGCCCCTGTCAGTAAAACGATTGTTTTGGGTTCAGTTCATCAATGCCTTTTCTTTTTAAGCCCTTCCTATCACGGTTGGGCAAGTCCCTTTAGCCTATTTGGCCTACCCCTGGACTGTAACATACATACAAGGATCATGCCCCATGCGTCCTCAGGTTGATGCCGGAGCACTATGTAAATGCCAATAGTGCCTACAAATGCAAACAGAACTAACCAAGGACTCAAGGTGACGGAAAGTGGCGTGGCTTCAGGTCGGAAGTTCCAAATGCAAACAGAACCAACCAAGGACTCCAAGCCACCGCTGCAGAAGATCTTGAAAGGAAGGTCCTCAAACACGAAAGACGTGTACAAGGTGTGTGGCATCAAAAAATGCTCACGCATGAGTAGCTTCACCGCTGTGCTAGCTACTACATACATACCAGGGTCACATAACCACAAATCACGAGCGGAACGGGTGGCTGGGCGGGACTACTGCCCAGAAGAAAGGAGTCGCCTTAAAAACAGCGGCCACCAAAACACAAACCCCAACGAAAACCATGAGCGGATCTAGCGGCTGTGCGGGGCTGGTGCCGATAAAAAAAGTAGGCATCACGTATGGAACCCTACGTGCGCCTACTCTTTTTTCTTCTACTCTTTTTTATAGGAGTGGCGACGCCATTTAAACTGAATCATCGGTGTCGCTGGTTTGTGTCGGGAGACCCACCTCCTGGGGTGAAAGTCCTTTCACAACTAAAACAAGTTCTAAGCAGCATTGCAAGCACCGCTAAAAAATGGCGGAGAGTTTTAGCGACAGAGCGACAGGTGGCAACAGAAGCGAGTTAGTTACGAGACCATTGGCTGACGTGTCAGGCTTCGTGTTGGTCACACGGTCGGTCGCACAGAGGGACAAAAGGGTAACCCTGGGGGCTCCTGCCCCCTTGAAGAGGGGGCTCCACCATGAAAAAAAACATACACCGCTGTTGCTGTTGCAAAATGACAACATGACACTTGCAACATGCCACTCATAGCCCCTTTCAGTGATGTACAATGGTCTATTGGTAGACCAGATTGCGTGAGGAAGAAGAGTCGGGGGTTCGACTCCCCCTTCGGCCGCTCTTGGCGTTCCTGGTGGTCGTCAACCGCGATGGTAGCTTGTCCAGTTGAGGTAGGAGGCCGCTCCCCACCCACGTACTTAACACCACGCCCCACGAGGCGTTATCATTACCTTTTCTGCCACTCATGCTTTCCTGTTCATCTACGAGATGCAAGTTTGGAGCTTCAGCCCCTCCTGTTATCAAAGTTGGTCAAGTCCCTTAAGCCTATTTCTCAACGTTGGGCAAGTCTCTTTAGCCATTGGGCGATTCCCTTTAGCCTTCGGGCAAGTCCCTTGAGCATATTAATCGACGTTGAACAAGTCCCTTCAGCTTATGAGGGAGCTCCCCCTGGCTTTGCTGCTCAAGCCTAAGTATTGGCCAGACTACTATCCCTCAGCCTTGAACCCCTTCCATTGAAATGAAGGCTACTCCCCCCTGCCCCCCCACCCCCCCCGCACACACACACGCACACAAACAGGGGCAAGTCCCTTGAGCATATTTATCGACGTTGAACAAGTCCTTTAGTTTATTTATCGACTCTGGGCAAGTCTCTTGAGCCCTTTTGTAGGTATTGATATCGGTGTTGGCGGTTGTGAGTAGTGTTGATAGTGTATGGGGTTGTGAGCGGTGATATCAGTGTTGGCGGTTGTGAGTAGAGATGATCATGTCGGTGGTTGTGAGCAGTGAAATAAGTGTTGTCTGGGTGGGTAGTGATAATGGTGTTGGTGATTGTGAGCAGTGATGGCAGTGCTGGCCGGGGTGGGCAGTGATGATGGTGTTGGTGGTTGTGGCTTGTGAGCAGTGTTGGCAATGCTATATGGCGGATGCTGGTTCTAGGTGAAACACAGTTACCTAAAGTTTATTGGTCCGGTATGTTTATTGGTCCAAATACTGTGCTTAGATTGATTAAGTTTATATTCATTCTATGAATCCTGATTCCTTTGAAGGGTGGAAATACCTTATGAATTTGATTAACAAATGCGATACGAATCGCACAATTATATATTCATCCCATAATCGGCCATAATGATTAAATTATATTGTATAATACAATTATCACTGTAGCACAAACTCAGGGCCCCCGACAGTAAAACGATTGTTTGAGGTTCAGTTCATCAACGCCTTTTATTTTTAGCTCTTCTAGTTACGGAGGGGCAAGTCCCTAAAGCCTATTTGGCCTACCCCTGGACTGTAACATGCATACAGGTTCCTATTCATTTAGGAACTGGTGGTTGTGAGCAGTGCTGATGGTTGTGGGTAGCGATGATGGTGTTGGTGGTTGGGGGTCGTGACGATGGAGTTTGCAGTTCATAGGTTTGAACAAATGGTGGCAACTAATTGATAGGTTTGTATTCATTTAGGAACTGGTGGTTGTGAGCAGTGTCAATGGTTGTGGGTGATGATGATAGTGTTGGTGGTTGTGGGTAGTGATGATGGAATTAGCGGCTGATAGGTTTATATAAATGGTGGCAACTTATTGATAGGTTTCTATTCATTTAGGAACTGGTGGTCGTGAGCAGTGTTGATGGTTGCACAGCATGGTTGCACAGCAGTACAGCAGTACAATTGGGAGCAGTACCACTGCGAGCTATGGAGTTGCTTATATTCGTGGGCTTCTCCTCAGGATTGGGCCCCATCTCTGGGTAAGCAGGTAATGCAGTCACACCTTACCATCTCTCTTATCAACACTAAGTTTGCTTGAGTTTATGCAGGGTGCATGCAGGGTTTATCAGCACTATGTGTGCTTGAGTTTATGCAGGGTTTATGCAGGGTTTATGCAGGGTTTATCAGCACTAAATTTGCTTGAGTTTATGCAGGGTTCATGCAAGGTTTATCAGCACTATGTGTGCTTGAGTTTATGCAGGGTGCATGTAGGGTTTATGCAGGGTTTATCAGCACTATGTGTGCTTGAGTTTATGCAGGGTGCATGTAGGGTTTATGCAGGGTTTATCAGCGCTATGTGTGCTCGAATTTATGCAGGGTTCATGCAGGGTTTATCAGCACTAAGGTTCTTCCAGTTCCAGGTCTGGGTCTTCCAGGTGCCTTACTGGGCTAGCAGATAAGGCAACCACACCCCTTCATCTGAGAGGAATCCTTCGTGTCCTCAGCAGCAGCATGCGTCTCCTTGGCAGGGGACGGGGTCGTTGACTTCTGCTTAGGATTAGGCCCTATGGGTAAGCAGATAAGGCAACCACACCCCTTCATCTGAGAGGAATCCTTCGTCTCCTCAGCAGCACCATGCGTCTTCTTGGCAGAGGACGGGGTCGTGGACATCTACTTAGGATTAGGCCCTATGGGTTAGCAGATAAGGCAACCACACCCCTTCATCTGAGAGGAATCCTTCGTCTCCTCAGCAGCACCATGCGTCTTCTTGGCAAGGGACGGGGTCGTCGACTTCTGCTAAGGATTAGGCCCTATGGGTTAGCAGATAAGGCAACCACACCCCTTCATCTGAGAGGAATCCTTCGTGTCCTCAGCAGCACCATGCGTCTTCTTAGCAGAGGACGGGGTCGTGGACATCTACTTAGGATTAGGCCCTATGGGTTAGCAGATAAGGCAACCACACCCCTTCATCTGGGAGGAATCCTTCGTCTCCTCAGCAGCACCATGCGTCTTATTGGCAGAGGTCGGGGTCGTGGACATCTACTTAGGATTAGGCCCTATGGGTTAGCAGATAAGGCAACCACACCCCTTCATCTGAGAGGAATCCTTCGTGTCCTCAGCAGCACCATGCGTCTCCTTGGCAGGGGACGAGGTCGTCGACTTCTGCTTAGGATTAGGCCCTATGGGTTAGCAGATAAGGCAACCACACCCCTTCATCTGAGAGGAATCCTTCGTCTCCTCAGCAGCACCATGCAACTCCTTGGCGGGGGACGGGGTCGTGGACGTCTGCTTAGGAGTACGGAAGGAAGGAATACGGAAGGATGGAATACTGGCGACATCCTCTCTCAGGGGTGCATGTAAGAAATCACTGCTTGGCTTAGGAGTGGGGTTCATTCGTTCCATGATCTGCACAACAGGAACAAATGTTAGCCGGTTAGAAAGTTCCTTGAGCAACGGGTTTATTCGTTCCATGATCCGCACAAACAGGTACTGTTAACAAAAGAGTCTGACGGCGAGGTCAATGAGACATGTAGAGAAGGACGGAAGGACAGAGAGGCATTCAACAGCTTAATACTGATAGGTACGAATAACAGCCGGTGAGAAAGTTCCTTGAGAAACGGGTTCATTCGTTCCATTATCCGCACAAACAGGTACTGTTAACATGAGAGTCGGGAGGCGAGGGTTCGAACCCCCTCGAGTGCGCTTGGGCCAGTCCGGAGGGTCGTCGACCAGCACGGTAACTGGTATCTAGGTGCGATATTGGCTCAAGCAGCGCATACTTACGATGCGGTTCCCTTAATCCCACTGGGCACGTCCTTAGAGGTCATTGTGACAATTCTAGGATGTTTAAATTTCCATTTTTTTTCTTTTTCAATTTTCAATTTTCATTTTTTTTCTGGAGGCGAGATCAATGAGACATGTAGAGAAGGACGGAAGGACGGAGAGGCAGTCAACAGCTAAACACTGTCAGGTACGAATAACAGCAGCAGGTGAGAAAGTTCCTCAAGTAACGGGTTCATTCGTTCCATTATCTGCAAAACAGGTACTGTTACCAAGAGAGTCTGGTGGCGAGGTCAATGAGACATGTAGAGAAGGACAGAAGGACAGAGAGGCATTCAACAGCCAAACACTGACAGGTACAAATAACAGCAGTAGGTGATAAGTTCCTCAAGCAACGGGTTCATTCGTTCCATGATCCGCACAACAGGATGGAATAAGAGCAGGTGAAGAAGTCCCTCGAGCAACAGTTTCATTCATCCAGGATCCGCACAACAGGATGGAATAAGAGCAGGTGAAGAAGTCCCTCGAGCAACAGTTTCATTCATCAGGATCCGCAACAGGATGGAATAAGAGCAGGTGAAGAAGTCCCTCGAGCAACAGTTTCATTCATCCAGGATCCGCAGGGATGGAATAAGAGCAGGTGAAGAAGTCCCTCGAGCAACAGTTTCATTCATCCAGGATCCGCACAACAGGATGGAATAAGAGCAGGTGAAGAAGTCCTCGAGCAACAGTTTCATTCATCCAGGATCCGCACAACAGGATGGAATAAGAGCAGGTGAAGAAGTCCCTCGAGCAACAGTTTCATTCATCCAGGATCCGCACAACAGGATGGAATAAGAGCAGGTGAAGAAGTCCCTCGAGCAAACAGTTTCATTCATCCAGGATCCGCACAACAGGATGGAATAAGAGCAGGTGAAGAAGTCCCTCGAGCAACAGTTTCATTCATCCAGGATCCGCCACAACAGGATGGAATAAGAGCAGGTGAAGAAGTCCCTCGAGCAACAGTTTCATTCATCCAGGATCCGCACAACAGGATGGAATAAGAGCAGGTGAAGAAGTCCTCGAGCAACAGTTTCATTCATCCAGGATCCGCACAACAGGATGGAATAAGAGCAGGTGAAGAAGTCCCTCGAGCAACAGTTTCATTCATCCAGGATCCGCACAACAGGATGGAATAAGAGCAGGTGAAGAAGTCCCTCGAGCAACAGTTTCATTCATCCAGGATCCGCACAACAGGATGGAATAAGAGCAGGTGAAGAAGTCCCTCGAGCAACAGTTTCATTCATCCAGGATCCGCACAACAGGATGGAATAAGAGCAGGTGAAGAAGTCCCTCGAGCAACAGTTTCATTCATCCAGGATCCGCACAAACAGGATGGAATAAGAGCAGGTGAAGAAGTCCCTCGAGCAACAGTTTCATTCATCCAGGATCCGCACAACAGGATGGAATAAGAGCAGGTGAAGAAGTCCCTCGAGCAACAGTTTCATTCATCCAGGATCCGCACAACAGGATGGAATAAGAGCAGGTGAAGAAGTCCCTCGAGCAACAGTTTCATTCATCCAGGATCCGCACAACAGGATGGAATAAGAGCAGGTGAAGAAGTCCCTCGAGCAACAGTTTCATTCATCCAGGATCCGCACAACAGGATGGAATAAGAGCAGGTGAAGAAGTCCCTCGAGCAACAGTTTCATTCATCCAGGATCCGCACAACAGGATGGAATAAGAGCAGGTGAAGAAGTCCCTCGAGCAACAGTTTCATTCATCCAGGATCCGCACAACAGGATGGAATAAGAGCAGGTGAAGAAGTCCCTCGAGCAAACAGTTTCATTCATCCAGGATCCGCACAACAGGATGGAATAAGAGCAGGTGAAGAAGTCCCTCGAGCAACAGTTTCATTCATCCAGGATCCGCACAACAGGATGGAATAAGAGCAGGTGAAGAAGTCCATCGAGCAACAGTTTCATTCATCCATGATCCGCACAACAGGATGGAATAAGAGCAGGTGAAGAAGTCCTCGAGCAACAGTTTCATTCATCCAGGATCCGCACAACAGGATGGAATAAGAGCAGGTGAAGAAGTCCCTCGAGCAACAGTTTCATTCATCCAGGATCCGCACAACAGGATGGAATAAGAGCAGGTGAAGAAGTCCTCGAGCACAGTTTCATTCATCCAGGATCCGCACAACAGGATGAATTTTCATTCATCCAGGATCCGCACAACAGGATGGAATAAGAGCAGGTGAAGAAGTCCCTCGAGCAACAGTTTCATTCATCCAGGATCCGCACAACAGGATGGAATAAGAGCAGGTGAAGAAGTCCCTCGAGCAACAGTTTCATTCATCCATGATCCACAGAACAGAACAGAATAGAATAACAGCCGCTGAGAAAGTTTCTCATGCAACGGGTTCATTTGTTCCATGGTCTGCACAACCCCGTTATCACTGTAGCACGAACTGAGGGCCCCCGTCGGTTAAACGATTGTTTGGGGTGGGTTGAGTTCATCAGTGCTTTTTCTTTTTAAGCTCTTCCTAACAGTTGGGCAAGTCTATTTAGCCTATTTGGCCTACCCCTGGACTGTAGCATACATACATACAACAGGATAGAATACCGCAAGGTGAGAAAGTTCCTTGAGCAACACGAAGAAGTTGGGCTTGCAAAATCCCCCCCCCCCCCCCCCCCCCACACACACACATCTACACCCACCCCTCCCACCCCACATGGCCTGTCTTACCCTCTCTAGCTCCTCCAGCAACATGAATGAGTTCGGGCCTTGCACCAGGGTTCTTCCCCCCCCCCACCCCACCCCCCACCCCCACCCACACACACAGCCCCACCCACCCCTCCCACCCTACATGACATATCTTACCCTCTCTAGCTCCTCCAGCAACAAGAATGAGTCGGGCCTTGCACCAGGATTCTCCCCCCTCCCCCCCCCCCCCCCCCCCACAGCCCCACCCACCCCACATGGCCTGTCTGACCTTCTCTAGCTCCTCCAGCAACATGAATGAGTCGGCCTTGCACCCGGTTTCTCCCCCCCACCCCCCACCCACACACCCACACACGCACAGCCCCACCCACCCGTCCCACCCCACATGGCCTGTCTTACCTTCTCTAGCTCCTCCAGCAACATGAACGAGTCGGCCTTGCACCTGCATTCTCCCCCCCACCCCCACCCCACACACCCCCACCCCCCACACACACACACAGCCCCCCCACACCCCTCCCACCCCACATGGCCTGTCTTACCTTCTCTAGCTCCTCCAGCAACATAAATGAGTCGGGCCGTGCACCAGGGTTATGGTCCCAACATGCTGTAATAAGCTTCCACACACCCATCGTCAGAGATTTGAGGCACACGGGGGGGGCGCCATCCCTCAATGATCTTCTGCAGCACATCAGGTACGGTGAGAGGTGAGCAAGGTGGTGAGAGGTCAGAGAGGTGGTGATAGGTGAGAGAGCCATGTGTGTGTGTGTAATAAGCTTCCACACACCATCGTCAGAGATCTGAGGCACACGGGGGGGGGCGCCATCCCTCAGTCATTGATCTTCTGCAGCACATCAGGTACGGTGAGAGGTGATATTCAGATATTTGAGGCACACACACACACGGGGGGGGGGGGGGGGGGGGGGGGGGAGAATCCTGGTATTATATATATATATATATATATATATATATATACACACACACATATATATATATATATATATATATACTAGTACGGTAGCCCGTGTGGCCGGTGGCCACATCTACTCTCACGAAGACCCCCCCCCCCCCCCCCCCCCCCCCCCCCCCAATCATAGTACGGTGCCCGTTTGGCCTTTGGCCACACCTATTTGGGGCTGGTTACATAATGGTTTTACACTTGAAGCCCCCACCCATTCACACACCACCACCACCAAACCATTATCCGCCCCTCCCCCCTTCCCTCCCGTTGGCCACACCTGTTTTGGACTGGGTTTGCAAAACGGTTTTCTCTGCAGTACATGCAACTTAAAACATTGACGGACGCATACCCCTTGCGATGGTCTCCCTTGTGCACCCACAAGCACACAAACACCACCGTACTCCCCCCCCCCCCCCCCCCCCCCCTAGTTATCTCCACCCCCACCCCCACCCAACCATGTATCCCCGCCCAAAAACATACTCCCTTACTCTTCCTGACATATTTCCTGACTCCATTCCTTCCCCCACCCCAGCCATCCCACCAGCCCCCACCCTCTCCCCACTCTCATCCCTCCCCTCCCTCCTACACGCACCCACCAGCACACACATACTCCATATCTGCCCCCCCTCCACTTCAGCTGTGGGCTTTGCCATAGCTGAAAACGGGACGATGAGCATCGACAACGTTTGCGCATCATCCGACTCCGCTAAAAGCATCGGACCTGCTTCCCTGCCACCTCAGCTGTGATCGATAGTCGACCCCACTGAAAAGGCTGAACCTGCGCAATCGCAACTGTATATAACTAAAGCTTCTTCTTAGCGAGCATGTATTCAGTTCGGCCGAAGAACAATCCTGTTCACCGCAACTGCTCCCGAAGTCAACTCGATCTGAGACTTGGAAACATCGCTAGGTTCATCCATTCAACTTTGCCGCGTGCTCGCTATAGCACAACGCACAGCGACGACATGTTTCTCGATGAAGTGGGAAGAAGTTACAGTCAAGTTGCTGATTTGAGATGTTCGGTCAAGTTAGGGCGCTAATGCTCAGCGAGATTTTTCATTCGGTAAACTTTGATGCGTACTTGCTACGGCACAATGCGGTGCGACATGTTTCTCAATTCAGTGGGAAGAATTTGCAGTCAAGTTTGTGACATGGGATGGATGCGATTCGGACATTTCTGACAGGTCAGCTGACTCACCACGTCACCTCCCGTTGTGCGCAGCGACAGGTCTCTTGACGCAAGGGAAAGGTCTTGCAGAGATGCAGGGAGAAAAGCTTGTAGTAAGACAAACTGTAGCGCTACCGAAATCAGGTGGATGAACTCATGCGGGAAAAGGAGAAATCGGGCGGGATGCGCAACAGGTAGATTACGCAGGAGGCGAAGGTTGCATAAGGCAGAATTCGCAGGAGGCCAATCAGGCAGAAGTTGAAGCAGGAGGGATTAAAAGAGGGAATTGGCTGAGCGGGAATGGGCTGGGCGGGAAGTCGGTTAAGTCGGTTACGCGATGACACCACCACGACCACGACCACGACCATGATTTCTTTATATATATATAGATGTATTAGGGCGCGCAGAGCTTAGGCCCATGGCGCCACTTTTATGTAAGGGCAACGACGCTTTCGGCGAATTTCATCTTCCATACTGCATCATAGCAAGAGTACTTGGGCTCAACTTTAATTGCATCTTCTCAGACAGCTCCATGTCTAAGGCCAGGCTCGGTGGTGGAGCGAGATCGGAACTCGGGTCAGAGCCAGGCTGGTGATCTATTCCCGGTGTGCGACGTTCAAATGGTTAAGTCATCGGACCAAGTTGCAAGCTTTGTCTAGGTAGCCACAAAGCATACTTGGGGGATGCATATGGTACACCTACATGTAGGGGGGAAGGTCTAGCTAGGCCTCATGGGGACCATGAGCACTCCCCACATAGGCAAGCCTTAATGGGGGTACCTAGGCAGTGTCATGTGGCATACATCTGCAAGTACATGGCACATGTTGCACACCTTGCAGCTCTACCTCCTATGGATGTGTACTCCATGTATTCCCCAAACAGGCCACATGGGCACCCAACCATAGCTTGCAACTTGGTCCGTTCACTTGTACGTTTTTAAGGTCCACCCCTTGTTTTTGTGGTGTAACGTGAATAGCCTATTTACACCAAATTTGAGGCATGGGAATACAAGGAGAACCCAGCAAAAGGATGGCCATGCACCACATCATTAAATTACTTGGAAAAGGCCCAACTGCAGCCCATACACAATGTGATGAATCCATCTTCACATGAAAGATACAAAAATAAACATACATGGGCTTAAACTTTGGTGACCCTATATAAATATCCATAGTTGCCTAAGTCCTTAAACGCCCTAAGTTGGTACAAGATTGTGGTACAGAGCCGTACAGACCCCAAAATGCTCGGAATCGAATTCTGTGTGGACCACCTTTCGCGCAATTGTGTCAGCTACGCGCACATGTATTTCCGGTCCGCATTCGCATGCGGTCGCGAGCAGCCTTGTACGGAAGGCCGGTGGCAGTACATCAGATGTGCGATAAATTGTGGTACAAATCCAGATCGCGCCAGACACGAGGCCGCGCGAGCTATTCCGAATCATGTTACCGCGGGACGAAAGACTTATCAAACCCCTACCACAAGGTCGGAGGCTGTGCTTCAGCCTTGGCCTCGGAATTTACTGAGATAGCAGTACAACTCGAAAATTCACCTGATCACCTCCCAATCCCACCTCCCAACTTGAGATTTCACCCCCCTTTCCCAAATCAAAAACTAACTTCAGATGTGGATGTTTAAAACTAAGTTGAAAACTAAGTTGTTTTTTGAATATATTTTGAAAATAAATTTGAATTTTGAATTTTCAAAAAAAAAAAAGGTAATCTTCGTGCTACGAAGCAAATCTAAGACCCCAAATGAAACAATTCAGCTTGTGCAGCGTTGTACCACACTTAGGGCACCCACAATATGTAAATAATCAGTATTTTGTGGGTCCATATTCACCCGTACTGCTCATGTACTGCCATCTAAAACCTGATGTAACAATTACTTATGAGGAAAGATTTGCACAATAGGGCTACCTACTTCTATTTTACGAAAACTTGTTTTTGATAGCGATAGGCTCCGTTCCACTTCTACGTAAAATCTGTACCGACTTATGGAGCCCCATAGTGAAAAAAATCACATGTTTTGCTTTGCCTGCTTCCCACAACCTGAGAGAACCCAACTCTGAGTATTTATATGTTGAACTGATGTGATTAGGTAACTTATTAGCAAAAAACTTTATCTTTGGACTTGAGGTAATGGGTGAAAAACCCGGACAATTGCAGTACTGTACGATTTTCTGTCAGTTCCACGTGGTACGCCACGCCGACGTACTGATATATGCGGGGCAGGGTAACCACGGACTCCTGCCAAGGTTCAATTTTTTCTCATCACGGATTTGTTTTTCCCCCAGCGATCTGGTATCCAGGCATTTCTGACTGTTTTTCCCCCAGCGATCTGGTATCCAGGCATGTCTGACTCATTTATTCGGACCCATGCACCGCCATGCAGCGACAAAATAACGACACGGCGCACAAAAAAACAGTGGCACGGATAAATGAGGAAATAGTAGAAATAGTAGAGTCTGGCGCAGGTGAGATAAATAAATAAATAAATCTGCTACACTGGACGCTCGTCATATTTGGGAGCGCTGATTTATTCTGAGCGATTGCAATTGTTTCGTTGTCCTGATCTGCTTTTGGTACCATGCCTAAATAAAAATCAATCCTTCAAGTTTGTTCGATTTTCAGCTATCTGAAGCAAATATGGCGCTAAGACTGATGGTATATAACCTATTGCTTCTTCGTGCCACCATGCTACACCACCATGACAGGAGAGCAGAAAACACAGCCAGTCAGAGTGCAAAGCGAGCTCTTCGGACCGACGAGGAGAGGGGCCATGACAACCAGCGTCGATATTTAGCCCGTGCTACCATGGGGGCTGCAATGCCTGCAGATGAATGCCAGGCAGCTAACCAAACCAGGCGCGAAGCCTATGCTACCACGGGAGCTGCAATGACTGCAGATGAACGCCAGGCAGCTAACCAAACCAGGCGCGAAGCCTGTGCAAACCAGCGTTGACGTTTAGCAGATGCTACTAACCAAGCCATGCGTGAAGAGTATGCTGCCAACCTCAGGAGTTATCCCAGGCTCATAATCAAGCCAGACCTTCATATCGCCATGCTTTTTTTCTCCGCCTGCAATCGTTGCCACCATTCATTTCACGCATCCGTCATGGTTGGCACCCAATTGTTGCGATTATTTGACTTAGTTCAGATCGCCATGGCCATTCCGGCCCCCTGCACACTCTCGTGCTTGCACCTCTCATCCCATCTTTGCAAGCTCTTTTCGTTGTATCAAATATCGTGAAATACGTTGCTGCGATTTTTGCTGTTACAAGTGTTGACCGAGTATCGACTGGGGCACTGCACGATAAGAAGAAGCTACAATTTGGAGCTTTGCCTTTGCGCCAGTCCGGTGTTCACGGGAAGAGCGAAATCTGAGCGTTCGCAAGTTGTTCGTAGATTCAAAGCACAGCCCACCTCTCTTTCTATACGATTGAAACCCACAGCTGGAGTGAAGGGTATGGGGTAGGGAGAAGGAAAGGGTGTGTGCGTAGTGGTGGTTGGGGGAAGGGAGGGTGGTGGGGGGGAAGGTGAGAGAAAGAGAGTGTTTGTGGATGGGGAGGAGTGAGGGGTAGGAAGAGGTCAGGGGAAGTAGAGGACACTGTGATAGATGGAGGAGGGGGGGGGGGGGGGGGGGGGGGGGGGTATGTGTGTATGGGTGAGGGTGGGAGGCCACAGCTGAAGCAGAAGGGGAATAGGTTGGGAGAAGAGGTGTACGTCAGTGGGTGCAGGGGGAGAGGGAGGGGATCGTCGGCGGAGATGGCTGATATCTTGCCTGTGTGTAAGGAAGAGGGGAGGGGGTACCCGTTATGTAACCCAGACCAGACCAGGACCCATGACCTGGGTGGGTGGGTGGGTGGGTGGGGTGGGGGGTGGGGGGTGGGGGGCACACGGGCTACCGTACTAGTATAAAAAAAAAAAAAATAAAAAAAAAAATATATATATATATATATAAAAAGCTTACCTTGGAATACCGTTTGGCTGCGGCATATGGCTTGGCTGAGGTTGCAGCAAATGTCATGGCCAGGAGGGAGCAGGAGAACCATTCATACATGACCATTGCAAAACTGTGGGTGGCATGCAACACGTGGGCTTTGTCAATATGTGTACATATGTATGAATGTGTATGTATGTATGAATGGGCATGCATGTATGTATGAATGGGCATGCATGCATGTATGTATGTATGTACGTAAGTATGTATGTATGTATGTATGTATGTATGTATGTATGTATGTATGTATGTGTGCAATAGGACGTTACTTTTGTTGGATATAACATCATATACTTATATATAGCTACATTACAATGATCAGATGTTCAGTTCGCAATAAGCAATTTCATCTCATTCCTCAAACCTCAGTACCAGGGTTGTTCAAGGTGGGGGGAAGCTAGCCTGGTGTTTGCCAGCCCGGGGGTGGGGGTTTAGGGGTTAGGGGGGTTAGGGTTTAGGGGTAACAGGCTACCCCCGGGCTGGCAAACCCCGGGCTAGCTTCCCCCCTCCATTGCTCAAGGGAACTTCGAAATCCACGTTATTAAATGTAATTGTTTTCAAAATATAGTTTCCATTAGTCACAATCCACGCTATTAGACACAATAGTTTTCAAAAGCTACGTTTCATGAGCCACAATCCATGTTATTAGACGCAATTGTTTTCAAAAGCTAGTTTTCATGAGCCACTATCTACGTTATTAGATGTAATTGCTTTCAAAAGCTTCTATTCATGAGCCACAATCTACATTATTAAATGTAATTGTTTTCAAAACATAATTTCCATTAGCCACAATCCACGTTATTAGACGCAATTGTTTTCAAAAGCTCAGTTTCATGAGCCACAATCTACTTTATTAGATGTAATTGTTTTCAAAAGCAAGTTTTCATGAGCCACAATCTGCGTTGTTATACGCAATTGTTTTCAAAATAAACTTTTCATGAGCCACAATCTATGATTGCAACAGAACAGACCCTCAAAACATTGTGTTCAAAATCTGTGTTTGAAAATCTGTGTTTCAAAACAAATTTTGAAATTGATGCTAACTTATCCAAGCACTTATTTGGGCAAACATTTGTTTTTTTAAGACCTTCCTTTCACAGTTGGCCAAACAAATGGTTAGTTATTTTTAAGCCCTTCCTATCAGCCCTGGACTGTAACATACATACATACATACATACATACATACATACATGCATACATACATACATACATACATACATACATACATACATCTATATATATGTAGACATACATGGATTTCTGAGAAAAGTTTCGCGGACTTTTCGTGCCGACGCTAGCTGGCTTAAATTAACGGGTTACTAATAGCGAATCACCCAACTACCCACCCTGGCTATCGGCTGAATTAGCGGATTATAATAATAGCGTATCTTGGAAGAGGCGCGTGGCTGAGGCACAGAGGGTGCACCCTAGGGTGTACACGGACAACTTTAGTAATGTACTGCAATATTCAAAATCTCTTCAGCAAATTTTTGTCAGGGCAACTTCAATCTCGGCGCTCAATCTACTCTGATCGCTCACTGCTGAGCGCTTATCCATGCGCTCATTCTCTCCTCAGCGCTCATTCGTTCTGAGAGCACATTCATCCTCAGCGCTCGTTCTATCATGAGCGCCACTTCAGACCTTCATCATGCTTCCGTCTACCTGCAACTTGCAGAGTTGTAGGCTACGACCTCACTTCACAAACTCAAGATTTGTCAGCTTCCTGTGTTGCCGCTCCTGTGCTTTTCTGCCCAGCAAGCAGTTTGTTATCGTTATCAGATTTACAAGTCAAGCATGTTAGAAACATCAACAGCTTCAGGGGATCCTTCAGGCGAATTGAGAATGAATCTCCACAAGCCGATTTGACTCCTCCATCCGTGGGCCTCATTCGCAAATGAAAGGAGAGGGCCAGCGAGCCTCCAGAAAAATTCGAATTGATGATTCGTTCGCTTTCTGCGTCACTCGGAACTGGACTGAATTAATCGCAATCTTACAATCCTTTCTCGAATCCGGCTGGTCAGTGGCTTAGCGCTAAATCTTTCCCAGCCCTGCCCTATGCATATGGGGTAGGATGGGGGACAGTGGGAAAAGGGAGACATGAAGGTAGGGTCAAGAGTCAAGGGGAAGTCAAGGAGGTTAGGAGAAAGAAAACACAGAAGGGGGGAGATGGATGGAGGGTGAAGGAGAAGTAAAGAATGATAGGAGACAGAAACGAGGGAGGGGGGTGGGGGGGGACGAGAGAGGGAGAGGTGAACAAGGAGGGAGGGGAGAGGGGGGCTGGTGAAGTGGCCAACAGCCACACGGGCTACCGTACTAGGGGAAATGACTGGGTGGTGTGGGGGTAAATTTGGGTGGTGTGGAGATGGCTGGGCGGTAGGGGGTATATTTGGGTGGTGAGGAGATGACTGGG
This sequence comes from Microglena sp. YARC, assembly GCA_022414725.1. NCBI lineage: Eukaryota > Viridiplantae > Chlorophyta > Chlorophyceae > Chlamydomonadales > Chlamydomonadaceae > Microglena > Microglena sp. YARC. The sequence goes on along the minus strand of CM039465.1, from coordinate 41,606,715 downwards.
GGTTAGGTGGGTGCAAGGGGGATAAACATAGTGTGTCAAGGGGTGGGGATGGGGGGCAGGAAGATTTAGGGGGAAACAAGGATCATGTGGGTCCTAGGGGCTGGGGTGGGGGGTATATTTATAGTAGGGAAAGGAAGAAGGCATGTGTTCGATATTTTGCAAAGGGGAAATATCTTGCCTGTGTGCATGTGAGTAAGGGGGGGGGGAGGGTGTACGTTCAAGGGCGTTGCATGTTATGTAACCCAGGCCAGAACAGGACCCAGGACCTGGGTGGGCGGGGTGGGGGGTGGCCTCCGGCCACACGGGCAATGTACTAGTACATACTTACTTACATACATACATACATACATACATACATACATACATAAATACATACATACATACATACATACATACACACATACATACATACATACATGCATACATATGAAGCAAATACAATGATTGCTTTTGAAATTTATAATCATGGATCTAAGCACTACTTTGGTGAGGCCCGTTCAACGAATGGCTCAATGGCAGAGCGACTTAAATGATGTAGGTGCCTGGTTCGAATCCCCACGGGTGCGCTTAAGTGTTCGCGGTCGCTGTCAACCGCCATGGTAGCTTTGTCCAGGTAAAGTAGCAGCCCGCTCCCTGTCGCCGTAAGATGGGGCTCCCTTAATACTACGCCCCACCAGGCATTATCATACCACTACTTTGGTGATGCCTAATCTTTTGTAGGAGTGACAATGCCATTCAAACTGAATCCTCAGTGTCGCTGTCTTGTGTCGGGAGACCCACCTCCTGGGGTGAAAATCCTTTCATTACTAAAAAAAGAGGCGAGAAACGATTTTTTTTGAACAACCGACCAACATTAGCACAACCTCAGGACCCCCATTGGTTAGATGATTTTTTGGGGTTCAGTTCATCAGTTGTTTTTTGGCGGAGCCCCCTCTTCAAGGGGGCGGGAGCTCCCATGTTAACCCATTTGTCCGTCCGACCAACCGACCGACCAACCGACCAACTGACAGCGATGAAGCCTGACACGTCAGCTAACACTCTCGTAACTCGCTTCCATTGCCATCTGTCGCTCCGTCGCGATCACTCTCCACCAAAACTCGCATGCGACGCTGCATATAACTGATCCGTTTCAGCCCCTCCTGATATCATGGTTGGGCAAGTCCCTTCACCCTGTCCGGCCCTACCCTGACCTCCAACAGCAGACATATCTAATTGAATACCAAGAATGCAGTGCTTGATATATACATAAATGTTACGCCTTGTGACGAGGCGTGAGATTGAGGGGGCCAGCCTGCTCACTTGCACAGGGGGCAACCACCAATTGCGATGAGTTATGGCAATTCAGGGGATGAACTAGACAAACGTTTCGTACTTTGTCGAGAATTGTTGAGAATTCCAGGCCAAATTGTCGAGAGTTCTCGGATTTCCAGGCCAAAATTCTCGACGAAGTACGAGTTCTCGCGGAAACGCTTTGTCCAGTTTATCACCTGAATTGCTATAATACCTATCAATTTCCAAGGTAACTTTCGCTGCCTTTGGCGGTGGACATCCAGCAGATCAGCGGCCAGAAGTGGCTGCCCAACCACCTGAACCCTAAACCCTAAAACTGAAGTATTTTACTTACTGAATGCGATGTTTAGTCCCTATCCATTTGCAATTTGACTAAACCCAAACCCTGCCCCATTCCTGAACAAGTCGGCCCTCTTGTGGTATGGCTAGCAGAGGGGGTTGGGTCGGGTTGGGTTGGGTTGGGTTGGGTTGGGTTGGGTTGGGTTGGGTTGGGCTGAGCTGGGTTTGGTTGGGTTGGTTGGGTTGGGTTGGGTTGGGTTGGGTTGGGTTGGGTTGGGTTGGGTTGGGTTGGGCTGGGTTGGGTTGGGTTGGGCTGGGTTGGGTTGGGTTGGGTTGGGTTGGGTTGGGTTGGTTGGGCTGAGCTGGGTTGGGTTGGTTGGGTTGGGTTGGGTTGGGTTGGGTTGGGTTGGTTGGGTTGGGTTGGGTTGGGTTGGGTTGGTTGGGTTGGGCTGGGCTGGGTTGGGTTGAGATGGCGTTGGGCTGAGCTGGTTGGGTGGGCTGGGTTGGGTTAGTTGGGTTGGTTGGGTTGGGTTGGGTTGGGTTGGGTTGGTTGGGTTGGGTTGGGTTGGGTTGGGTTGGGTTGGGTTGGGCTGGGCTGGGCTGGGCTTGGGTGGGTTGGGGCTGAGCTGGTTGGGTTGGGCTGAGCTGGGTTGGGTTGGTTGGTTGGGTTGGGTTGGGTTGGGTTGGGTTGGGTTGGGATGGGATGGGATGGGATGGGATGGGATGGGATGGGATGGTTGGGTTGGGCTGGTTGGGCTGGGCTGGGTTGGGTTGTTTGGGTTGGGGCTGGGTTGGGCTGGGCTGGGCTGGGCTGGTTGGGTTGGGTTGGGCTGAGCTGGGTTGGGTTGGGTTGGTTGGGTTGGGTTGGGTTGGGTTGGTTGGGTTGGGTTGGGTTGGTTTAGGTTTAGGTGGGTTGGTTGGGTTGGGCTGTGCTGGGTTGGGCTGAAGCTGGTTAGGTTGGGCTGGCTTGGTTGGGTTTTGTTGGGTTGGGTTGGGCTGGGTTGTGGGTTGGGTTGGGTTGGTTGGGTTGGGTTGGGTTGGGTTGGGTTGGGTTGGGTTGGGTTGGGTTGGTTGGGTTGGGTTGGGGGTTGGGTTGGTTTTGGGTTGGGCCTGTGCTGGGTTGGCTGGCTGGGTTAGGTTGGGCTGGGCTTGGTTGGGTTAGTTGGTTGGGTTGGGCTGGGTTGGGTTGGGCTGGGTTGGGTTGGGTTGGTTGGATTGGGCTGGGTTGGGTTGGGTTGGGTTGGGTTGGGGTTTGGTTGGGTTGGTTTGGGTTGGTTTGGGTTGGGGCTGGGCTGGGTTGGGTTGGGCTGAGCTGGGCTTAGCTGGGTGGTTGGTTGGGGGTAGGGTTGGGTTGGGTTGGGTTGGGTTGGTTGGGTTGGTTGGGTCGGGTTAGTTGGATTAGTTGAGTTGTTGGGTTGGGTTGGGCTGGGCTTGGTTGGAGTTGGGCTGAGCTGGTTGGGGTTGGGTTGGTTGGGTTGAGTTGGGTTGAGTTGGGTTGGGTTGGGTTGGGTTGGTGGGTTGGGTTGGGTTGGTTGGGTTTGGTTGGGTTGGTTTGGTTTGGTTTGGTTTGTTTGGTTTGGTTTGGTTTGGTTTGGTTTGGTTTGTTTGGTTTGCGTTTGGTTGGGTGTTTGGTTTTGGTTTGGTTGGGTTGTTTTTTCCCAAAACATTCTGTTTCACATCTCACCAAACCTGATCACGTCTGCCTTCGCATTGTAAGTTGGCGCAGGGGATGGTCATTTGTTTGGTTTTGGTTAGAGTAGAGGTGTTCGTCGTGTGCGTGTGTGTGTAGGGGGGGTGGGGGGGGTGGGGGGGCAGTACACCGTCGGGTGTACCAGCGTACTTCGGGAGCCAAGTAGAAGATAGAGCAAACATTATGTTTCAAGTTCAACATACCTGAACACGTCTGCCTTCTCATTGTAAGGTTGGCGTAGGCGTACTTCGGGAGCCATATAGAAGATAGAGCCCGTGCATCCTATGGGCAGATGGTGGTTGTTTTGTTTTGTTTGGGTAGGTGTGGGTGTGGTGTGGGTGGGGTGGGGAATGGTGGGTGGGGTGGGTGGGGCGGTACTGGCGTACTACGGGAGCCATGTAGATAATGGGAGCCCGTGCATCCTATGGTCAGATGGTGGTTTGTTTTGTTTTGCTGGGTAGGTGTGGGTGGGTGGGTGGGTGGGGGGCAGTACGCCATGGCGGTACTGGGAGTGAGAACCTCTCGCGACTCAAAAAACCACTCCTCGCGGATTCCATTCTGAAAAAAATTGGCGGTAAGGAATCATCACGTACAAAAAGGTAATGATAACGCATGGTGGGGCGTGGTGTTAAGGGAGCCCGTCGTGCGCGGGTGGGGAGCGGTCTCCTACCTGAACTGGACAAGCTACCATCGCGGTTGACGACGACCTGCAACGCCAAGAGCGACCGAAGGGGGAGTAGAACCCCCAACTCTCCATTCTTAAAATTATTTAGTCTACCACTAGACCAATGTATATCACTGAAAGAGGCTATCATCACGTACAGTCTACTTAGCACTAGCCTAACACCTGCACTACCCTTGCCCTTCTCTGCACAGCCCCCAAGGCTGTCTGCAGCAAGTTACCACCCTATTAAGAGGTGATCAACATGTTTAGGATGCACCCTAGAGTTATTGTAGCATTAACTCAGGGCCCCGTCGGTAAAAACGATTGTTTGGGTTCAGTTCATCAGTGCTTTTTCTTTTGAAGCCCTTCGTACTACGGTTGGGCAAGTCCCTTTAGCCTATTTGGCCTATTTAGCATATTTGGCCTCCCCCTGGACTGTAACATACACATACATACCCTAGAGGTAATGTATCAACAGGAGAGAGGAGTGCATAGCGAAAGGGGAGAAAGATTAGGTACAATGCAGCAAGAAGGATTGGATACAATTAAAAGTCAACACCAGCAGGGAGGAGTGGACAGAGAGGTAGGGGGAAGCTAGACCGGACTTTTCCAGCCCAGGGGTGGGGGTTAAGGTTTTGGGGGGGTTGGGGTTTAGGTTTTAGGGTTCAGGGTTTATGGGGGTTAGAGTTTAGGGGTAACTGGTCACCCCCGGGCTGGAAAAGTCCGGTCTTGCTTCCCCCATCCGGATAGAGAAGGGATGAAGTCAGCAGTAGCAAGAGAGAGAATGTACCCTAGATTTAAATATGTTTTTAAGAGGGCCCAACCTTCCAGGCTTAAACACACCTAGGGTGTTAATTAGGTGCAGATAGCCATGGTGCCTGTTCCCCCCTGCCCTGCCTGCCCCCCCTGCCTGCCCTGCAGCCCCCCTGCCTTGCCCTGCCTGCCCCCCCCCCTGCCCTGCCCTGCCCTGCAGCCCCCCTTGCCCTGCCCTGCCTGACTCTCCCTCGCCCTGCCCTGCCCTGCAGTCCCCCCCTGCCTTGCCCTGCCTGCCCCCCGCTGCCCTACCCTGCCTGCCCCCCCTGCCCTACCCTGCAGCCTCCCCTGCCCTGCCTGACCCCCTTGCCCTGCCCTGCCCTGCCCTGCAGCCCCACCTTGCCTTGCCCTGCCTGCCCCCCCTGCCTACCCTGCCTGCCCCTCTGCCCTACCCTGCAGCCTCCCCTGCCCTGCCTGACCCCTTGCCCTGCCCTGCCCTGCAGCCCACCTGCCTTGCCCTGCCTGCCCCCCCCTGCCCTACCCTGCAGCCTCCCCTGCCCTGCCCTGCAGCCCCCCCCCTGCCCTGCCCTGCCTGCCCTGCCCTGCCTGCCCTGCCCTGCAGTCCCCCCTGCCCTGCCCTGCCTGACTCTCCCTTGCCCTTGCCTGCCCTGCAGCCCCCCCTGCCTTGCCCTGCCTGCCCCCCCCTGCCCTACCTGCAGCCTCCCCTGCCCTGCCTTACCCCCTTGCCCTGCCCTGCCCTGCCCAGTAGCCCCCCATGCCCTACCCTGCTCTGCCGCCCCCCCCCCCCCCCCCCCCCCCCCCTCCTTGCCCTGCCCTGCTCTGCCTGCCCCCCCCTGCCTTGCAGCCCCCCTGCCCTGCCCTGTAGCCCACCCTGCACTGCCTGACCCCCATTCCTTGCCCTGCTCTGCTCTGTCTGCCGGTAGGGGCAAGCAAGACTGGACTTTTCCAGCCCGGGGGGTGGGGGATAGGAGTTTAGGGTTTAGGGATTAGAGTCCAAGGTTTAGGTTTTAGGGTTTAGGGGGGTTGGGGTTTAGGGGTAACCGGTTACCCCTCCCTGCCTGCCCCCCCCTACCCTGCCCTACACACACCTGTTAGGTCAAAGGCCAGATCATATCCGTCCATCTCTACATGTGTGTTTTCCTCCGGAAGATCTACCAAGCGGTGCAGAATCCAGCTCAGTCAGAAGCACCACAAAGTGTCGTACATATTGCTGCGGGATTGTCGCTGCTCAGTACAGAAGACAAAGGTGGGAGTGATGAGGGTGTGTATGCGGGATTACTGCTGCTCATCAGGGTATAATACAATATAACATTATTTGATTCATTAGTGAAAATTAGCAGTGATTCAATTCGATGAAGCAAATCAATTCGATTTGGTTATTCAATTTAAGTTCTGAACAGCTCAGGACATAAGACCAAGGCGGGAGTGATGAGTGTGTGTATTGAAAACCGACCCAAATAAATAAAATGTAAATAAAAGAGCAGAACCATACACAAGAATCAGACATAATAATCGTGCATACAAATTGCACACAAGAATCATACATGAGCATCATACATAAGAATCGTACATACGAATCCTACATAATCAGAACCATACATAAGAATTGTACAATCGAATCCTTCATAATCAGAACCATACATAAGAATCCTACATAAGAATCCTACATTAAAATCCTATATAATCAGAACCATACATAAGAATTGTACATACAAATCCTACATAATCAGAACCATACATAAGAATCCTACATAAGAATCATACATAATCCTACATAGAACCATAATCATAAAGAATCCTACATAAGAATCCTTCATAATCAGAACCATACATAAGAATCCTACATAAGAATCCTTCATAATCAGAACCATACAAAGAATAGGCCTACATAAGAATCCTCATAATCAGAACCATACATAAGAAATCCTACATAAGAATCCTACATAATCAGAACCATACATAAGAATCCTACATAAGAATCCTCCATAATCAGAACCATACATAAGAATCCTACATAAGAATCCTTCATAATCAGAACCATACATAAGAATCCTACATAAGAATCCTTCATAATCAGAACCATACATAAGAATCCTACATAAGAATCCTTCATAATCAGAACCATACATAAGAATCCTACATAAGAATCCTTCATAATTAGAATCATACATAAGAATCCTACATAATCAGAACCATGCATAAGAATCCTACATAAGAATCCTTCATAATCAGAACCATACATAAGAATCCTACATGAGAATCCTTCATAATCAGAACCATACATAAGAATCCTACATAAGAATCATACATAATCAGAACCATACATAAGAATCCTACATAAGAATCCTTCATAATCAGAACCATACATAAGAATCCTACATAAGAATCCTTCATAATCAGAACCATACATAAGAATCCTACATAAGAATCCTTCATAATCAGAACCATACATAAGAATCCTACATAAGAATCCTTCATATTTAGAATCATACATAAGAATCCTACATAAAATCCTACATAAGAATCCTCATAAATCAGAATCCTACATAAGAATCCTACATAAACCTACATAAGAATCCTACAAATCAGAACCATGCATAAGAATCCATACATAAGAATCCTCAAAATCAGAACCATACATAAGAATCCACTGAGAATCCTCACATCAGAACCATTACCTAAATCCTACATAAGAATGCATACATAATCAAACCATACATAAAATCCTACATAAGAATCTTCATAATCACACCATACATAAGAATCCACATAAAATCCTTCAAATCAAACCGATGCGATAAGGAATCCTACATAAGAATCCTTCATAATCAGAACCAGCATAAGAATCCTACATAAAGAACCTTCATAATCAGAACCATACATAAGAATCCTACATAAAAGAATCCCCCACATAATCAAACCATACATAAAGAATCCTACATAAGAATCCTTCATATCAAACCATACATAAGAATCCTACATAAGAATCCTCAAACAGAACCATCACATAAGAATCCTACATAAGAATCCACATAATCCAGAACCAGTACATAAGAATCCTACATAAGAATCCTTCATAATCAGAACCATACAGATATCCACATAAAATCCTTCATAATCAAACCATACATAATGAATTCCTACATAAGGAATCTTCAGAATTAGAATCTTACATAAGAATCAACCAACGAACCATACATAAGAATTATGACATGACGGAATCCTTCATAATATAATCATACATAAGAATCAATCATAAGAATCCTACATAAGAATGACGTTACAAATCCTACATGGAATCCTACATAAGAATTGTACGTACAAATCCTACGTGATTAGAATCCTACATAAGAATCAGACATTAGAATTGCACATATATACAAATCTTACCAAAATTTAGAATCATGCATAGGAATCAGACATAATAATTGTGCGTACATAAGAATCATACAAAATGAGAATTATACATATGAGATACATAAGAATCATACATGGTGATAATCAAACATAATGATAATCATTCATAATCAGGATCGAATACATAAGAATCTTACACTATCTTACACTATCTTACACTATCTTACACTATCTTACACTATCTTACACTATCTTACACTATCTTACACTATCTTACACTATCTTACACGAAGATTAAATATTGCAAATTATAAGTGATTCAATTCAATTTAGCACTTCAATTAATTCAATTCAATTCAATTCAATTCGGTAATTCAATTTAAGTTCAATTAACTCCTGGAAGAGATGATCCAACATCCCTGATTGGCATGAGCACCCCACTAGATTCAATTCCATTCAATTCAATTCAATTTAATTCAATTCAACTATATCAAAGTCATTTCAATTCAATTCGCACCTGAAAATGAATTCCTGGAAAAATTCAAATTCAAATTCAAATTCAAATTCAACTAAATCAAATTCAATTCACACCTGGAAAAAGTGATCCAACATTCCTGATCCAAAATCCCTTATCTGTGCCCCACCAGATTAAATTAAATTCACACCTGGAAGAGGTGATCCAACATTCCTGATCCCCCATCCCTGATCGGTGCCCCACCAGATTAAATTTAATTCACACCTGGAAGAGGTGATCCAACATTCCTGATCCCCCATCCCTGGTTGGCATGAGCACCCCACCAGAACTATGAAGGGACAGTTTCCCAGGACTTGGGGGACTGCTGAAAAAGCTCGGCTGGCTAGGGATGATGAGGAAGAAGAAGAAGCGACGGATGAGTCTTTCTTCAGAGTGGCCATCCCCTGCAAGACGGACTGCATGGGCTGACTGGCCAAAGACCGCGGTACTACACCGGAATCACCAGTGTACAGTTCCCCAGACTTGAGAGCTTCCAGAACATTAGCTTGGCTGAATAGAGAGGATGAAGAAGAAGAAGATGCGACGATGAGTTTCTTGCTTCAAAGTGGCCATCCCCTGCAAGACGGACTGCTTGGCTGACTGGCAAAGACCGTGCTCCACACCAGGATCACCTGTATTCAGTTCCCCGGACTTGAGAGCTCCAGGACATTAGCTTGGCTGAATAGAAAGGATTAAAGAAGAAGATGCGACAGATGAGTTCTTTCTTCAAGAGCCCATCCCCTGCAAGGTGCCTGCTTGGCTCGCCGGCCCCAGCCCGAGGTATTACACCGGAGTCACCGGCGTACAGTTCCCCAGACATGAGAGCCTCCAGAACATTAGCTTGGCTGAGTGGAGAGATTGCAGCCGACCCGACCGATGGGTTGGGATCGATCCTCAGCGGGCGGATCTGTTTTGATGATGAATTTTCGATGCTGAGTCGAGAGGGCCCTATCAGTGAGTTTGACCTAAGCATGACCCTCTGTTTCGGCTGGCCGACCCCAGCCTGGTGCCACCACACCACCGGCATAGCCCTACCAATGGTGTTTTTGTGGCTGAGTCGAGAGGGCCCTAGCAGTGAGTTTGACCTATGTAAGGCCATCTGCTTGTGCTGGCTGACCCCAGCCTGGTGCACTACACCACCGTCATGACCTACTGATGATGAGGTTTCTAGGCTGAGTCAAGAGAGCCCTGTGGCTGAGCATCTTCCTTTTTCATGGCCATCTGCTTGGCTGGCTGGACCCCCAGCCTGTGAACACACCACCGTCATGACCTACTGATGATGAGGTTTCTAGGCTGAGTCGAGAGAGCCCTGTGGCTGAGCTATTCCTTTTCATGGCCATCTGCTAGGGCTGGCTGACCCCAGCCTGGTGCACTACACCACCGTCATGACCTACTGAGATGAGTTCTAGCTGAGTCAGAGAGCCCTGTGGCTGAGCTATTCCTTTTCATGGCCGGCTGCTTGGGCTGGCCAACCCCAGCCTTGTGCACTACACCACCGTCATGACCTACTACTGATGCTGAGGTTTCTGGGCTGAGCGGGGAGAGGCCTTTTGCTGAGTTATTCCTTGGACTGTGGAACTCGACATGGCTTGATGAGGTCGGCTCCCGTAGCTCAGTGTCCCAGGGTTTAAGCTCTCCCTCAGTTTTGAATGGTCGGCAACTTTGACGTTGCGATCTGCACCACCTGTACTGGCATTATTATCACCACTGCCTTCTCTTTCATCAACAGTAGTGCACTCCATACAAGGATTTTCGACCAAGGTGGACAGACTTGTCTGATGCGACGAGAGGTTGGCCGAAGTTGTGGAAACTGTTCCCAGATGTTCTTGATTAATTCAGGAGACGAGAGAGCCCATTGCTTCCTGGTACGTCCAAGCTGCAGGGTGTGTGTGTGTGTGGGCGGGGGGTGGGGGGTGGAGGAGGAGAAGGTGCTGGGTGGTGCAGCGGGTGGGTGCGTGGGGGTGGGAGGGGGGGATGGAGAAGGAGGGTGCTGGTGGGTGCAGCTGGGTGGGAGCAAGGATCCCTATGAACTATTCAAATAGATGAGAGGGACTTCCCCCCCCCACACACACACACACTATCAAGTACGTCTAAGGCTACCGGAAGGGAGGAGGAGGGGTGGGTGGGTAGACGGAGGACGTGGTGGGTGGAGTGTGTGTGGGGTGGGTGGTGGTGGGGGGAGAGGGAGATGAAGAAGTGGGTGGATGGATGGGGGGGAGGGCGGGGAGGGGGATAGAGGGATGAGTGGGGTGGGAGTGGGTGGTGGGGCGGGCGTGGGGGTTTGAGGTGGGGGAGATGAGGAGAGTGGGTGCAGCTGCGTGGGGACAAGAGTTCAGGGTTGACGTTTGAGAACACCATTCACAATTAAACCAGGGCAGAGCGAGAGGGAGAGGGAGAGGGAGAGGAGAGGAGAGGAGAGGAGAGGGAGAGGGATAAGAGAATGGAGAGAGGGAGAGGGAAGAGGGATAAAAACTGGACCTCACATTCACTGCGCTGGCCTAAAAAGTAATGATAACGCCTGGTGGGCGTGGTATTAAGGAGCCTCGCCTAACGGTGTAGATAATGGGTCCACAAGTTGACCTGTAAAAAGCTACCACGGTTTGATAGCGACCGCGAACACTGACGCCTCCTATAAGGACTTGAACCCTGCACCTTCTTGTTTTTATGAGCTCTACAATTGAGCCATTCATCGAAACGGGATGCGCTGGCCTAGGTGTCTGGCCTACTAGTGAGGCCTGCTAGTGTAGCACACTGGCTGGCTCCGGGAGCTGCCTAGAAGCTGACGAAAATGCCAAAGGAAAAGCCCTAGGACTTACATTCATGCATTGCGCTGGTCTAGTTTTCTGGCCGTAGAATGGCAGGGCGTGGTTCCAGAGGTCCAGATTGAAAGCCAGGCATCAAGGGAATCCTAGTGCCTGGAATGACTTGTCCCTGGAGTGACTTGCAGCGAGGAGATGATGCTGAAATCACCTGTGTAGAAAGTGGATATAAATGGATGGGTGGTTAGATTGGGTTGGGGTTGGGTGGACTGAATAGATTGAGGGAGGGGGAGAGAGGGGGGGGGGGGGGGGAGGAGGAGAGTATGATGCTGCTGAAATCACCTGTTGTAGAAGTGGATATAATTGTTGGGTGGTTATATTGGGTTGGGTTGGGTTGGACTGAATAGGATTTGAGGGGAGGGGGAAAGAGGGGAGGGAGGGATGAGAGGAGAGGGCAGGAGGAAACGGAGGGGGGGTGGGGGAGGGGGGGGAGGAGTAAAGAGGAGAGGGAGACAGGGAGGGCTGAGGAGAAGGAGGGAGCGAGGAAGAAAGGGAGAAAGTGGGAGGAGGAGAGGGGGGGAGGGGGGGAGGGCGGGGAGGAGAAGAGGGGAGGGAGGGATGAGGGAGAAAAGAGGGGAAAGGGAGGGAGGGAGGAGAGGGGAGGAGATGAAGAGAGGGGGGGTGATGAAAGGAGGAAAGAGGGGGGGGGGGGGGGGAGGGAGGAAGAGGATAGCCGGAGGAGGAGGAAGGATGACAGGTTGAGAGGGGAGGAAAGGGAGCGGAGGATGGTCGTGAACCCGAAAAACAGGCACTCTGCTTTTGTAGTTCATGTATATTTTATTTATTTGGCTTTTGTAGTTAATTTGCATTCTTTGTATTTGTTTTTATTTGGGCTTTTCGCTTTTTTAAGTTAATTTTGCATTTTCTTCTTCTGACTGCTTTTGTAGTTGCTGATTCTTCACATATGATGGCCACCCGTGTTTTAAAAAAAGGAAGTCAATATGAGGTGTCTCATTGTGATCCAACCACCACACACTCACACTCACGACACATACCATACCCCCCCCCCCCCCCCCCCCCCCCCCCCCCCACACACACACACACACACAAAACCAGGTAATTTGAGGGGGTCCTTAAAGCCGTAGGTCCCCAGTACCTTTCGATACCTTTTTGAAACATGAGTGGCCATAAGTGTACTACATGACGCGTGCTACTGCCTGGTAGCACGCAAGGTTTTGAAACGGAGGCAAGAACTGTTCCATTATAGAGGTGTTGTCAGACAGAGCTTTTGGGTTGCTTTGGGGGGCAAAAAAAAGCTACTCAGGAGCTACTAGGAGCACAATGGTGCTACATAAAGACCATAATTCATACCTGAGCAGTGCAGAGTTGCTCCATGGGGATGTGGAGGTCAGCATTCCGTTGCAGCTGATTTGATAATACGTGGCAAGGCGAGCTTTTGGGTTGCACTGGGGGGCAAAACAAGTGCTAGGAGCTACTAGGAGCCACAGTCGTGATACATTAAGACCATAATTCCATACCTGAGCAGTTCAGGAGTTGATCTATGGGGATGTGGGAGGACAGCATTCCGTTGTAGCTGATGTTGATGGAGGAGCGTGAGACGAGCAGGAGGAGGCGTCCACGAGAAACGTCCTGGAGGGGACATTGGAGGCTTGCCCTTCTCGCCTGACCAGCATGGATGGGTTTCTCATCATTCAGTACCTGAATGAAGAGGAAGGAGTAGTGGAGGGTGGATGGTGTTGTGTGGGTGTGGGTGGGGGTGGGATGGGGTCTTTATGGGGATTGGGGCACCTTGCCTTGCCTTCCAGCCTGACCAGCATGGATGGGTTTTCTATCAATCCGCACCTGAATGGAAGGGACGGGAGTAGTGAGAGGGTGGGGGGTGGGATTGGGGTTTTGGAGGCACCTTGCCTTGCCTTCCAGCCTGACCAGCGCATGAGATGGGTTTTCTTTCATCCAGCAACTGAATGGAAGGGACGGTGAGTAGTGGGAGGGTGGGTGGGGCGGTGGGATGGGGGGTTGGAGGCACCTTGCCGTTGCCTTTCCAGCCTGACCCAGCATGGATGTGTTATCTCATCATTCAGCTACTATTGTAAGGGAGTAGTCTGAGGGGGGAGGGGGGTCATTTCGGGGGTTTGGGGGCGGAAAATGTATATATTTTATGATACACAAAAAAGCTTGAACTATTTGTTGTTGAGTGCAGTGAGTGCCATTCAGCTGGGACCCAGCATGATGGGTTTTTGTCATCATTCAGCTACTGATCGGAGAAGGACGTAATCGAGGGGAAAGGGGGTATTTCGGGGGGTTGGGGGCGGAAAATGTATCATATTTTATGATCTCAAAAATGCTTGAACATGTTGTTGAGGTGCAGTTGAAGTGCCATACGACTTTACCAGCATGATGGCATTTTTTATCATTCGGCGCCCTGAATGGAAGGGAGTATCAAGGTGGGTGTGGTGTGGTGTGGGTGTGTGGTGTGGTGTGGTGTGGTGTGGTGTGTGTTGGTGTGGGTGCGGTGGTGTTGGGGTTGGTGTTGGCTGTGGTGGGTGGTGTGGGGTGGGTGTGGTTGTGGGTGGTGTGGGTGGTGGGGTAGGGTGGTGGGTAGGGTGTGTGGTGTGGTGTGTGGTGTGTGTGGTGTGGTGTGGTGTGGTGTGGTGTGGTGTGGTGCTGAGTAGGTGTGTGTGTGTTGGTGTGAGTGTGGTGTGGGTGTGTGGTGGGTTGTGGGTGGGTAGTGGTGTGGGGTAGGGTGGGTGTGGTGTGGTTGGGTGTGGTTGTGGTGGTGGTGTGGTTGTGGTGTGGTGTGGGGCTAGGGTGGGGTGGATAGGGTGGTGTGGGTGGGTGGTGTGGTGATGGTGTGGTGTGGTGTGGTGTGTGTGGTGTGGTGTGGTGTGGTGTGTGGTGTGGGTGAGTAGGGTGGTTTTGGTGTGGTGGTGGTGTGGTTGTGTGGCGTGGTGGGTGTGGTGTGGGTGTGGTGGGTGTGGTGTGGTTGTAGGGGTGGGGTAGGGTGGGGGTGGGTGGATGGTGTGGGTGGTGTGGTGTGGTGTGGTGTGGTGTGGTGTGGAGTGTGGTGTGGTGTGGTGTGGTGTGGTGTGGTGTGGTGTTGAAGGTGGTGTTGAGGTGGTGTGGTGTGGTGTGGTGTGGTTGTGGTGTGGTGTGGTGTGGTTGCGGTGTGTAGTGTGGTGTGGTGTGGTGTGGTGTTGGTGTTGGTGTGGTGTTGTGTTGGAGTGGTGTGGGTGGTGTGGTGGTGTGTGTGGTGTGGTGTGGTGTGGTGTGGGTGGTGTGGTGTGGTGTGTGTGAGGTGTGTGTGGTGTGGTGTGTGTGGTGTGGTGTGGTTTGTAGTGTGGAGTGGGGTGGTGTGGGGTGGGGGGTCACATTGGGGGTCGGGGGCGGAATAAATGTTTTATATTTTTTATCCGTTAAAAACAAAGCAAATGACTGGCTTGAACGACTGTTTTACCACCCCAACCTGACTATCACTTTGGCATGGACCTGAAAAGGCGAAGTTCTGAACAGCTTCGCCTCGTATCGCACTGTCGAAGCATGGCTTCCGTTGGACAGGCACCCCTCCCACCCCTGACGCACCACTTGCACGGACCTGAAGGGGGGGGTAGGGGGGGGGATGGTGTGAGGGGTAGGGGGTGGGGGGGGGGGGGTAGTGAGGTGGGTAGGGGGGGGAGGGGGAGGGAGGGGTGAGGGCGGGGGTAGGGGGGGGGTGGGGGGGGAGGGAGGGGGTAGGGGGGGGGGGGGGGGGAGGGAGGGGGAGGGGAGGGTGAGGAGGGTGAGGGGTGGCTAGGGGGCGGGGGGGGTAGGGAGGGAGGGTATGGGTGGGTAGGGGGGGTAGAGGAGGGGAGAGGGAGTGGGTAGGGGGGGGGTAGGTAGGGAGGGTGAGTGGTGGTGGGTAGGTAGGGAGGGGTGAGTGGGTGGGATACGGGAGGGCGTGAGTGGTGTGGATAGGGGGTAGGGAGGGGGTAGGAGGGGGGGGGTAGGGAGGGTGAGTGGGTAGGAGGGAGGGGGGGGGATGGGAGTGAGTTGGGGAGGGAGGAGTGGGTGAGTGGGTGAGGGAGGGGGGTGGGGAGGGGGGGGAGGTAGGGAGTGGGTGAAAAAGCGATTGGCAGGATTTGAGGGTAGCAATTAGGGCGACCGAGATGAGGTAGGCAAAGGGTTCATGATTAACGCCTGGTTGGTGTTTTTAGGGAGCCCGTCGTACGCGGGTGGGGAGCGTCCTACCTCAACTGGACAAGCTACCATCGCGGTTGACGACGACTGCAACGCCAAGAGTGACCGAAGGGGAGTCGAAACCCCTGATCTTCATCCTCAAGCAATCTGGTATACCAATAGACCGTTGCATATCATTGACAGGGGCTGAGAGTCGGCAAAGTGAAGGAAAATAAGATCGCTTGGACGGCAGGTTCATAATGTTTTTGCAGGACGGGGATGGAAGAGTAGGCAAGGGCATAGGTCGCAGAACGGGTCGCAGGACGGATGTGGACAGGTGTTTGAACCACCAACTCTTTCAGCAACCAATTTTTTGGTGGGGCTTTAACTGATTTTCGGTTTCGGCAACATGATTCATCTGCATTTAACCACATTAAGGAATCCAACCACTTTTCAACAATTTCGGGCGGTAACGACCGGTTCTTACATTATTTACCACCAACCTCTTTCCAGCACCGTTTTTTGCCTATTTCCAGAGTTATTGTTGCGAAGTGCATGCCATGAAGGGCCAACCATTTCACGTGAGCAAAGGTGGGATACGCGTGATGTTGGTGTGGTTTTGTGGTGGTTGTGATGTTGGTGTGGTGGCGCGGTGGTGGCGAAGTTGGTGTGCGTGGATCTCCT
>CM039465.1:41400364-41589531 GCA_022414725.1 Microglena sp. YARC | reverse complement strand
AAACGCGTATACACGCCGCAACTGTTGTCGCTTACTTTAGCAGTAGCTCCTTCTCCCCTCATGCCTACTCATCGCCCATGGAAAGGACACAAAATCCCAAGGAGCAACCTTAGTGGACCCACCATTGTGCACATGAAGGAAGCATTCACACCAGGCTTCGCTATACGGTGATTATCACTGCGTCACGAAGCGGCTTCACCTTGCATCGGGGCCAAGCCTTGATCCCAAGGTGTTTCAACCAATGAGGTATTGCCTCCAGCCGCGCTAACCAAATATGATAACCAATATTCTTGTATAGAGTAGATCAATTTGCACAATACAACAACTCTAGCAGACACATTCTGAGAACTTAGAATTATGCAATGGTGACTATAAATAATTTCATATGCTTTCAACAACACACATAGTAATAACTCAACTTTTAATCACCGAACCTAAAGAATTGAAATTGAAATTGAAATTGTTACATCCGTGTAGAACCGTTACTCACAGGACGTGAAGTTAAGGGAACCGGACACTCATAACAGCGTCAAGCCTGAGATAGAGTAGTACAGTCACCGGTAGGAACCATCTCAGTAAAAGATTACCACATACATCATACAGAGTGCAGCTTAATAAGGGGGGTTTCACCCGTTGAAATGTACAGCACAATAAGCTGGTTAAGACAAAAACCTGAGAGGGGACGGTCTGTTGGGTGCTAAAGTCCCCCGTTCTAATTTACGATTGTCCCGGGGTGTTGGCTTCCATAAAGCGTCTGCCTGTAAAACTATACTCTGAAAGCAGTAAGGGTGTGAGAGTGGAACTGGCTGATCGACCAGTGTTGAGGTCACAGGCTTTCCCTGGATCCAAAGAGTGGTCATAAAGAAGTAAAAAAAGACGGTAGGTAATAGTATCGCATTGTTCCAACGGTGAATAACTTCATAATGAAACGAAGGTAATACCCAGACAGCACGCGTAAGGCCATTTAACTAATTCAAACATGCTGGGCCGTGTATTAGTGATAAACTTAGTAGCATGGTTGGTATCAAGCAGTATCAACTCAGAACCCAGAGTTCTTTATCAGACATCGGTAGGGGAGTACTATGACAGGTAGGACGGCAAGATTCAGGTCTCATTCTTTTCCCACTCCGCTACAGTAGATAGTGGAGGGACGTAACCAGTCAGGAAGAACGTTTGCCCAGGACCCCTGGGGAGGTCGCCTCTTCTGCAGCGTCCATCGATCATCTCGCGGATCCAGGGCGCCGGTGCATATGGCCTTGTGGGATGAGTCGCACTGCATCGCGTCATGTCTTTTAATGATATATGAGCCCCCTTGAAAGTCGGTGTGTCAGCCGCAGGATGTGGCCCGCTCCTCCTCACAGGTGTGGTAAATAGGGGGGCATAGGGAGTTCGCGTGGGGGTGAGTGCGGTATATAAGGGATTTCCAGCGGTATGGCAGAGTTTACGCGTTCCATAAGTCTAACCCAGCCAGGGCTTTAACAGGATGTGGAATTTAGTTTTATGTTGATAAGGGTTGAGGTCCAGAATTATGTTACTGCCTTAGAGGAAGTTGGTGGAGTGGTTATAAGCCCAGGTGGTTTGCACAGATCACGTTTAGAGGATGTTGGGGCAGGTGGCAAAGGAGCTAGCTGGCCAGGTTTAGAGGTGATACCTTTGTAGGTTAGTGGTGCTTAAATATTTCGCTGAGAGGGAATTAACTCCATGGGTGCGAGGTTAGGTTGAACTGTGGGCAAGTAAAGCCATTGTTGGCGGGGATTATCCCCAGTGGTGGTCAGTAAATTGTTAAAAGGTGGGGTGCTCAAGCTGCTTGCGTGCCAGAGTGTCCCTGCCCTGTCATTTCCAAGATAACCTGTGTGGAAGGACTTTGCAAAGAGTGGTGTTTAGCCATTGCAGGAATGCGTTGAATGAGGTGTTTTTGAATTGATTGCAGTAATGATCAGTTATGAATAGAAAATGGGTTGTGTGGTAGGGTCGTGAATATTTTTTTATAAAGTTGAATAAGCAGAGCCTGTCTGATGGAGGTAAGAGATTGTCAATCAATGTTGAGAAAGGGCTTGGTGGACTGGCTACCAGTTCTGCCGGTTGTTAGTTTTGGGTGGCCCCTATTCCCCCAGGGTTGATGGTGTAACTTTGCCCTCCCAGCTGGACATATAGACTGCAGCACCTATTTTTGCTTAGCATTGGCCTGGTTTACCTTTTTATTAGACTGCCATCTTGTAGACTGGAGGGCCTGAGGAGGGCGTAGCAGGTAAAGACAAGGGTGGGTAAGGTAAGAGGAGGAAGAGGGTGTGGGTGGAGTGGAGTTTTTGCCAAGGATTTTTGTGCAAGAGATTTAAGTTTCCGAGGGTAGGTGATGACATGTCAGAGAAGGTAAGAGTGGGAAGGTGGTGTGATAGTAGAGGTGCTCCCAGGATGGGAGCTTGCATGTAGTTAATGTCCATTGGTCAATAAAACTGGAAGTTTAGGAAAGTAAGTAGCTTGGCTGTGGGGGTTGCTATAAGAATGAAGATGTAGTTTTTGAGTGGAAGGGTGGAGTGCTGGAGATTTTGCTGCCAAGTCCAAATTTCAGAGTATAAAAATTCAAGACTGTGGTCTTAGAGTCATATAGTGAATCCAGGAGTGATGGAGAAGAGTTTGTAAGGGGCAGCAAGATCATCAGGGAGGAGGCATCAGGGTGCAGGTAGGGCTGAGAGTATTTCAAGCATGGTCAGCAACTGGCTTAGGGCCCACTTCGAGCTTGGTGTGCTTGTGTGGTGAGTTGGGAACGTCCACCAGTGAGGCCCTCCAGTCCAGGGTAGAAAGGGGTCTTTGGTTGGAGCCAAAGAGCTGTCAGCAGGGCTGGTAGAAGAGAAGCTGGTGAGGCTTTGGTCGTAGCTAAGGGGGTTAGAAGTAAGATGGTGAGTAATGCCCAGAGCAGCTGCTGCTTGTAGAGAAGAGAAAGAATGTTGGTGGCGGCAAGGGGCCGCTCTGTATGGTGAATGAGGGCAGCTAAGTCCAGTGTGGTATGTCCTCTTGAGTCCAGTTGGTTCCCATTGGGTAGGGCTGGTGGTTTTTAAATGGGTCATAGTTTTTGTTTAAGAGAGGTGATTCTGTGTTGGTAATGTGCCCAAGACAGTGCCAGTGGGTTAATAAAGATATTGAGGCGTTGGTGTGTGTGTGTGTGGATTGGCCATCCAGAGTAGTGAGGAGCCTGTGTATATGTAAGGCTCTGAGGTGGTGAATGTCCAGTATTGGGTGCTGTCGTGGTGTGCCAATTTCAAAGTTTGCTGAACAAGTTATGGTGTCAAGCATTAAATCGGGTAGAGGTGGCCCATTGGCCTTTGTTGCTGGGAGGTTATTGAGGTGGATGTCCTTCTGGGTTGAGGTGTGTTGGATTGTTTGGGGGAGTGGTTAAAAGTGTGGGTTAATTGCGCCATATGCTGTGTCCTCACCAGTTCAGCAAGATAGAGACCGCGATGGTGAGATTGAGGTTGTCCATATAATTGGTGGAGGTGTGGAAGGTAAGGGTTGTGCTGTGGTGGATGCTGTTCCATGTGTTGTAGGAGTTGACTATGGTTCGTATTGTGCATAATTGTTGGGGCCCATTGGACCGTGGACAACGGAAATTAAAGGTGGCAATTGTCGTCGTTGTAAGAAGGCGCTTGCCCGCGCCAGCCTCAGTAATGTGCAGGGCTAATTGTACTGGGATCCGGTAGGTAAGTGGAGCAGGCGCGCCGGGTGGTGCAGGTGCGCTGAATGTCGGGGAATAAATGTCATGGACTCGCGGCTCCTGTCAGGATGTGAAGTGGGAGTTATTTATAATGCAGCGGTAAGATTTAGAAGTGGAGGAGTGTCGAATACAGATTTGCACAAGTAGTGGCCGTGCTGACGCAGTGGCATCACTCTACGGGCGCAGCCCTCATGCTTGGTGCGCGTGCTTGCTTGCGAGCGCGTGGGGCACGACTCCACACATATGGTTAACCTATCCAGGTCCACCAGTGGGATCACGCAATCGTAGTCTGAATCAGTAACGGTGGCGTGAGTTGGTAGGCGCTGGGTGAGTGAAGTAGAGGGTTCGTTAGGAGGCGGCGTAGATTAAGGTTGTCCTGTATTATCTGCCAAGCTTAGCGTAACCGAGGCGCCAAGTTGTATGGGTGAGAGAGAGGAAATTGGGGTCAGAGTGTATTGGAGGACCGACGGTTTGGAGGGAAGAGAGGTGGAAAGCGGTGAGTGCGGGTTCACGAGATCGTTTGTGCGCTGTTAGTTTTTTGTGTAAGGTGAATAAGGGAGAGATATGTAGTGCTGAATAAGAATGGGTCCCCATAGGGGTGGACAGAGTCAATAGTATGAGTAATGGTCCAGGTTCATAAAATGGAGTCATGAGTGAGAAGGAATTGCCTAATGGGAGAGGGGAAGAGTGTAAGTTAAGTTTGTTCAGAAGTCTGTGTCATTCCCAAGAATTAGAGTTTATGTCAGATTTTAAATAATTTCGCAGCGGCGGGCTAGGGACATATTTTAAGTTGGCTTGCGGGAGAGAGAGAGGATCTATGGGTCATGGTGGAGGTTGATTGTTTAATGAAGAGCCCTGGGTGAGTGATTCCAGGTGATGCTTGTCCGTTCATGGACTGGGTGAGGGCTGTTGCAGTAATCTGGGTGTATTTTTCCCAAGTTTATTGGAAAAAAAGTAGAAAAAAAAAGAAGGAAGAGGGGCCACCTTAGTCCTGCCTACTGTTTTTGGGGAGAGTGTGAAGTTTGCCTCTTGTCGGAAAAAGCAATCTAGGAAGGGAGCAAGCAGAGTTAACTGTTTTTTAATATCTGCTTCTGTCAAGTGACATGAATGTTCGGTTAGTGAGAAGGGGCTCAACTATTCATACGGGTTATTTAATAGACTGCTCTGACACATAGTGAAATTATTCGTAAGCATTGAGTGGGAGTTGCCAGGGCTGTATTTTAGCTTTAGTGGAGCGAATGCTCCAAGCCTTTTGTGTGAATGGTCTTTTCAATAGTGAGTGGAGTTGATTTTCCAATTTAAGGTAAGTGAGCATGTGAACCCCAAGTTATTGGTTAGGCTTGGGTCTGGAGGCTGGTAGGTTAGCAGTGTAGGAATTTCCTAAGGAATTTTTTCCAACCTTTGTTTAAGAATGTTTGTTGTGAGTAGGGTTGTGAAGGGTGTGATTTGTGGAGTATGCCACTGACCACACATTTAGTGGCGGCAAGAAGGAATGCCAGACCAGATGCTTAAAAGTTATTGGACTTTACCACATTGGATACGACAGGTCCTCTGAGCTGCCGGTTGTATAGGACGGCAGTGTAGTCGTCAGCATAACCCCTAAGCTGGCTAGTGATGAGTGATTTTCCATCTGCTGTTTTGGGGGTAGGGATGCTGCTCTGTATCTCGTCCCCACAGAACGGAGCCATCTGTGTAGGGGGTTCTATAAAAAATAATGAAGAGTAAGGGGGAGAGAGTGGTCTCCTGGATAGTGCCCTGTGATCGGGGATAGGGGAGCCAGATGTAATTGTTAGATGGAGGATATGTGTAGTTGAGCTTTTGGTGTAATTCCTTTATAGTGTCTATAGTGTCGTGGGTGTAACACAAGCTGTGCATGATGCAAAGAAGTTTTTGGTGGTCAACTCATGTTGAGAAGCAGAGCTAAAGTCAAAGTAGGCAGCATAGAGGTCCTGGTGGAAGAGGGCAGCATCCTCAATGTTGTGGAGTAGGGTCAAGAGTTGTCTATAAGTACTTTTGTCTTTTCTGAACCCTCTTGGCAGGCACTAAGAATGTGGTTGGTTTCAGAGTAGGTAGTAATAGTGTTAGTGACAAGAGAGGTCCAGAGTTTGGCTACAGCATTGTTAAGGCCTATTGGCCTGTAGTTTTGAGGCAAGCAAGGATCTGATTTTTTGTAGAGCATGACTGTGTGTGAGGTTTTCCAGCAGTCTGGTGTTTCTCCCAGGATCCATACTAGCTGCATGAATTTGTGTATGGTGAGGTGCATTTCCTGTGGGAGGCACATAAGTAGTTCATTAGGTATGCCGTCTGGGCCTGTGGCTTTGTTGGGTGGAGAGTTTCCTAATACAGTCATCATAGGTGTTGAGGAGGAGAGATAGGTGTAAGGGGAGGCAGTGTTTTGTATGGAGTTGGCTGGGGTTTCAAGGTGATATTATCCGTGTGTGTTTCCCATGGTGGGGGGGTGGCATGTCGTGTATAGTCATCTGAGATGGGTGGTGTGGGAGGTGACATAAGTTTACCCATGTGTTTAGTCATAACTTCCAGGAGACCCTGGGTGCTGGTGCTAAGTGTGTTTGAGGATGCGTCCAGTAGAGCAGTGGGTGTATGTGTGTAATTTTCAGGAGAGAAAATATACCTGTGAGTTTGTCGTGCCTATGTGCTGAGGCGGCGTCGGAATTTCTTGATGGAGGCGGTTGCTCTCTCCTCTTTGAGTGCAGCTTGCATGTTACGTAGTTCTGTAAATACTTTGTTTAATATCAGCAGTTAGAGAGAGGCAGTAGTCAGGGAGGAGTGAGTTTTGTAGGTGTTGTTGTATTTTAATTTTAGTGGTAGTGAGTATGTGCCTGCCGTGTGAGGTGTGCTTCTAATCTCCATGTATTGTGTTGTTGGTCAAGATGGTTGGAGGCTGTTCGAAGTGGTTTAATGTGTTTAATATGGTAGTTAAGACGTCTGTAAGTTTTAGCAGTTTGCATGGGCAAGAAAAGTGCCTGGTTTGCTAGGCTTAGTGGGGCAGGTGTCAGTCATGATGGAGAGAGCTTGGTGAAGAGTGATCATGAGATGATCTGCCATGCTGTTAAGGTTTTGGCATGGTGGCTGTGAGTTCTTGTCTAATAGATTGAATGTGTGCAGATGTTTTATCTTCTCCCAGTAAAGTTTGTGCTATAGTCCAGGCTTTATTTATGTTGATGTGGCTGTGCTGAAATTGATGGAGAAATTGATTTGAAATGGCCTCTTTAGCTTTGGCCATGTCCTGTTGTTTGAGAGGAAGTTGCAGTTGGGGTGTTGTATTGTGAGGTGGTGTGTCCAGGTTGGGAGGAGGAAAGAGAGAGGAGGTAATTTGTTGTTCCAGGGTCAAGTGGTCAAGTGTGTCTCCCATTTGGTGTGTGGTTTCTGTCACCGTGGTTGCAGGTGGGGGGTTGATGAGAATGATGTCATCTATCCTGCTGCTGTAGGAAGTGTTGTCTGAGTAAGTATGGGGGCATGGTGATGGTTGAATGTGAATTGGGTATTTATTAAGATGCTTATAGTGAGGCTGGTCCTCCAGGTGCTGGACTGTGTTGCTTCTATCAATGAGGTAGTAAGCTGCATTCCAGTCTCCCCTGCAATATAGTGGTGAGAGGGGTTCTGGGATATGATGTAGTGAATGTGTTTATAGATACGGGCTCTTTTGGCAGAGTCATTGCAGGGCATGTAGACGCCTAAAATGTGAGTGATGTTGTTAATAGTTTGATGAGTGAGATGACCAGCTATGTCAGTGGGGATTTCATGTTTAATTGGTGGGGTAGTAAGAGTCTTTTTTATGAGTGTGATAAGTCCAGCTGAGCGGGTAACAATGTTGTCTGCATTGGTAGCTTGCTTAATGGTTTTGCTGCTGTGATGGAAAGTGGTAGTCAGAAAAGTCTTGTTTGATCATATTAATTATACCTGTGTTGTTGGAGATGAGTTTTGTTTCGGTGAGAATAGCAATGTCTGGCTCATTAGTTCGAATATGGTCATAGAGTGTTTCCTAGGATGAGAAGATGCCTCTGCAGTTGGAGGTGATAATGTTAGTGAGATATAGTGCAGTTAGCTGTTGTTGAACAGGATGTATGGTAGTATGAATTATTTTAATTCTTTTTCGTTGGCAGGGTTTTAGTAGTGGGTCTGAAAGGAGGGTCTGAACCGAAGCAGAAGCAGCAGCAGAAGCAGCAGCAGAAGCAGAAGCAGAAGCAGAAGCAGAAGCAGAAGCAGAAGCAGAAGCAGAAGCAGAAGCAGAAGCAGAAGCAGAAGCAGAAGCAGAAGCAGAAGCAGAAGCAGAAGCAGAAGCAGAAGCAGAAGCAGAAGCAGAAGCAGAAGCAGAAGCAGAAGCAGAAGCAGAAGCAGAAGCAGAAGCAGAAGCAGAAGCAGAAGCAGAAGCAGAAGCAGAAGCAGAAGCAGAAGCAGAAGCAGAAGCAGAAGCAGAAGCAGAAGCAGAAGCAGAAGCAGAAGCAGAAGCAGAAGCAGAAGCAGAAGCAGAAGCAGAAGCAGAAGCAGAAGCAGCAGCAGCAGCAGCAGCAGCAGCAGCAGCAGCAGCAGCAGCAGCAGCAGCAGCAGCAGCAGCAGCAGCAAGCAGCAGCAGCAGCAGCAGCAGCAGCAGAAGCAGAGAGCAGCAAAACAGCAGCAGAAGCAGCAGCAGCAGCAGAAGCAGCAGCAGCAGCAGCAGCAGAAGCAGAAGCAGAAGCAGAAGCAGAAGCAGCAGCAGCAGCAGCAGCAGCAGCAGCAGAAGCAGAAGCAGAGCAGAAGCAGCAGCAGAGCAGCAGCAGCAGAAGCAGAAGCAGCAGCAGAAGCAGAAGCAGAAGCAGAAGCAGAAGCAGAAGCAGAATCAGAAGCAGAAGCAGAAGCAGAAGCAGAAGCAGAAGGCAGAAGCAGAAGCAGAAGCAGAAGCAGAAGCAGAAGCAGAAGCAGCAGAAGCAGAAGCAGAAGCAGCAGAAGCAGAAGCAGCAGAATCAGCAGAAGCAGCAGAAGCAGCAGAAGCAGCAGAAGCAGCAGAAGCAGCAGCAGCAGCAGCAGCAGCAGCAGCAGCAGCAGCAGCAGCAGCAGCAGCAGCAGCAGCAGCAGCAGCAGCAGCAGCAGCAGAGCAGCAGCAGCAGCAGAAGCAGCAGAAAGCAGCAAAGCAGCAGAAGCAGCAACAGCAGAGCAGCAGCATCAGCAGCAGCAGCAGCAGCAGCAGAGCAGCAGCAGCAGCAGCAGCAGCAGCAGCAGAGAAGCAGAAGCAGAAGCAGAAGCAGAAGCAGAAGCAGAAGCAGAAGCAGAAGCAGAAGCAGAAGCAGAAGCAGAAGCAGAAGCAGAAGCAGAAGCAGAAGCAGCAGCAGAAGCAGAAGCAGAAGCAGCAGCAGCAGCAGCAGCAGCAGCAGCAGCAGCAGCAGCAGCAGCAGCAGCAGCAGCAGCAGCAGCAGCAGCAGCAGCAGAGCAGCAGAAGCAGCAGCAGCAGAAGCAGCAGAGCAGCAGAAGCAGCAGAAGCAGCAGAAGCAGAAGCAGAAGCAGCAGAAGCAGAAGCAGAAGCAGAAGCAGCAGCAGAAGCAGAAGCAGAAGCAGAAGCAGAAGCAGAAGCAGAAGCAGAAGCAGAGCAGAGAACGATTAGAATTAAAGAAGGCAGCAGCAGCAGCACGATTAGAATTATCGAAGGCAGCAGCAGCAGCAGCAGCAGCAGCAGAACGATTAGAATTAAAGAAGGCATCAGCAGCAGCACGATTAGAATTATCGAAGGCAGCAGCAGCAGAAGCAGCAGCAGCAGCAGCACGATTAGAATTATCGAAGGCAGCAGCAGCAGCACGATTAGAATTAAAGAAGGCAGCAGCAGCAGAAGCAGCAGCAGCACGATTAGAATCAAAGAAGGCAACATCAGCAGCACGATTAGAATTAAAGGAGGCAGCAACAGCAGCACGATTAGAATTAGCTTTGGCAGCGGCATTAGAAGCAGCGCCCTCCAACCACGTTTTACCCTTCTTAAAGTCGGTATCGTCCTGGAAGTTTGTGGGTGGGATGATTAGTCGATTCTCCGACAGATTGACGCAGTTCTTTGGCGCGCTCATTGTATGCGCCATTTGCGGTTCCACGCACTTAGGTGGGCCCAAGTCGTATAACAAATTTACTCCAAGCCACCTTCTAGAACCGACGGCCAGGTGCCCCCGCCCTATGGGGTTGCCTATCCCACATGCACGGCTGCGTTGAGATGCTTGATGATGACGAAGTTACCCGTTGGGCACTATGTCCCGACTGCAGCCATCAGCCAGCGAAGCATGCTCCACATGTGGTCGTATTCCCAGTGCCTTACGTAGACGCTCTACTTGACACACCATGTGAAGAACTCCCAAAGCTATCACTTGTAGACGTCAGTGTCTCGTTTCAGAAACATTGGTGTGGGTTTGCAGAAGGACAGCTACATCCAAAGCCCATTGTCAACGCCCCTCTTGTTTATTGGGGAGAAAACAGACCTGACGGGCTTGAAAAGCTTGAACATCTCCTAGGGCTCAACCTCGAGCACAACCTCTGCTCCAATCATACAAGACAGTGTTAGAAATACCAGGTATGCAGTTGGTTTGAATTCACTGATGAGCATTATATTTGTTGTAAATACACTATGCATACAATTGTCATTCTTTATGTTTGTCGATCATAATCATTATGCTTGCTTACAACTATTTGAAACATCGTCGATAATAACCTCGAGCAAACTGCCATTCATTCATATACTCTCCAAACAATATCTTGCGCTAGTAAGAATTGTATGCTTGCCTACTTGCAATTTAGAATGACATGTGTTGTATGTACTTACACATAGGCATCTTCCTCAACAATAAATATAAATGACTTATATATTTGTTTGTCGCATTGGACCATCAGGTGGTCGTGCTCCACCAAGACTTTCGCCTGAAGCGGTGAAGCATATTGTTGAACGCAATATCGCTAGGGCCCAACTGCTCATGAGGTTGCCAAAGCTTTGCCTACAATCATGAGCATGGTTGTAGATGTTCAGAATATTGAAGCGGGCAAGCTGAAGAATCCGAGCGTGTATGCAGCCGGCAGTCTCATGTTGCGCAAGATGCTTGTCCCTCAGCCTCTGTTTGTACGCCCTAATGGAACACCATTGTTCACATTAAAAGAACATATGGGCCTTGAGGCTTGCCTGATGCCATACATGTTCCCTATGGCCTCGGATCCTATGTCGACTCTGACAAGAAATTCTCCTACGCAGAGTACCTTCGATTCAGGATGAAGACTCTCCTGTCACCATGGACTCTAGTCAAGCCCTACCTACTGTTCAGCTACCAAATTCGTCAGGTTAAATTGAAAAGCTTACGCACTGCCATTGGCAAGAAATCAAATGTTGTCTCCTTACATATGTCATCGATTGCGTTACTTGAAAAATAACTTATTCCTTTTACCTTCTTAAATCATAACATTGAATTCTTATGCAGGCTGCCGTTACTGCCAAAGCCTGTCCTCCTCAGCTGCTGAGCAAGGCAATTGTTGATTTCAAGAAGGAGAATCCTGAGGCATCTGAGCAAGAAATGTACAAATCTTTGATGAAGTACAATGTTCCTCACACTCTTCCTGGCTCACCAAAATGACACAAACGTCACTTAAATGACCTTTTGACAATGGTGGACAAGTTTGGGATGCCATCGTTCTTTCTCACACTTACATCTGACGAGGTATCAGAGACTAAGTGGCCAGAGATTTCTGACTTGGAAGCTCGCGATATTCACAGCTCTTTGGATTGGAAGGTAAGCTTTTGTAAAACATCCGAACACAACGTGTCTCTATACTTACTTACCATGTGTATACTTTATTCTTAGGCATGTGAATACAATTAAAGCTGTTATTATAATGCGCAAACGACAAGAAGTACATGAACCCAGCGACTGCAAATGCACATTTGACTATGATCATGTACATTTGCCGACATTGCTATATTGCTAGCCCTTATAAATAGACTAAACATTAAAGTCAGCACAATCATTTGCTCATTTCAGCACAATTAAAGTCATTTGCGACATTTCCATGGACTGCTATTTTTTTTCTTCTGAGACTTCTCATTTGTTAGCTTCTTACCTCCGCCACTGTAAGTGGTTCAAGGGTTAATACCTCGCCACCAAAACGGTGGTTGGGGAGTGGGAGTTTGGTGTATGGTAATGGGTTTTTTGCTTTGTGGGTGCTTTTTCTTTTTGTTTAAAGCACAGAGTCTCATACACCTCGCGGTGTCAAGTAGACTGTATCATTTCACATGTCTGTGTTCAACGAACGCGTTAAGCTTTTCATGGAGAAGTACATCACTAACAACAAGGGAATCTTGGGGCGTGTCACTCATCACGTCATTCGCTATGAAGTTCATAATCGTGGTTCCCTACATGCCCACATCATTTTGTGGGTTGATCCAAAGGACATTGAGAGAATAGCATCTGAGATTTGTGGCATGGTCCCTGCTGAGGTTGACCCTTCAAACTCAAGTTCTTTCATCGAACCAGAGTGCCCAGAGCAAGCTAGGCTTCTTCACATGATCTTGAGGAAGAACATGCACACATGCGGCCAGGTATTTACAATTTGTTCCCTTTGCCATCTCATATTGCCGGCTACTTAAAGTCTCAGTTATTAGTCACTTTAATTGACCGACTGTGAAATTTAGTGTTACTACTGCAAGTTTATCGTCATGTTCATCGTCAACCTATTTCTACTTACCCAACACAGGTCGGTGACTCGGATGCAGAGAGAAAGGGAAATGCAAGTACGGGTTCCCCTTGCCCCAACAGCATAATCGAACTCCAGTCTATGATGTCCCGACCAAGCGCTACCTATACTTCAGGTAATTCATTTGGCATACTTTTTTACCACGTCCGCTTTTTGAATACAAACATTTAAGATCTGAATAACTGTGATACAAGGGCATTGGTTGAACGTTTCATATTCCCATACTACAGCCTTCTCATATGACTCCTGCTTACATAACAATTGATCATTCATAACGCAGGCCTCGCGAAGAAGATCGCAATGTAGTTCCTTACCACCCAACCGTTATGGCCATTTGGGGAGCTCACTCCAATCTTCAAGTCATAACGAATGAGACATGGTCGTACTACGTTCTCAAGTATGCCATGAAGGTAAGGCGCCATGAACCTCGATGATTTAATACTTGTGCACCTGCTTTTGCTCATCATTCCTTTCAAAATTGTGTACCTCATTGGCCTACCTTGAATCTCACTCATAACAATTTAGACAAAATATGTACAACAATGTTCTATCTTTACACACTTGCAGACGGAACCTCTGGGAAAACTGAACCTAGATGTAAACACTGCAAAGAACCTTGGTTTCACCGACTTAGACGACGAACAACTCAAGATCATCAGTGCTATGCAACTCTCGAAGCCTGTTTCTCCTTGCGAAGCAGCCTGCGCCTGCTTGGGCATCGATATGATTCGCAAGTCTGATACAGTCACATTCATGGAGACATCACCAATGGCTATGCGTACCACTACCCTCATGTTTTGCACTACTACATCCACCCCACCTGTGGACAAGTATTGTGCTAGGCCTGACTCCCTCGAGCACTGCAAATTGAAGGAGTACTTCGAACAACATGACCTCCTTCGGGAGGACACAGAGCCACCCAAAGGTTCAACACTCGTGGGACAGACATTTTCGGAAACATGGTAAGAACACACATAGTACTTCATTAGCGAAAACATATGCAGCTTATAAAACAAACACATATCATCCAGTTATTGGTATAATGTCTCCATGCTTTATAGGTTGCTTCTAGCATATGTATAATGCCTTTGGTGTGTACGATGCCTCATAGGTGAATACGATGCCTCTAGCATGTGTGAATGCATCCCTGGTGTATAGCATGCCCCTAGCATGTTTGCCACGCTTTCTTGGTGTAAATGATGTCTCCTTGGTGTAAACGATGCCTCCTTGATGTGAACAATGCCTCCTTGGTGTATAAGATGCCCCTTGCGTGTGAACAATGCATCCCTAGTGTGTACAATGATGTTGGTGTATAGGATGTTCGAGCGTGTGTACAATGCCTCTCTGATGTGTACAATGCCTCATTAGTGTAAATGATGCTTGTAGCGTGGGTACGTAGCCTCCTTTGTGTGCACGATGCCTTCATGGTGTATGAATGCCTCAAGAGTGTGTACAATGCCTCCCTAGGGTTCAAGATGCTTCTAGCATGTGTATAATGCTTCCCTCATGTGTATGAAGGCATTCTTGTTCTTAAATCCAATATTGTTACTTGTAGGTGTATAGGCTGAAGACACCCAGGCTCATCAGAGTTAGTGACTTCCATCCCGCCCATCAGCCACAAGGTTTCTTCTACAACCTGTTGATCTCAAAACTGGCCTTTCGTGATGAGTCCCACCTCTTAGCCCAAGGCAACACTGACTACATGACAGAGTGTGTGCTCCGGGAATTCATCAAAGATGAAGAGGTAAGCATATGGTTTCCTTGTCCTTGTTCCCATCATTGTTCATCGAATACCTTGCTATATCCTTTTGTCTTAAAGATGCTCGCTTATAATCCTTAGGATAAAGATCAATACAACTCAAATATACTGCATTTAACTACAGGATCTCCATCGTATAATGGAGGACTTCTGCGACTACCATTTGTACCAAGACTCTGACAGGGGGATGCTGCTGGAAGGTCTTTTGCAACAGTACAACACTTGCGATTTGACATCCCCTGACGACATCCCTAGTGCTGAGGCTTTCACAGCACTAGGTACATCCCCAGAATCAATGGCTCCCCACCTACTTGATGAGTTCGCATGTCTAAGAGATTTCCGCTTGAACATTGAGCAGCAGAAGGTTTATGACATCCTACTGCCAAAAAAGAACGGCTCTCAGTCATCTCAGGCATGGGTGGCACAGGCAAGTCTTTGCTGATTGCCAAGCTTACACACGAGTTGCGTGCCCAAGGCAAGAAAGTAGTTCTTGCGGCTACTACTGGAGCGGCTGCAACTCGCCTGTCACAGTATGGAGTTACCGCCCATCACTTGTTTGCTTTGCCAATCAGAGGACAAAGCTTGCGACCCATGAGTGCCACTCACCCTGCACGTACAATCCTTGACGACGGTGATGTGTTTGTGATTGATGAGCATTCCATGCTGACGGCTATGGATCTGAACTACATAGCTTACCGCCTCATGCAATCCTCAGCCAACTACAACACGCATCTTCAACATTTCACTGGTGACGACACGCCCAACACGAGGACTCAAGACCCTTTTGCCCACAAGCACATCATCTTAGTTGGCGACTTGCAACAGGTAGGCTAGTGTAATGGATAGATTGTCAAAAATGCTGACAACCATAACCTAGGAATCCTCCTTCGATGCTGGTTCAATGTAGGTTCGATGAAGGTTCATTGTTGGTTTACACTAATCAGAATAACCTAGGAATCCTCCTTCGATGTTGGTCCAATGCAAGTTCAATGTAGGTTCAAAGCAGATTTCCACACTATTCAAAATACCACAAAACAACCAATCAAAGAATCGACCATTTGTCAAAGACAATGTGTATCATGTAACTATATGTTAAACATGCGTATCAGTATACTAATTATGAAACAACCTCATGCTTTGCAGCTTCCCCCCGTCTGCAATTGCAAGAAAGACGATAACGATCAGCAATCATGCATACCATGCCACATCACACGATCTGTACACTGGGCCAGAGGTACTATGCATAACCTGACCTTGTCAGTACGTCACGCCAAAGATCCAAGGTACTCCAAGTTCTTGGAACTCGTCCGAGAAAAGGTTCCCCTACTAGAGCAAATCAAGGAAGTGTTGACAGCTGACATGTACATACCCGCTGACCAAGTGGTGTATACGGCTTGTGAGGACACCACAATTCTATGCTCTCACCACGAGGAAGTACAGGAGTACAACATGGGCTTGCTCAACAAGTGGTTCCCTACCATTAACCCCGAGGACCTACAGACTGTACAACCCCATATTACACCTGAGACTGAAGATGAAGACTTATTGACATGGGCATCAGACCCGACCTTCCACTCAATGGATGAAGTTGGAATTGGTATGCGTGTCCTCATATACACCCCACCCCCACAGCCAACCTCTGTCTTCGAACAACAGCTTCCAGCGCTACGACAGCCGTACCAGCTAGGCGATCAGGGCATTGTCACTGCCCTATCACGTGAGGCCGCTGTAGGATGTTCAACAATAATTATCACCTCCATTTCAGTCAAATTGTTGAAGGACAACACTATGTATACCTTCACACGGACTATTCAGTCTACTCGACGCTCTGAGGGACACACGTACACAAGGTCCACATTCCCATTACGCCTCTGCAAACGAACAACAGTGCATATGAAGCACAACTGTGGCAAAAACGACGGACTTGAACGGTTCTTAGAAGAGAAGCACTTTCACCACCTTAAGGAGGTTAGCATTGGAGCCAAAGTCATGCTGACTAACAACATCAACCTAAAGAAAGGGGCAGCTAATGGCTCAACTGGGATAGTCCTAGACATTGCATTTGATGCAGAGAAAAACGTGCGAAATTTCACAGTCCTCCTACACAAGTCAAACAAAGTCATTAAGGTGTACCGCACTACTTTCAGAACGGTTTACGCGCAAGGTTGTCGCTTCTTTAAGAGCTCCTTCCCCCTCATGCTAGCTTATGCCATGAAAGGACACAAATCCCAAGGAGCAACCTTGAGTGGACCCACCATTGTGCACATGAAGGAAGCATTCACACCAGGGCTCCTATACGTGATGTTATCTCGCGTCACCGAACGCGCTCACCTTTGCATCGTGGGCCAAGCCTTGATCCCAGAGGTGTTCAACCCAATGAGTATGCCCAGCCGCAACCAATAGTGATACAAATTCTTGTATAGAGAAAGATTCAATTTGCACATACAACAACTCTAGCAGACACACTGAGTTTGAATTATGCAATGGTGACTATAAATATATTTAATTGCTTTCAAACAAACACAAGTATACTTCAATTTTATCACCCAATTATAGAATTGAAATTGAAATTGAAATTGTTACATCCGTGTAGAACCGTTACTCACAGGACGTGAAGTTAAGGACACCATAGCGTAAGCCGGAGCTAGCTATAGTCACCGTAGGACCATCTCAGTAAAAAGAATTACCAACTACATCATACCAGTGCAGCTTAATAAGGGGGGTTTTCACCCCGGTTGGGAAGTACCGGCACAATACAGCTGGTAAGACAAAACCTGAGAGGGGGGACGGTCTGTGTGCTAGTCCCCGTTTATCGACCCGGGGTGTGCTTCCATAAAGCGTCTGCACTGTAAAATACTCTGAAAGCTAGTAATGGTGTGAGAGTGGACTGTGTCTGCCAGTTTGAGGGCACAGGTTCTCTGGAGTCCAAGAGTGGTCATAGAAGTAAAAAAAGAGGTAGGAATAGTACCAGTTGTTCCAACGGTGATAACTTCATAATGAACAAGGTATCCAGCCGATCGGAGGCCATTTACTAATTCAACATGCTGGGCGTGTTTAGTGATAAACTTAGTAGCATGGTTGGTATCAGAGCAGTATCCAAGCTCAAGAACCCAGAGTTCTTTATCAGACATACAGGTAGGGGAGTCTATGACAGGTAGGACGGCAAGATCAGGTCTCATTCTCTTCCAGTCCGCTACAGTAATAGTGGAGGGGCGTAACCAGTCAGGGAGACGTTTGCCCAGGACCCCCCTGGGGAGGTCCTCTTCCTTGCCAGCGTCCATGATCATTCTGCGGGATCCCAGGGCGCCGGTGCAAATGGCCTTGTGGATGAGTCGCACTGCAGCGTCATGTCTTTTGATATAGAGCCCCTTGAAAGTCCGGTGTGTGCAGCCCGCCAGGATGTGGCCCGCTCCGTCCTCACAGGTGTGGCAAATGGGGCATAGGGAGTTCGTGGGGGGGTGAGTGCCGGTAATATAAGGGAGTTTCCAGCGGAATGCAAGTTTACGGTTCCATAGTCTACCCCAGCGGGCTTTAAGGATGTGGAATTTAGTTTTATGTTGGATAAGGGTTGAGGTCCAGAATTTGTTACTTGCTTGAGGAAGTTGGTGGGGAGTGTTATCAGCCCAGGTGGTTGCATAGATCCCTTTAAGAGGGTGTTGGCCAAGGTGGCAGCTAGTGGGCAGGTTAGAGGTGATACCTTGTGTAAGGTTAGGTGCTAAAATTCGTGGGGGAATATCTCCCATGGGTGTGCGAGGAGGTTGAACTGTGGGCCAGTAAACATTGTGGCGGGGGATTTCCCCAGTGGTGTCAGTAAAATTGGTTAAGGTGGGGTGCTCAGCTGCTTTGCGTGCCAGAGTGTCTGCTCTGTCATTTCCAAGGATACCTGTGTGGGAACGGACTTTGCAAAGAGTGGTGTGTTAGCCATGCAGGATGCGTTGAATGAGGTGTTTTTGAATTGATTGCAGTAATTCAGTATGAATAGAATGGGTTGTAGTGGTAGGGTCGTGAATAATTTTTTTATAAGTTGAAGAGAGCAGAGGCTGTCTGTATGGAGGGTAAGAGATTTGTCATAATCAATGTTGAGAAGGGCTTGGTGGATGGCTACCAGTTCTGCCCGGTTGTTAGTTTTGGTGGCCCCTATTCCCCCAGGGTTGATGGTGTAACTTTGCCCTCCAGCTGGGACATAGACTGCAGCACCTATTTTGCTAGGATGCCCTGGTTTACCTTTTATTAGACTGCCATCTGTGTAGACCTGGAGGCCTGAGGAGGGCGTAGCTAGGTAAAGACAAGGGTGGGTAATGGTAAGAGGGGAGGAAGGAGGGTGTTGGTGGAGTGGAGTTTGCCAAGGATTTTTGGCAAGAGATTTAAGTTTCCGAGGGTAGGTGATGACAATGTCAGAGAAGGTAAGAGTGGGAGGTGGTGTGATAGTAGAGGGCTCCCAGGATGAGGAAAGGCTTTGCATGTAGTATGTCCATTGGTCAATAAAATCTGGAAGTTTAGGAAAGTAAGTAGCTTGGCTGTGGGGGTTGCATATAAGAATGAGATGTAGTTTTTGAGTGGAGGGTGGAGTGTGAGATTTGCTGCCAAGCCAAATTTCAGAGGTAGTATAAAATTCAGACTGTGGTCTAGAGTCAATATAGTGAATCCAGGAGTGATGGAGAAGAGTTTTGTAAGGGGCAGCAAGATCATCAGGGAGGAGCATCAGGGTGCAGGTAGGGCTGAGAGTATTTTCAGCATGGTCAGCACTGGCTAGGGCCCACCTTCGAGCTTGGTGTGCTTGTGTGGTGGAGTTGGGAACGTCCACCAGTGAGCCCCCAGTCCAGGTGGTAAGAAAGGGGTCTTGGTTGGAGCCAAAGAGCTGGTCAGCAGGGCTGGTAGAAGAGAAGCTGGTGAGGCTTTGGTCGTAGCTAAGGGGGTTAGAAGTAAGATGGTGAGTAATGCCCAGAGCAGCTGCTGCTTGGTAGAGAAAAGGAGAAAGAATGTTGGTGGCGGCAGGGGCAGCTCTGTATCTGGTGAAGAGGGCAGCTAAGTCAGTGTGGTATGTTCCTCCTTGAGTCAGTTGGTTCCATTTGGTAGGGTGGTGGTTTTTTAAATGGTCATAGTTTTGTTTAAGAGAGGTGAGTCTGTCGTTGGGTATGTGCCCAAGACAGTGACCAGTGGGGTTATAAAGATATGAGGCGTTGGTGTGTGTGTGTGTGGATTGGCCATCCAGAGTAGTGAGGATGCCTGTTTGTATAGTGTAGGCTGAGGGTGGTTGAATGTCCCAGTATGGGTGCCTGTCGTGTGTGTCAATTTTCAAAAGTTTGTGAACAAGGTTATGGTTGTCAGCATTAAATCCGGGAGAGGTGGCCCATTGGCCTTGTTGCTGGAGGTTAGTGAGGTGGATGTCCTTCCTGGGGTTGAGGTGTGTGGTTGTTGGGGGAGTGGTTTTAAAAGTGTGGGTTAATTGGGCATATGCTGGTTGTCCCACCAGTTCAGCAAGATGAGCCGCATGGTGAGATTGAGGTTTCCAATATATGGTGGAGGTAGTGGAGGTAAGAGGTGTGCTGTGGTGGATGCTGTATCCCATGTGTGTGTAGGAGTTGATATGGTCGTTGTGCATAATTGTTGGGGCCCATTGGACGTGGACAACGGTAGTGGTGGCAAGTTTGTCGTCGTTGTAAGAGCGCTTGCCCCGCCAGCTCGTAATGTGCAGGGCTTTGTACTGGGATCCGTAGGTAAGGTGGAGCAGGCGCGCCGGTGGTGCAGGTGCGCTGCTGTCGGGAAATGTCATGGCCTCGCGGATCCTGTCAGGATGTGAAGTGGGAGTTATTTTATATGCGCGGTAAAATTTAGAAGTGGAGGAGTGTCGAATCCAAGATTTGCACAAGTAGTGGCGTGCTGACCAGGTGGCATCACTGCTGGGGCAGCCCCATGCTTGGTGCGCGTGGCTGCCTGCGATCTGCGTGGGCCACGCCACCATTGGTTTCCTTCCAGGTCCCCAGTGGGATCCGCCTCGTAGTCTGAATCAGTAACGGTGGCGTGAGGTTGGTAGCGCTGGGTGAGTGAAGTAGAGGGTTCGTTAGGAGCGGGAGATTTAACGTTGTCCGTTGTGTTCTGCGCAATTGCGTAACCAGGCGCAAGTTGTTGGTGAGAGAGAGGAATTGGGTCAGAGTGTATTGGAGGACCGACGGTTTGGAGGGAAGAGAGGTGAGCGGTGAGGCGGTTCAGAGATCGTTTGTGGTGTTTAGTTTTTTTGTGTAAGGTGATAAGGGAGAGATATGTAGTGCTGATAAGATGGGTTCCCATAGGGGTGACCAGGTCATAGTATGAGTAAATGTCCAGGTCATGAAATGGAGTCATGAGTGAGACAGGAATTGCCTGTGGGGGGAGAGGGAGAGAGTGTATGTTAAGTTTGTCAAGAAGTTCTGTGTCATTCCAAGAAATTGTTATGTCAGATTTTTAAATAATTTCCAGCTGGCGGGCTAGGGACATATTTAAGTTGCTTGCGGGAGAGAGAGAGAGGATCTAGAGTGGTCATGGTGGAGGTTGATTTGTTAAGAAGAGCCCTGGTGAGGATTCCCAGGTGATCTTGGTCGTTCATGGACTGGGTGAGGGCTGTTGCAGTAATCTGGGTGTATTCAGTGAGTAGAGAGGGCACCCCTAGTCCTGCCTCTGTTTTGGGGAGGTGGAGTGCTCTTGTCGGAAAAGATCTAGGAAGGGAGCAGCAGAGTTTAACTGTTTTTAATACTGCTCTGTCAATGACATGAATGTCGGTTAGTGAGAAGGGGGCTACTATCATCGGGTATTTAATAGCTGCTCTGACACAATGTGAAATTATTCGTAAGCATTGAGTGGGAGTTGCCCTGTTTTTAGCTTTAGTGAGGATGCTCAAGCCTTTGTTGTGAATGGTTTCAATAGTAGAGTGGAGTTGACTTTTCCAATTTAAGGTAAGTGAGATGTGAACCCCCAAGTATTTGTAGGCTTGGTCTGGAGGCTGGTAGGTAGCATAGGAATTTCCTAAGGGAATTTTTCCAACCTTTGTTTAAGAATGTTGTTGTGAGTAGGTTGTGAAGGGTGTGATTTGTGGAGTATGCCACTGACCACACATTTAGTGGCGTTAAGAGGAATGCCCGACCAGATGCTAAAAGTTTGGACTTTACCACATTGGATACGAAGGTCCTCTGAGCTGCCGGTTAGGACGGCAGTGTCGTCAGCATACCCCAAGCTGCTAGTGTGATTTTCATCTGCTGTTTTGGGGGGTAGGGATGCTGCTCTGTATCCTCGTCCCCCAGAACGGAGCCATCTGTGTAGGGGTTCTATAAAAATAATGAAGAGTAAGGGGGAGAGAGTGTCTCCCTGGATAGTGCCCCTGGTGATGGGGATAGGGGAGCCAGATGTATTGTTGAGGAGGATATGTGTAGTTGAGTTTGTGTAAATTCCTTTAATAGTGTCTATAGTGTCGTGGGTGTAACACAAGCTGTGCATGATGCAAAGAAGTTTTTGGTGGTCAATCATGTTGAAAGCAGAGCTAAAGTCAAAGTAGGCAGCATAGAGGTCCTGGTGGAAGAGGGCAGCATCCTCAATGTTGTGGAGTAGGGTCAAGAGTTGTCTATAGGTACTTTTGTCTTTTCTGAAACCCTCTTGGCAGGCACTAAGAATGTGGTTGGTTTCAGAGTAGGTAGTAATAGTGTTAGTGACAAGAGAGGTCCAGAGTTTGGCTACAGCATTGTTAAGGCCTATTGGCCTGTAGTTTTGAGGCAAACAAGGATCTGATTTTTTGTAGAGCATGACTGTGTGTGAGGTTTTCCAGCAGTCTGGTGTTTCTCCCAGGATCCATACTAGCTGCATGAATTTGTGTATGGTGAGGTGCATTTCCTGTGGGAGGCACATAAGTAGTTCATTAGGTATGCCGTCTGGGCCTGTGGCTTTGTTGGTGGAGAGTTTCCTAATACAGTCATCATAGGTGGTTGAGGAGGAGAGATAGGTGTAAGGGGAGGCAGTGTTTTGTATGGAGTTGGCTGGGGTTTCAAGGTGATATTTATCCGTGTGTGTTTCCCATGGTGGGGGGGTGGCATGTCGTGTATAGTCATCTGAGATGGGTGGTGTGGGAGGTGACATAAGTTTACCCATGTGTTTAGTCATAACTTCCAGGAGACCCTGGGTGCTGGTGCTAAGTGTGTTTGAGGATGCGTCCAGTAGAGCAGTGGGTGTATGTGTGTAATTTTCAGGAGAGAAAATATACCTGTGAGTTTGTCGTGCCTATGTGCTGAGGCGGCGTCGGAATTTCTTGATGGAGGCGGTTGCTCTCTCCTCTTTGAGTGCAGCTTGCATGTTACGTAGTTCTGTAATACTTTGTTTAATATCAGCAGTTAGAGAGAGGCAGTAGTCAGGGAGGAGTGAGTTTTGTAGGTGTTGTTGTATTTTAATTTTAGTGGTAGGTGAGTATGTGCCTGCCGTGTGAGGTGTGCTTCTAATCTCCATGTATTGTTGTTGGTCAAGATGGTTGGAGGCTGTTCGAAGTGGTTTAATGTGTTTAATATGGTAGTTAAGACGTCTGTAAGTTTTAGCAGTTTGCATGGGCAAGAAAGTGCCTGGTTTGCTAGGCTTAGTGGGGCAGGTGTCAGTCATGATGGAGAGAGCTTGGTGAAGAGTGATCATGAGATGATCTGCCATGCTGTTAAGGTTTTCTGGCATGGTGGCTGTGAGTTCTTGTCTAATAGATTGAATGTGTGCAGATGTTTTATCTTCTCCCAGTAAAGTTTGTGCTATAGTCCAGGCTTTATTTATGTTGATGTGGCTGTGCTGAAATTGATGGAGAAATTGATTTGAAATGGCCTCTTTAGCTTTGGCCATGTCCTGTTGTTTGAGAGGAAGTTGCAGTTGGGGTGTTGTATTGTGAGGTGGTGTGTCCAGGTTGGGAGGAGGAAAGAGAGAGGAGGTAATTTGTTGTTCCAGGGTCAAGTGGTCAAGTGTGTCTCCCATTTGGTGTGTGGTTTCTGTCACCGTGGTTGCAGGTGGGGGGTTGATGAGAATGATGTCATCTATCCTGCTGCTGTAGGAAGTGTTGTCTGAGTAAGTATGGGGGCATGGTGATGGTTGAATGTGAATTGGGTATTTATTAAGATGCTTATAGTGAGGCTGGTCCTCCAGGTGCTGGACTGTGTTGCTTCTATCAATGAGGTAGTAAGCTGCATTCCAGTCTCCCCCTGCAATATAGTGGTGAGAGGGGTTCTGGGATATGATGTAGTGAATGTGTTTATAGATACGGGCTCTTTTGGCAGAGTCATTGCAGGGCATGTAGACGCCTAAAATGTGAGTGATGTTGTTAATAGTTTGATGAGTGAGATGACCAGCTATGTCAGTGGGGATTTCATGTTTAATTGGGTGGGTAGTAAGAGTCTTTTTTATGAGTGTGATAAGTCCAGCTGAGCGGGTAACAATGTTGTCTGCATTGGTAGCTTGCTTAATGGTTTTGCTGCTGTGATGGAAGTGGTAGTCAGAAAAGTCTTGTTTGATCATATTAATTATACCTGTGTTGTTGGAGATGAGTTTTGTTTCGGTGAGAATAGCAATGTCTGGCTCATTAGTTCGAATATGGTCATAGAGTGTTTCCTAGGATGAGAAGATGCCTCTGCAGTTGGAGGTGATAATGTTAGTGAGATATAGTGCAGTTAGCTGTTGTTGAACAGGATGTATGGTAGTATGAATTATTTTAATTCTTTTCGTTGGCAGGGTTTTAGTAGTGGGTCTGAAAGGAGGGTCTGAACCGAAGCAGAAGCAGCAGCAGAAGCAGCAGCAGAAGCAGAAGCAGAAGCAGAAGCAGAAGCAGAAGCAGAAGCAGAAGCAGAAGCAGAAGCAGAAGCAGAAGCAGAAGCAGAAGCAGAAGCAGAAGCAGAAGCAGAAGCAGAAGCAGAAGCAGAAGCAGAAGCAGAAGCAGAAGCAGAAGCAGAAGCAGAAGCAGAAGCAGAAGCAGAAGCAGAAGCAGAAGCAGAAGCAGAAGCAGAAGCAGAAGCAGAAGCAGAAGCAGAAGCAGAAGCAGAAGCAGAAGCAGAAGCAGAAGCAGAAGCAGAAGCAGAAGCAGAAGCAGCAGCAGCAGCAGCAGCAGCAGCAGCAGCAGCAGCAGCAGCAGCAGCAGCAGC
This sequence comes from Microglena sp. YARC, assembly GCA_022414725.1. Lineage (NCBI taxonomy): Eukaryota > Viridiplantae > Chlorophyta > Chlorophyceae > Chlamydomonadales > Chlamydomonadaceae > Microglena > Microglena sp. YARC. The sequence goes on along the minus strand of CM039465.1, from coordinate 41,565,239 downwards.
AGCAGCAGCAGCAGCAGCAGCAGCAGCAGCAGCAGCAGCAGCAGCAGAAGCAGCAGAAGCAGCAGCAGAAGCAGCAGCAGAAGCAGCAGCAGCAGCAGCAGCAGAAGCAGAAGCAGAAGCAGAAGCAGAAGCAGCAGCAGCAGCAGCAGCAGAAGCAGCAGCAGAAGCAGAAGCAGAAGCAGCAGCAGAAGCAGCAGCAGGAGCAAAAGCAGCAGCAGAAGCATAAGCAGAAGCAGCAGCAGAAGCAGAAGCAGAAGCAGAAGCAGAAGCAGCAGCAGAATCAGAAGCAGAAGCAGAAGCAGAAGCAGAAGCAGAAGCAGAAGCAGAAGCAGAAGCAGAAGCAGAAGCAGAAGCAGAAGCAGAAGCAGAAGCAGCAGAAGCAGCAGAAGCAGCAGAATCAGCAGAAGCAGCAGAAGCAGCAGAAGCAGCAGAAGCAGAAGCAGCAGCAGCAGCAGCAGCAGCAGCAGCAGCAGCAGCAGCAGCAGCAGCAGCAGCAGCAGCAGCAGCAGCAGCAGCAAAGGCAGAGGCAGCAGCAGCAGCAGAAGCAGCAGCAGAAGCAGCAGCAGCAGCAGAAGCATAATCAGCAGAAGCAGCAGAAGCAGCAGAAGCAGCAGAAGCAGCAGAAGCAGCAGAAGCAGCAGCATCAGCAGCAGCAGCAGCAGCAGCGGAAGCAGCAGCAGCAGCAGCAGCAGCAGCAGCAGCAGCAGCAGCAGCAGAAGCAGAAGCAGAAGCAGAAGCAGAAGCAGAAGCAGAAGCAGAAGCAGAAGCAGAAGCAGAAGCAGAAGCAGAAGCAGAAGCAGAAGCAGAAGCAGAAGCAGAAGCAGAAGCAGCAGCAGAAGCAGAAGCAGAAGCAGCAGCAGCAGCAGCAGCAGCAGAAGCAGCAGCAGCAGCAGCAGCAGCAGCAGCAGCAGCAGCAGCAGCAGCAGCAGCAGCAGCAGCAGCAGCAGCAGCAGAAGCAGCAGCAGCAGAGCAGCAGCAGCAGAGAGCAGCAGAAGCAGCAGAAGCAGCAGAAGCAGCAGAAGCAGCAGCAGCAGAAGCAGAAGCAGCAGAAGCAGCAGAATCAGAAGCAGAAGCAGAAGCAGAAGCAGAAGCAGAAGCAGAAGCAGAAGAACGATTAGAATTAAAGAAGGCAGCAGCAGCAGCACGATTAGAATTATCGAAGGCAGCAGCAGCAGCAGCAGCAGCAGCAGAACGATTAGAATTAAAGAAGGCATCAGCAGCAGCACGATTAGAATTATCGAAGGCAGCAGCAGCAGAAGCAGAAGCAGCAGCAGCAGCAGCACGATTAGAATTATCGAAGGCAGCAGCAGCAGCACGATTAGAATTAAAGAAGGCAGCAGCAGCAGAAGCAGCAGCAGCACGATTAGAATCAAAGAAGGCAACATCAGCAGCACGATTAGAATTAAAGGAGGCAGCAACAGCAGCACGATTAGAATTAGCTTTGGCAGCGGCATTAGAAGCAGCGCCCTCCAACCACGTGTTACCCTTCTTAAAGTCGGTATCGTCCTGGAAGTTTGTGGGTGGGATGATTAGTCGATTCTCCGACAGATTGACGCAGTTCTTTGGCGCGCTCATTGTATGCGCCATTTGCGGTTCCACGCACTTAGGTGGGCCCAAGTCGTATAACAAATTTACTCCCAAGCCACCTTCTAGAACCGACGGCCAGGTGCCCCCGCCCTATGGGGTTGCCTATCCCCACATGCACGGCTGCGTTGAGATGCTTGATGATGACGAAGTTACCCGTTGGGCACTATGTCCCGACTGCAGCCATCAGCCAGCGAAGCATGCTCCACATGTGGTCGTATTCCCAGTGCCTTACGTAGACGCTCTACTTGACACACCATGTGAAGAACTCCCAAAGCTATCACTTGTAGACGTCAGTGTCTCGTTTCAGAAACATTGGTGTGGGTTTGCAGAAGGACAGCTACATCCAAAGCCCATTGTCAACGCCCCTCTTGTTTATTGGGGAGAAAACAGACCTGACGGGCTTGAAAAGCTTGAACATCTCCTAGGGCTCAACCTCGAGCACAACCCTCTGCTCCAATCATACAAGACAGTGTTAGAAATACCAGGTATGCAGTTGGTTTGAATTCACTGATGAGCATTATATTTGTTGTAAATACACTATGCATACAATTGTCATTCTTTATGTTTGTCGATCATAATCATTATGCTTGCTTACAACTATTTGAAACATCGTCGATAATAACCTCGAGCAAACTGCCATTCATTCATATACTCTCCAAACAATATCTTGCGCTAGTAAGAATTGTATGCTTGCCTACTTGCAATTTAGAATGACATGTGTTGTATGTACTTACACATAGGCATCTTCCTCAACAATAAATATAAATGACTTATATATTTGTTTGTCGCATTGGACCATCAGGTGGTCGTGCTCCACCAAGACTTTCGCCTGAAGCGGTGAAGCATATTGTTGAACGCAATATCGCTAGGGCCCAACTGCTCATGAGGTTGCCAAAGCTTTGCCTACAATCATGAGCATGGTTGTAGATGTTCAGAATATTGAAGCGGGCAAGCTGAAGAATCCGAGCGTGTATGCAGCCGGCAGTCTCATGTTGCGCAAGATGCTTGTCCCTCAGCCTCTGTTTGTACGCCCTAATGGAACACCATTGTTCACATTAAAAGAACATATGGGCCTTGAGGCTTGCCTGATGCCATACATGTTCCCCTATGGCCTCGGATCCTATGTCGACTCTGACAAGAAATTCTCCTACGCAGAGTACCTTCGATTCAGGATGAAGACTCTCCTGTCACCATGGACTCTAGTCAAGCCCTACCTACTGTTCAGCTACCAAATTCGTCAGGTAAATTGAAAAGCTTACGCACTGCCATTGGCAAGAAATCAAATGTTGTCTCCTTACATATGTCATCGATTGCGTTACTTGAAAAATAACTTATTCCTTTTACCTTCTTAAATCATAACATTGAATTCTTATGCAGGCTGCCGTTACTGCCAAAGCCTGTCCTCCTCAGCTGCTGAGCAAGGCTATTGTTGATTTCAAGAAGGAGAATCCTGAGGCATCTGAGCAAGAAATGTACAAATCTTTGATGAAGTACAATGTTCCTCACACTCTTCCTGGCTCACCAAAATGACACAAACGTCACTTAAATGACCTTTTGACAATGGTGGACAAGTTTGGGATGCCATCGTTCTTTCTCACACTTACATCTGACGAGGTATCAGAGACTAAGTGGCCAGAGATTTCTGACTTGGAAGCTCGCGATATTCACAGCTCTTTGGATTGGAAGGTAAGCTTTTGTAAAACATCCGAACACAACGTGTCTCTATACTTACTTACCATGTGTATACTTTATTCTTAGGCATGTGAATACAATTAAAGCTGTTATTATAATGCGCAAACGACAAGAAGTACATGAACCCAGCGACTGCAAATGCACATTTGACTATGATCATGTACATTTGCCGACATTGCTATATTGCTAGCCCTTATAAATAGACTAAACATTAAAGTCAGCACAATCATTTGCTCATTTCCAAGACAACACATTAAAGTCAGCACAATCATTTGCGACATTTCCAAGACAGGAAGCCCTGGACTGCTTAGTGGCACCGTAATTTATTATCCCTTTTTTTTCTTCTTGAGACTTCTCATTTGTTAGCTTCTTACCTCCGCCACTGTAAGTGGTTGAGATCTGGGTCCTGCTCTAAGGGGTTTAATACCTACGCCACCAAAACGGTGGTTGGGAGTTTGGTTTGTTTGTCCTCGACACACCCCTGATGTAATGGGGTTTTTTGCTTTGTGGGTGCTTTTTCTTTTTGTTTAAAGCACAGAGTCTCATACACCCTCGCGGTGTCAAGTAGACTTTAACATGTAATGTAATGTAATGTAATTTCCATCATTTCCACCATGTTAAATGCAGGACGCCCCGGTCGAATGTGCTGTCTTGTTCAACGAACGCGTTAAGCTTTTCATGGAGAAGTACATCACTAACAACAAGGGAATCTTGGGGCGTGTCACTCATCACGTCATTCGCTATGAAGTTCATAATCGTGGTTCCCTACATGCCCACATCATTTTGTGGGTTGATCCAAAGGACATTGAGAGAATAGCATCTGAGATTTGTGGCATGGTCCCTGCTGAGGTTGACCCTTCAAACTCAAGTTCTTTCATCGAACCAGAGTGCCCAGAGCAAGCTAGGCTTCTTCACATGATCTTGAGGAAGAACATGCACACATGCGGCCAGGTATTTACAATTTGTTCCCTTTGCCATCTCATATTGCCGGCTACTTAAAGTCTCAGTTATTAGTCACTTTAATTGACCGACTGTGAAATTTAGTGTTACTACTGCAAGTTTATCGTCATGTTCATCGTCAACCTATTTCTACTTACCCAACACAGGTCGGTGACTCCGGATGCAGAGAGAAAGGGAAATGCAAGTACGGGTTCCCCTTGCCCCAACAGCATAATCGAACTCCAGTCTATGATGTCCCGACCAAGCGCTACCTATACTTCAGGTAATTCATTTGGCATACTTTTTTACCACGTCCGCTTTTTGAATACAAACATTTAAGATCTGAATAACTGTGATACAAGGGCATTGGTTGAACGTTTCATATTCCCATACTACAGCCTTCTCATATGACTCCTGCTTACATAACAATTGATCATTCATAACGCAGGCCTCGCGAAGAAGATCGCAATGTAGTTCCTTACCACCCAACCGTTATGGCCATTTGGGGAGCTCACTCCAATCTTCAAGTCATAACGAATGAGACATGGTCGTACTACGTTCTCAAGTATGCCATGAAGGTAAGGCGCCATGAACCTCGATGATTTAATACTTGTGCACCTGCTTTTGCTCATCATTCCTTTCAAAATTGTGTACCTCATTGGCCTACCTTGAATCTCACTCATAACAATTTAGACAAAATATGTACAACAATGTTCTATCTTTACACACTTGCAGACGGAACCTCTGGGAAAACTGAACCTAGATGTAAACACTGCAAAGAACCTTGGTTTCACCGACTTAGACGACGAACAACTCAAGATCATCAGTGCTATGCAACTCTCGAAGCCTGTTTCTCCTTGCGAAGCAGCCTGCGCCTGCTTGGGCATCGATATGATTCGCAAGTCTGATACAGTCACATTCATGGAGACATCACCAATGGCTATACGTACCACTACCCTCATGTTTTGCACTACTACATCCACCCCACCTGTGGACAAGTATTGTGCTAGGCCTGACTCCCTCGAGCACTGCAAATTGAAGGAGTACTTCGAACAACATGACCTCCTTCGGGAGGACACAGAGCCACCCAAAGGTTCAACACTCGTGGGGACAGACATTTTCGGAAACATGGTAAGAACACACATAGTACTTCATTAGCGAAAACATATGCAGCTTATAAAACAAACACATATCATCCAGTTATTGGTTATAATGTCTCCATGCTTTATAGGTTGCTTCTAGCATATGTATAATGCCTTTGGTGTGTACGATGCCTCATAGGTGAATACGATGCCTCTAGCATGTGTGAATGCATCCCTGGTGTATAGCATGCCCCTAGCATGTTTGCCACGCTTTCTTGGTGTAAATGATGTCTCCTTGGTGTAAACGATGCCTCCTTGATGTGAACAATGCCTCCTTGGTGTATAAGATGCCCCTTGCGTGTGAACAATGCATCCCTAGTGTGTACAATGATGTTGGTGTATAGGATGTTCGAGCGTGTGTACAATGCCTCTCTGATGTGTACAATGCCTCATTAGTGTAAATGATGCTTGTAGCGTGGGTACGTAGCCTCCTTTGTGTGCACGATGCCTTCATGGTGTATGAATGCCTCAAGAGTGTGTACAATGCCTCCCTAGGGTTCAAGATGCTTCTAGCATGTGTATAATGCTTCCCTCATGTGTATGAAGGCATTCTTGTTCTTAAATCCAATATTGTTACTTGTAGGTGTATAGGCTGAAGACACCCAGGCTCATCAGAGTTAGTGACTTCCATCCCGCCCATCAGCCACAAGGTTTCTTCTACAACCTGTTGATCTCAAAACTGGCCTTTCGTGATGAGTCCCACCTCTTAGCCCAAGGCAACACTGACTACATGACAGAGTGTGTGCTCCGGGAATTCATCAAAGATGAAGAGGTAAGCATATGGTTTCCTTGTCCTTGTTCCCATCATTGTTCATCGAATACCTTGCTATATCCTTTTGTCTTAAAGATGCTCGCTTATAATCCTTAGGATAAAGATCAATACAACTCAAATATACTGCATTTAACTACAGGATCTCCATCGTATAATGGAGGACTTCTGCGACTACCATTTGTACCAAGACTCTGACAGGGGGATGCTGCTGGAAGGTCTTTTGCAACAGTACAACACTTGCGATTTGACATCCCCTGACGACATCCCTAGTGCTGAGGCTTTCACAGCACTAGGTACATCCCCAGAATCAATGGCTCCCCACCTACTTGATGAGTTCGCATGTCTAAGAGATTTCCGCTTGAACATTGAGCAGCAGAAGGTTTATGACATCCTACTGCCAAAAAAGAACGAGCTCTCATTCATCTCAGGCATGGGTGGCACAGGCAAGTCTTTGCTGATTGCCAAGCTTACACACGAGTTGCGTGCCCAAGGCAAGAAAGTAGTTCTTGCGGCTACTACTGGAGCGGCTGCAACTCGCCTGTCACAGTATGGAGTTACCGCCCATCACTTGTTTGCTTTGCCAATCAGAGGACAAAGCTTGCGACCCATGAGTGCCACTCACCCTGCACGTACAATCCTTGACGACGGTGATGTGTTTGTGATTGATGAGCATTCCATGCTGACGGCTATGGATCTGAACTACATAGCTTACCGCCTCATGCAATCCTCAGCCAACTACAACACGCATCTTCAACATTTCACTGGTGACGACACGCCCAACACGAGGACTCAAGACCCTTTTGCCCACAAGCACATCATCTTAGTTGGCGACTTGCAACAGGTAGGCTAGTGTAATGGATAGATTTTCAAAAATGCTGACAACCATAACCTAGGAATCCTCCTTCGATGCTGGTTCAATGTAGGTTCGATGAAGGTTCATTGTTGGTTTACACTAATCAGAATAACCTAGGAATCCTCCCTTCGATGTTGGTCCAATGCAAGTTCAATGTAGGTTCAAAGCAGATTTCCACACTATTCAAAATACCACAAAACAACCAATCAAAGAATCGACCATTTGTCAAAGACAATGTGTATCATGTAACTATATGTTAAACATGCGTATCAGTATACTAATTATGAAACAACCTCATGCTTTGCAGCTTCCCCCCGTCTGCAATTGCAAGAAAGACGATAACGATCAGCAATCATGCATACCATGCCACATCACACGATCTGTACACTGGGCCAGAGGTACTATGCATAACCTGACCTTGTCAGTACGTCACGCCAAAGATCCAAGGTACTCCAAGTTCTTGGAACTCGTCCGAGAAAAGGTTCCCCTACTAGAGCAAATCAAGGAAGTGTTGACAGCTGACATGTACATACCCGCTGACCAAGTGGTGTATACGGCTTGTGAGGACACCACAATTCTATGCTCTCACCACGAGGAAGTACAGGAGTACAACATGGGCTTGCTCAACAAGTGGTTCCCTACCATTAACCCCGAGGACCTACAGACTGTACAACCCCATATTACACCTGAGACTGAAGATGAAGACTTATTGACATGGGCATCAGACCCGACCTTCCACTCAATGGATGAAGTTGGAATTGGTATGCGTGTCCTCATATACACCCCACCCCCACAGCCAACCTCTGTCTTCGAACAACAGCTTCCAGCGCTACGACAGCCGTACCAGCTAGGCGATCAGGGCATTGTCACTGCCCTATCACGTGAGGCCGCTGTAGGATGTTCAACAATAATTATCACCTCCATTTCAGTCAAATTGTTGAAGGACAACACTATGTATACCTTCACACGGACTATTCAGTCTACTCGACGCTCTGAGGGACACACGTACACAAGGTCCACATTCCCATTACGCCTCTGCAAACGAACAACAGTGCATATGAAGCACAACTGTGGCAAAAACGACGGACTTGAACGGTTTCTTAGAAGAGAAGCACTTTCACCACCTCAAGGAGGTTAGCATTGGAGCCAAAGTCATGCTGACTAACAACATCAACCTAAAGAAAGGGGCAGCTAATGGCTCAACTGGGATAGTCCTAGACATTGCATCTGATGCAGAGAAAAACGTGCGAAATTTCACAGTCCTCCTACACAAGTCAAACAAAGTCATTAAGGTGTACCGCACTACTTTCAGAACGGTTTACGCGCAAGGTTGTCGCTTCTTTAAGAGCTCCTTCCCCCTCATGCTAGCTTATGCCATGACTGGACACAAATCCCAAGGAGCAACCTTGAGTGGACCCACCATTGTGCACATGAAGGAAGCATTCACACCAGGGCTCCTATACGTGATGTTATCTCGCGTCACCGAACGCGCTCACCTTTGCATCGTGGGCCAAGCCTTGATCCCAGAGGTGTTCAACCCAATGAGTATGCCCAGCCGCAACCAATAGTGATACAAATTCTTGTATAGAGAAAGATTCAATTTGCACATACAACAACTCTAGCAGACACACTGAGTTTGAATTATGCAATGGTGACTATAAATATATTTAATTGCTTTCAAACAAACACAAGTATACTTCAATTTTATCACCCAATTATAGAATTGAAATTGAAATTGAAATTGTTACATCCGTGTAGAACCGTTACTCACAGGACGTGAAGTTAAGGACACCATAGCGTAAGCCGGAGCTAGCTATAGTCACCGTAGGACCATCTCAGTAAAAAGAATTACCAACTACATCATACCAGTGCAGCTTAATAAGGGGGGTTTTCACCCCGGTTGGGAAGCACCGGCACAATACAGCTGGTAAGACAAAACCTGAGAGGGGGGACGGTCTGTGTGCTAGTCCCCGTTTATCGACCCGGGGTGTGCTTCCATAAAGCGTCTGCACTGTAAAATACTCTGAAAGCTAGTAATGGTGTGAGAGTGGACTGTGTCTGCCAGTTTGAGGGCACAGGTTCTCTGGAGTCCAAGAGTGGTCATAGAAGTAAAAAAAGAGGTAGGAATAGTACCAGTTGTTCCAACGGTGATAACTTCATAATGAACAAGGTATCCAGCCGATCGGAGGCCATTTACTAATTCAACATGCTGGGCGTGTTTAGTGATAAACTTAGTAGCATGGTTGGTATCAGAGCAGTATCCAAGCTCAAGAACCCAGAGTTCTTTATCAGACATACAGGTAGGGGAGTCTATGACAGGTAGGACGGCAAGATCAGGTCTCATTCTCTTCCAGTCCGCTACAGTAATAGTGGAGGGGCGTAACCAGTCAGGGAGACGTTTGCCCAGGACCCCCCTGGGGAGGTCCTCTTCCTTGCCAGCGTCCATGATCATTCTGCGGGATCCCAGGGCGCCGGTGCAAATGGCCTTGTGGATGAGTCGCACTGCAGCGTCATGTCTTTTGATATAGAGCCCCTTGAAAGTCCGGTGTGTGCAGCCCGCCAGGATGTGGCCCGCTCCGTCCTCACAGGTGTGGCAAATGGGGCATAGGGAGTTCGTGGGGGGGTGAGTGCCGGTAATATAAGGGAGTTTCCAGCGGAATGCAAGTTTACGGTTCCATAGTCTACCCCAGCGGGCTTTAAGGATGTGGAATTTAGTTTTATGTTGGATAAGGGTTGAGGTCCAGAATTTGTTACTTGCTTGAGGAAGTTGGTGGGGAGTGTTATCAGCCCAGGTGGTTGCATAGATCCCTTTAAGAGGTGTTGGCCAAGGTGGCAGCTAGTGGGCAGGTTAGAGGTGATACCTTGTGTAAGGTTAGGTGCTAAAATTCGTGGGGGAATATCTCCCATGGGTGTGCGAGGAGGTTGAACTGTGGGCCAGTAAACATTGTGGCGGGGGATTTCCCCAGTGGTGTCAGTAAAATTGGTTAAGGTGGGGTGCTCAGCTGCTTTGCGTGCCAGAGTGTCTGCTCTGTCATTTCCAAGGATACCTGTGTGGGAACGGACTTTGCAAAGAGTGGTGTGTTAGCCATGCAGGATGCGTTGAATGAGGTGTTTTTGAATTGATTGCAGTAATTCAGTATGAATAGAATGGGTTGTAGTGGTAGGGTCGTGAATAATTTTTTTTATAAGTTGAAGAGAGCAGAGGCTGTCTGTATGGAGGGTAAGAGATGTGTCATAATCAATGTTGAGAAGGGCTTGGTGGATGGCTACCAGTTCTGCCCGGTTGTTAGTTTTGGTGGCCCCTATTCCCCCAGGGTTGATGGTGTAACTTTGCCCTGCAGCTGGGACATAGACTGCAGCACCTATTTTGCTAGGATGCCCTGGTTTACCTTTTATTAGACTGCCATCTGTGTAGACCTGGAGGCCTGAGGAGGGCGTAGCTAGGTAAAGACAAGGGTGGGTAATGGTAAGAGGGGAGGAAGGAGGGTGTTGGTGGAGTGGAGTTTGCCAAGGATTTTTGGCAAGAGATTTAAGTTTCCGAGGGTAGGTGATGACAATGTCGGAGAAGGTAAGAGTGGGAGGTGGTGTGATAGTAGAGGGCTCCCAGGATGAGGAAAGGCTTTGCATGTAGTATGTCCATTGGTCAATAAAATCTGGAAGTTTAGGAAAGTAAGTAGCTTGGCTGTGGGGGTTGCATATAAGAATGAGATGTAGTTTTTGAGTGGAGGGGTGGAGTGTGAGATTTGCTGCCAAGCCAAATTTCAGAGGTAGTATAAAATTCAGACTGTGGTCTAGAGTCAATATAGTGGAATCCAGGAGTGATGGAGAAGAGTTTTGTAAGGGGCAGCAAGATCATCAGGGAGGAGCATCAGGGTGCAGGTAGGGCTGAGAGTATTTTCAGCATGGTCAGCACTGGCTAGGGCCCACCTTCGAGCTTGGTGTGCTTGTGTGGTGGAGTTGGGAACGTCCACCAGTGAGCCCCCAGTCCAGGTGGTAAGAAAGGGGTCTTGGTTGGAGCCAAAGAGCTGGTCAGCAGGGCTGGTAGAAGAGAAGCTGGTGAGGCTTTGGTCGTAGCTAAGGGGGTTAGAAGTACGATGGTGAGTAATGCCCAGAGCAGCTGCTGCTTGGTAGAGAAAAGGAGAAAGAATGTTGGTGGCGGCAGGGGCAGCTCTGTATCTGGTGAAGAGGGCAGCTAAGTCAGTGTGGTATGTTCCTCCTTGAGTCAGTTGGTTCCATTTGGTAGGGTGGTGGTTTTTTAAATGGTCATAGTTTTGTTTAAGAGAGGTGAGTCTGTCGTTGGGTATGTGCCCAAGACAGTGACCAGTGGGGTTATAAAGATATGAGGCGTTGGTGTGTGTGTGTGTGGATTGGCCATCCAGATAGTGAGGATGCCTGTTTGTATAGTGTAGGCTGAGGGTGGTTGAATGTCCCAGTATGGGTGCCTGTCGTGTGTGTCAATTTTCAAAAGTTTGTGAACAAGGTTATGGTTGTCAGCATTAAATCCGGGAGAGGTGGCCCATTGGCCTTGTTGCTGGAGGTTAGTGAGGTGGATGTCCTTCCTGGGGTTGAGGTGTGTGGTTGTTGGGGGAGTGGTTTTAAAAGTGTGGGTTAATTGGGCATATGCTGGTTGTCCCACCAGTTCAGCAAGATGAGCCGCATGGTGAGATTGAGGTTTCCAATATATGGTGGAGGTAGTGGAGGTAAGAGGTGTGCTGTGGTGGATGCTGTATCCATGTGTGTGTAGGAGTTGATATGGTCGTTGTGCATAATTGTTGGGGCCCATTGGACGTGGACAACGGTAGTGGTGGCAAGTTTGTCGTCGTTGTAAGAGCGCTTGCCCCGCCAGCTCGTAATGTGCAGGGCTTTGTACTGGGATCCGTAGGTAAGGTGGAGCAGGCGCGCCGGTGGTGCAGGTGCGCTGCTGTCGGGAAATGTCATGGCCTCGCGGATCCTGTCAGGATGTGAAGTGGGAGTTATTTTATATGCGCGGTAAAATTTAGAAGTGGAGGAGTGTCGAATCCAAGATTTGCACAAGTAGTGGCGTGCTGACCAGGTGGCATCACTGCTGGGGCAGCCCCATGCTTGGTGCGCGTGGCTGCCTGCGATCTGCGTGGGCCACGCCCACCATTGGTTTCCTTCCAGGTCCCCAGTGGGATCCGCCTCGTAGTCTGAATCAGTAACGGTGGCGTGAGGTTGGTAGCGCTGGTGAGTGGAGTAGAGGGTTCGTTAGGAGCGGGAGATTTAACGTTGTCCGTTGTGTTCTGCGCAATTGCGTAACCAGGCGCAAGTTGTCGGTGAGAGAGAGGAATTGGGTCAGAGTGTATTGGAGGACCGACGGTTTGGAGGGAAGAGAGGTGAGCGGTGAGGCGGTTCAGAGATCGTTTGTGGTGTTTAGTTTTTTTGTGTAAGGTGATAAGGGAGAGATCTGTAGTGCTGATAAGATGGGTTCCCATAGGGGTGACCAGGTCATAGTATGAGTAAATGTCCAGGTCATGAAATGGAGTCATGAGTGAGACAGGAATTGCCTGTGGGGGGAGAGGGAGAGAGAGTATGTTAAGTTTGTCAAGAAGTTCTGTGTCATTCCAAGAAATTATTATGTCAGATTTTTTAATAATTTCCAGCTGGCGGGCTAGGGACATATTTAAGTTGCTTGCGGGAGAGAGAGAGAGGATCTAGAGTGGTCATGGTGGAGGTTGATTTGTTAAGAAGAGCCCTGGTGAGGATTCCCAGGTGATCTTGGTCGTTCATGGACTGGGTGAGGGCTGTTGCAGTAATCTGGGTGTATTCAGTGAGTAGAGAGGGCACCCCTAGTCCTGCCTCTGTTTTGGGGAGGTGGAGTGCTCTTGTCGGAAAAGATCTAGGCAGGGAGCAGCAGAGTTTAACTGTTTTTAATACTGCTCTGTCAATGACATGAATGTCGGTTAGTGAGAAGGGGGCTACTATCATCGGGTATTTAATAGCTGCTCTGACACAATGTGAAATTATTCGTAAGCATTGAGTGGGAGTTGCCCTGTTTTTAGCTTTAGTGAGGATGCTCAAGCCTTTGTTGTGAATGGTTTTCAATAGTAGAGTGGAGTTGAGTTTTCCAATTTAAGGTAAGTGAGATGTGAACCCCCAAGTATTTGTAGGCTTGGTCTGGAGGCTGGTAGGTAGCATAGGAATTTCCTAAGGGAATTTTTCCAACCTTTGTTTAAGAATGTTGTTGTGAGTAGGTTGTGAAGGGTGTGATTTGTGGAGTATGCCACTGACCACACATTTAGTGGCGTTAAGAGGAATGCCCGACCAGATGCTAAAAAGTTTGGACTTTACCACATTGGATACGAAGGTCCTCTGAGCTGCCGGTTAGGACGGCAGTGTCGTCAGCATACCCCAAGCTGCTAGTGTGATTTTCATCTGCTGTTTTGGGGGGTAGGGATGCTGCTCTGTATCCTCGTCCCCCAGAACGGAGCCATCTGTGTAGGGGTTCTAGAAAAATAATGAAGAGTAAGGGGGAGAGAGTGTCTCCCTGGATAGTGCCCCTGGTGATGGGGATAGGGGAGCCAGATGTATTGTTGAGGAGGATATGTGTAGTTGAGTTTGTGTAAATTCCTTTAATAGTGTCTATAGTGTCGTGGGTGTAACACAAGCTGTGCATGATGCAAAGAAGTTTTTGGTGGTCAATCATGTTGAAAGCAGAGCTAAAGTCAAAGTAGGCAGCATAGAGGTCCTGGTGGAAGAGGGCAGCATCCTCAATGTTGTGGAGTAGGGTCAAGAGTTGTCTATAGGTACTTTTGTCTTTTCTGAAACCCTCTTGGCAGGCACTAAGAATGTGGTTGGTTTCAGAGTAGGTAGTAATAGTGTTAGTGACAAGAGAGGTCCAGAGTTTGGCTACAGCATTGTTAAGGCCTATTGGCCTGTAGTTTTGAGGCAAGCAAGGATCTGATTTTTTGTAGAGCATGACTGTGTGTGAGGTTTTCCAGCAGTCTGGTGTTTCTCCCAGGATCCATACTAGCTGCATGAATTTGTGTATGGTGAGGTGCATTTCCTGTGGGAGGCACATAAGTAGTTCATTAGGTATGCCGTCTGGGCCTGTGGCTTTGTTGGTGGAGAGTTTCCTAATACAGTCATCATAGGTGGTTGAGGAGGAGAGATAGGTGTAAGGGGAGGCAGTGTTTTGTATGGAGTTGGCTGGGGTTTCAAGGTGATATTTATCCGTGTGTGTTTCCCATGGTGGGGGGGTGGCATGTCGTGTATAGTCATCTGAGATGGGTGGTGTGGGAGGTGACATAAGTTTACCCATGTGTGTATTCATAACTTCCAGGAGACCCTGGGTGCTGGTGCTAAGTGTGTTTGAGGATGCGTCCAGTAGAGCAGTGGGTGTATGTGTGTAATTTTCAGGAGAGAAAATATACCTGTGAGTTTGCCGTGCCTATGTGCTGAGGCGGCGTCGGAATTTCTTGATGGAGGCGGTTGCTCTCTCCTCTTTGAGTGCAGCTTGCATGTTACGTAGTTCTGTAATACTTTGTTTAATATCAGCAGTTAGAGAGAGGCAGTAGTCAGGGAGGAGTGAGTTTTGTAGGTGTTGTTGTATTTTAATTTTAGTGGTAGGTGAGTATGTGCCTGCCGTGTGAGGTGTGCTTCTAATCTCCATGTATTGTTGTTGGTCAAGATGGTTGGAGGCTGTTCGAAGTGGTTTAATGTGTTTAATATGGTAGTTAAGACGTCTGTAAGTTTTAGCAGTTTGCATGGGCAAGAAAGTGCCTGGTTTGCTAGGCTTAGTGGGGCAGGTGTCAGTCATGATGGAGAGAGCTTGGTGAAGAGTGATCATGAGATGATCTGCCATGCTGTTAAGGTTTTCTGGCATGGTGGCTGTGAGTTCTTGTCTAATAGATTGAATGTGTGCAGATGTTTTATCTTCTCCCATTAAAGTTTGTGCTATAGTCCAGGCTTTATTTATGTTGATGTGGCTGTGCTGAAATTGATGGAGAAATTGATTTGAAATGGCCTCTTTAGCTTTGGCCATGTCCTGTTGTTTGAGAGGAAGTTGCAGTTGGGGTGTTGGATTGTGAGGTGGTGTGTCCAGGTTGGGAGGAGGAAAGAGAGAGGAGGTAATTTGTTGTTCCAGGGTCAAGTGGTCAAGTGTGTCTCCCATTTGGTGTGTGGTTTCTGTCACCGTGGTTGCAGGTGGGGGGTTGATGAGAATGATGTCATCTATCCTGCTGCTGTAGGAAGTGTTGTCTGAGTAAGTATGGGGGCATGGTGATGGTTGAATGTGAATTGGGTATTTATTAAGATGCTTATAGTGAGGCTGGTCCTCCAGGTGCTGGACTGTGTTGCTTCTATCAATGAGGTAGTAAGCTGCATTCCAGTCTCCCCCTGCAATATAGTGGTGAGAGGGGTTCTGGGATATGATGTAGTGAATGTGTTTATAGATACGGGCTCTTTTGGCAGAGTCATTGCAGGGCATGTAGACGCCTAAAATGTGAGTGATGTTGTTAATAGTTTGATGAGTGAGATGACCAGCTATGTCAGTGGGGATTTCATGTTTAATTGGGTGGGTAGTAAGAGTCTTTTTTATGAGTGTGATAAGTCCAGCTGAGCGGGTAACAATGTTGTCTGCATTGGTAGCTTGCTTAATGGTTTTTGCTGCTGTGATGGAAGTGGTAGTCAGAAAAGTCTTGTTTGATCATATTAATTATACCTGTGTTGTTGGAGATGAGTTTTGTTTCGGTGAGAATAGCAATGTCTGGCTCATTAGTTCGAATATGGTCATAGAGTGTTTCCTAGGATGAGAAGATGCCTCTGCAGTTGGAGGTGATAATGTTAGTGAGATATAGTGCAGTTAGCTGTTGTTGAACAGGATGTATGGTAGTATGAATTATTTTAATTCTTTTCGTTGGCAGGGTTTTAGTAGTGGGTCTGAAAGGAGCAGGTTTCTTGGTAGGAGGTTCTACTCCAAAGATTCTGCATTGGCGAAACTTAGTGAAGTCAGGAAGGACGACTTTGCTAGGTATAGGGAGAGGTGTGTTGTGCATCTGATGTGTGCAGGAGTGTGAGCGTTTTGTAGTTAAATGATTTTTTCTTTGTAGAGGATGTTTTTTGTTTTGACCTGGGAGGTTCCTCATCTTCAGAGACTAGGTAAATAGTTTCTGTGAGGTCTTTTTGATTTAAAGAAGGAGGATCTATGAGGTCTTCGTGATCTGAGAAAGTGGAGTGTAGGAGAGTGAGATCAGGGAAGGTGAGATCTGAGGAGTTGTCCTGATCAGGTAAATTGTGATCTGTGAGTTCTGCAGGCCATGGGGAATTTATGTGGTACATACTGTAGGGAGAGTCAGGGTGGTTGTGAGTGGGTGTGGTGCTACTAGTAGGGAAGACCATGTCAACATTCTGCCTCATAGGGTGGCCTAATGTGTGGTTAATTTCTGGTTGAAAGGGGTAGGATAGGAAGGAGGTTGGTGTTTTAGTAAGAGTGTAGATGTGCCCTTGGAGTTTTATCCAGTCTTGTGAGTGGAGGAGACTAGGGCCATTGTGTTCAGAGTTCATGTCCCACCACTTACCATTTATTTGCTTAATGGTGCTAGCATGTCCATATCCACAGTTGTAGTGGAGGATAAACCTTGAGCAGCTAGGAGGAAGTCGAGAAAGGATTTGCTGTTTTGTGCTGCCAGGCATAATTCCTGCAGAATAATTCTCAGATGTGTCTTCAGTTGTTGGTGTAGTGGTGGGAGGAAGGGATGGGATGTATGTTTGTGAGTTTCTGTGGCCAGTGAGAAAGCCTAAGTGAGATTTCCTTTTAGCCAGATAGTAGTTGACTAAAGGGATTGTGTAGTTACCGGTTAGTTTGTTAAAATAGCAATGTTCTAGATCCCATTCATGTTGAGTGTAGTTAGTGACGTGTGTATTGAGGTTTATGGAGAACTGTAGGACATCTTTGTAGTCTAGGTCCTTGTATGCAAGGTAGGCGTTAATAGAATGAATTTGACAGTGAGAGGATATTTGAGGTTCCCAATAACTAGAACTGTTTACAGAGGTGGAACGAAGTCTGGGAGTAGGTCTGCCTCCCTTAGGGGTTGTTTCCCAGGTGGGATAGGTCAAAATTCTAAAGTCCTGAGTGAAGAATTTCCTATTAGGTTCACAGCTAGAGTTCTGCTTTGCAGGGGAATTAAAAAGAAGGAGGCTATTCACGGTTGACTTATCAGTAGTGGATGTACTGTGCTTGGTGCACCCTATGATCCAACAAGTAGCCAGGAGGAGGAGAGCAATCAGGGAGGTGCTATAAAAGTCTATGACTAAGGAGCAAGGGATCACTATGGATGTCCAATGTTGATTGTAAGGTTGATTGTGATCATAAGGACTTGCACCCACGCCATGAGAGGCTGTATTAATCGTCAGAGACGATAATGCCACGAGGGGCACATCGGGACTTGCACCCACGCCATGAGAGGCTGTATTAATCGTCAGAGACGACAATGCCACGAGGGGCACATCGGGACTTGCACCCACGCCATGAGAGGCTGAATTAATCGTCAGAGACGACAATGCCACGAGGGGCACATTGGGACTTGCACCCACGCCGTGAGAGGCGGTATTAGTCGCCATGAGAGGCTTAGAGAATATGGGGTTTCGAAGATGGCCAATGAGTGTAGTGTTGGAATGTTTGCAGTTAGCAAGATAGTGCGGTGTGGTAGCCGGGGGAAAGAGGTATGCGGCGGTGTGGTAAAAAGGTGGGAAAGCGAGGCGGGAATTAGCAGCTTGTTTCTCGCGGCGGTTCGATTTCCTATCGATCTTACCTTGTTGCACCCTGTTTTGTTGAGCTCCCATTGAATACATGCTGGTGGCTGAGTGAGAGTTAGGTGCGAAGAAAGATAAGGGAGTGCGGAGAGAGGCTGTTGAAGCGGCGGTGATATTCAAACAGTTGACGAAAAGAAGGGCAATGATAAGGTGAATGGCAGAGTTCGTAGTAGGAGGATTTCGTCTATCTTGTTTGTTCCAGATATTTTTTGATTGAGTAGGGTTGAGATGATTTTTAGATTTGGCAGAACTTGGTTCAGCGTGAGTCCTAGGTAAATCCTTGGGGCTTTTGCTCTCTGCCCGAAAGCTGCCTGTAGGATCTTGTTGTCCAGGTTGTCCATTGAGAGGTGAGGATATTTTAATTTTGGGGTGATCTATAGTTAATTATAGAACACTACTAATGAGGATGAGGTATACATGTCTAGCCAAAGGCCACACTTCACAGTAATATTGCAAAATTGCCACGTGACCAATAAGAACATAAGAAGCTATTACAACGGAGAAACTTCACAACATCCATGGTTAAGAAGTCCACAACTTAAGAATTATACAAATGTCAGCATATGCACAATGCGCCCATGGTTAGCATATGCACAATTTCCCCATTTGCAATTAGCACATTTGGTAGGCAGGTTACGTATATAATTGTTGAACCACAATCAGCTGTATGTCACAAACATGGATCATGGTCAAAAAGGCACACATTTTGTAATCAACTAATAGCACAAGAGATACCCATCGGGCTACACTTAAAGATTACAGCAATTATGGATAGCACACTCTGTCACCTACTTGATACACTTCGTTGGATTACCCTTGCCAAAAAAACAAAGTCAAAGGAGGTGACTAGAATCTACTGATCTTAGAGACTTACCTAATTTTAGGTATACATGAGTTGTTTAACCGTTCTATATTGCTTACAGTTTGAAAAACAATGCTGCAATATATAAACCTTATAAAACCCACAGCTTGTAAAACCTTGTAAAACCGTATAAAACCAAATACCCACAGCTTAGGGGGCGGTTAATATAGTTACCGCCCCTCCATGGGTAGCGACTTCGGTACAACAGCCGTACTGCCGGATGCGCCAAACGGGTGCGCCAAACGGATGCGCTAGGGAACCTAAGGGTTCGCCCTACAAAGTGCATTTAGACCGCACCAACTGACGTTTGCAAACGGCAGGCAGCTCGATAAACTCGCAAAAACAGACACCTCTTCTTCGACTCGAAGCAAATTTCAGACTAGTTGTATTTTCAGTCACGTCACCTCGTCTTCTAGGTAGATTTAAGTCAAACTGCGCCCCGAACCACTTGACGTTTGAATTCGGCAGTCATCCCGAAGAAGACTGCCTAACCTCGAAGGGTGCACAGCCCCAGTTTATGTGGTAACGCGCGACTGTGTACCAAAGCGCGGTATACGAGACTCACATTTCGCAAGAACAGCCACGAGGGCAGCAACAAGGTTCACGAGGGCAGCAACAAGGTTAGACACACCGCACACCTCACACCGCACACAAAACAACCCTACTTACAGGGGGGCTACCTATCCGGCCATCCCCATCCCCAGCGGATCCCTCGGTCCAATTGGTCCGATCCAACACAAGGGCGGTCACGCCCTTGTTGCTTCTCGGATGATGGATGATGGAAATTATATCTGTTTCGCGAAATCTGTCAGAGTCTTGGAGTCTGCGAATTTTGTCCTGGAGTGTCGCTGGCTCACTGCGCATGCGCAGCATGCGCACGCGCAGCCCTTCGTGCTTACTGGTGCTTTCGCTATGTCGAGCCGGCTTCTCCAACATGCCAGGGTATAGGCCCCCCTACCTGGGTGGGTGCCGGGGGCGCGGGGCGGGGCGGGGGACCTACCTGGAGTTGGGGGGGCCCTTTTTGAGGGGAGGGTAATGAGTGACCAGGCATCACACTGCCAGGCAACAGCTCGGCAAACCAGATACTCTCGCAGCGCGTGGCAGGGGGTTTGAAACTTTGAAAGGGAAAATTCGCTGGCGCAGGCGCTGGAGCAGGCGCAGGGGGGGAGATATTCGCAACCTCGCAACTTGAAAAGTAGCAGCTGGCAGTCTCTTTTCAAAAAGGCTGCAGCGGCCTACCAGTGATTTACAAGCCTCGTTCCCAGCCTCGTTTAGCATGGCGCGCGCCTAGTTCTCTGCCTGACACGATGATTTGGAAGGATGGGTGGAGCACGTCCGATCGTCCGCAGCGTTACAGGCAGGGCTCCATTCAAATTGTAAGGTCGCAGAACATTGAAGACTATGATAAACTGCTTTGGCGACAGGTTAGACAAACTTGTGGGCAGGGTGCCTGGAGGAGCGAAGGTTTGTTACCACTTCTTGTTTGTGCTGTCCCATGATGTAGCATGGATGGATGTGAAGGGTCAGTGTGTGATGGTACCTTGTAGCATGGATGAATGGGTGGGTCGAGGGGCT
This sequence comes from Microglena sp. YARC, assembly GCA_022414725.1. Classification (NCBI taxonomy): domain Eukaryota; kingdom Viridiplantae; phylum Chlorophyta; class Chlorophyceae; order Chlamydomonadales; family Chlamydomonadaceae; genus Microglena; species Microglena sp. YARC. The sequence continues at coordinate 41,545,047 of CM039465.1, read as the reverse complement.
CTGATGGTGCCTTGAAGCATGCATGGATGCGTAGTGTTTGTGATAGTTTGTGTGAGGGTGCCTTATAGCATGGATGGATGGGTATGGGGAGGGGCTTTGATAGTATGGGTATGGGGAGGGGCTTTGATAGTGCCTTGTAGCATGGATGGATGAGTAGGAGGAGGGGCTCTGTTGGTGCCTTGTAGCATGGATATATGGGTATGGGGAGGGACTGTGATGGTGCCTTGTAGCATGAATGGATGGGTAGGGGTTGGGGCTCTGTTGGTGCCTTGTAGCATGGATATATGAGTAGGGGGAGGGACTGTGGTGGTGCCTTGTAGCATGAATGGATGGGTAGGGGGAGGGGCAGTGCTGGTGCCTTGTAGCATGGATAAGTAGGGGGAGGGGCTGTGCTTGTGCCTTGTAGCATGCATGGGTGGTGAGGGTGTGTGTGTGAGGGTGTGGGTGAGTATGCCTTGTAGCATGTATTGATTGTTAGGGTGTGTGGGTGAGGGTGAAGATGCATTGTAGCATGCATGCATGGGTATGGGGGGGGAGGCTGGGGGTGAGGATGTCTTGTAGCATGCATGGATGGATAGGGGGTGGGGCTGTGAGGGTGTGAATGAAGATGCGTTGTAGCATGCATGGATGGGTAAGGAGTGGGGCTGTGAGGGTGTGAGTGAGCATGTCTTGTACCATGGATGGATGTGTAAGGAGTGGGGCTGTGAGAATGTGGATGAAGATGCGTTGTAGAATGCATGGATGGGTAAGGGGTGGGGCTGTAAGAATCTGGATGGAGATGCGTTGTAGCATGCATGGATGGGTACTGGATGGGCTGTGATGGTATATATCCAACCCCTGAGTTTTGGACCAAGAATACGATGCTGCCCTTCACATTTGTCTTCTGGGGAACTTATGTTGATGGGGAAAAAACAAATGGGGGGGAGTGGGGGGTCAGCCCCCACTTGTTTTTTTCTAACTTTTTACTCAGACCCCCAAATGACATTCTGACACCACCCATGAGTAGGCCTTGGTAAGGGCAGTCCATTGGCATCACTTTGGACCTCGTGCAATAAGTATATACCCCCCCCCCCCCCCCAACCCCCAACCCCCAACCCACCACCCCACTCACAGCCCATCCCAAATGCAATTCTGAGACCATCCATGAGTAGGCCTTGGTAAGGGCAGTCCATTGGACCTCGTGCAATAAGTATATACCCCCCCAGCACCCCCACCCACACACACAGCCCATTCCAAATGCAATTCTGGGACTACCCATGAGTAGTCCTTGGTAAGGGCAGTCCATTGCAACCACTTTGGACCTCGTGCAAAAGGAATATACCATACCCCCCACCCCCTCCCCCCCACCCACCAAAAACAACCCACACACAAACCGACATAAACCGAATCGAATCAAAACGCCGCCGTTTCGGGGAAGCATGGTTGAGAGGTGGCGCCAACTAGTCTGTGGGAGCTAAAGCCAAGGAGTTAGAGTTTATGGGGAAGATTATCAAGCAGTTGGAGCCAGACAGCCAGACAGACCTAAAGAGGCAGTGACTAGACCAGAATCATGATAAAAAAACAGACCATGTGCACCGGTTTGTTTTTTAATTGCATTTTAGAGTGTCAGTGCTAAGTCTGATTTTTACATATTTTTCTAGCTGCCTCCAGCGACGGCAAAGGGTGGCTTCAGTATTGGGACAAACTGGGTGGGGGGGTGGGGGGGGTCTTCAAGATCCCCCAACTATCACGCGATCCCTGCACTACAAATCTGAGGACGCCATTGTGTGCGCCATACTGTAAACCCTCTGAATCCATATCTAGGTTTTGAAAAAAAATGGGTATTTATATTTAAAGGGTGGGGTGTGGGGTGGGGGGGAGGGGGTCAACCCCCCTCAGGTTTTTTAGGCTCGACGTTTACAGTTTTGTTTTACTCCTGAACATCACTAAAATGCTAAATTTAATTGAGTGGGCATTGTTTAAAAATACAACAGCACTCTTTGTAACTTTGTTCAAAGGTTGATTGTTCATCATTTAGTGTTACTGGGGTTAAATATTAATTGTCCACATGTGAGCTTGGGTATCTACCCTCCGAGCTCTGCCTATACATGTGGAAGTGGCCTTCAGAAAGAGACCCGATGCAAGGAACTGTTGAAGTACTTCCAAGAGTCAGCAGACTGCACCTCTAACCAATGTTCAATATCTCAGTAAACCATTCTGTCACCTAGGATCGGTATGTCTTTACACCAGCTCGGAATTATATGAGATTAAACCTGCCTGGGTATTTCTGTAACTCGACTCGGATATTTCTGTAAACCAGCATAAATAATTATAAACAGCCGCCAAGGATATTCCTACGACAGCTTGGGGATTCTGTATACCAACTTTGGTTGTATCATATCTGTAAATGCAAGTTTTTAACCACCTTGGCAAGTTAGTATCCGTAAACCAATAAACCAACTCTGATATTTCCATAAACCAGTTTGGGCAATTCTTTAAATAGAGTATCGGTATTTCTTTTAATCAGCTAGGTCTTTCCGATTCTCAGCTCTTTTAATTCGTTGATGTAAACAACCCATCTTCAACCACACCTGCACAGCCCCACCCCTAACACATCTATCCATGGTACAAGACATGCTCACTCACACACCCTCACAGCCCCACCCCTTACCCATCCATGCAAGCTACAACGCATCTTCATTCACACCCCCTACCCATCCATGCATGCTACAAGACATGCTCAGTCAAACCCTTACAGCCCCACCCCTAACACATCCATCCATGGTACAAGACATGCTCACTCACACCCTCACAGCCCCACCCCTTACCCATCCATGCATGCTACAGCGCATCTTCATACACACCCTCACAGCCCCACCCCTTATCCATCCATGCATGCTACAAGACATCCTCACCCCCAGCCTCCCCCCCCATACCCATGCATGCATGCTACAATGCATCTTCACCCTCACCCACACACCCTAACAATCAATACATGCTACAGGGCATACTCACTCACAACCTCACACACACACCCTCACCACCCATGCATGCTACAAGGCACAAGCACAGCCCCTCCCCCTACTTATCCATGCTACAAGGCACCAGCACTGCCCCTCCCCCTACCCATCCATTCATGCTACAAGGCACCACCACAGTCCCTCCCCCTACTCATATATCCATGCTACAAGGCACCAACAGAGCCCCAACCCCTACCCATCCATTCATGCTACAAGGCACCATCACAGTCCCTCCCCATACCCATATATCCATGCTACAAGGCACCAACAGAGCCCCTCCCCCTACTCATCCATCCATGCTACAAGGCACTATCAAAGCCCCTCCCCATACCCATCCATCCATGCTACAAGGTACCATCACACACTGACCCTTCACATCCATCCATGCTACATCATGGGACAGCGCAAACAAGAAGTGGTGACAAACCTTCGCTCCTCCAGGCACCCTGCCCACAAGTTTGTCCAACCTGTCGCCAAAGCAGTTTATCATAGTCTTCAATGTTCTGCGACCTTACAATTTGAATGGAGCCCTGCCTGTAACGCTGCGGACGATCGGACGTGCTCCACCCATCCTTCCAAATCATCGTGTCAGGCAGAGAACTAGGCGCGCGCCATCCTAAACGAGGCTGGGAACGAGGCTTGTAAATCACTGGTAGGCCGCTGCAGCCTTTTTGAAAAGAGACTGCCAGCTTCTACTTTTCAAGTTGCGAGGTTGCGAATACCCCCCCCCCCCCCCCCCCCCCCCCCTCCCCCCTCCCCCCTGCGCCTGCTCCAGCGCCTGCGCCAACGAATTTTCAAAGTAGTTTCAACCCCCCTGCCACGCGCTGCGAGAGTATCTGGTTTGCCGAGCTGTTGCCCGGCAGTGTGATGCTTGGTCACTCATTACCCTCCCCTCAAAAAGGGTCCCCCCAACTCCAGGTAGGGATGGGCATGGGCATTGGGGGTGTTACCGGGTGCACCCGCGGGTGGTACCGGGTGGTACTGATATCAGAGCCCGCCATAGCCTGTTCGCCGCATCGCGTGTTCGAGCAAGGGGGAGATACTCGCAACCTCGGAACTTTGAAAATTATCTGCCCAATGATGCGAACAGCTTCCTTTCTTTCTTGCACAATGCGGCGAACAGGCGATGGCGGGCCCTGATATGTGTTACTGCACAGATCGTAGATCGCTACCCTGATATATAGATAGATAGATCTACCAGATCTGACTCTGCGCTACATGCGCGAATCTTGTTGAAATCGCGCCTGGGACTTCCCCTGTGTTTTCCTATGTTTATCCTCTCTTTTCTCCCACTTTTCCATCCCGTCTGCTATCCCGTAAGATCATCCCGGAGTAGGTATACAATTCTTGCCTACCTGCGTCATGTCTTTCTTTCTAACACCTCTATCTACCCCTCCTCCCTGCAACCGTGACAACTGTCTTCTGAACTTCTGAACTCTATACACTTCCCAACCTACCCTACCTCGACATTCCTTGAAGCGCGCTAAGTGGCAGAAGAAATCTGCGAGCCCCCGCCTCCCTGGAGTCGTCCACTTCTCTGTCCTGGCCCCCGCACAGGTTTGTTACATACCATGTCCATACAATTGAGTCACCACTGAAGTTTCACTAATTTCACGCGTTGGCTACTGCGATGCCGACCTAGTTTATGCACGTCGAAGCAGTGAGGTGAGCGCAAGCGAGCACTGTTTCTTTTTGGGGCTGCACGCTTCTAGACAGGTCCGTTCCCTTATTCTTGGGCAAGACCTGAAATTAGCTAGTGCACATCACCGCGAGCATTCAGCTGTTGACCCACGACCACCAGCAAATGCCAATCTCACCACTATCGAGCCGGATATACGGGTCTTAGGTTGCTTCTGTCGCCCTGTCGGCACCGTAGCCGCACCGAGGTTGCATAGTCATGTTGTAGCGCCGCATAGTCATGTTTTAGCTGCTTGCGCTGTGAAATCACTTGAGTTGGAGGGAATGCGTCTGGGCTCCATAAGTAAATATGTGATGCAACTCATTGTTGAGGACCCACACCCCCAACCCGACCCGCGACCTCAACCTCCACCCCAGTACGGCTACAATGAGCTCCGCGGCTCTCCCGACACCGATTACGAGGATGTGCGCAAGCGCATTTTCGTCTTGCTTCGCCACGAACTATCCTGGGCATTCCGTCGCACTTCCACACTCATCCCCATCCTCACCCATACTCTCCCCCCCCCCCCCCCCCCCCCCCCCCAGACCACTAATTGTTTAAAATCTGTTTATATATGTCATTGGTTAAACGTGTAGTTGTTGGACAGGTCTTTAACACCCTAAACACCTGTGTAACAACCTGAACATATGCAGGCTGCCTTAAGGCTACTACCCCCCCCCCCCCCCCCCCCCCCCCCCCACACACACACACACACACACACTCACCCCCCCCACACACACACACACCTGCACCCCCAGTACAGCAACCACGAGCTCCGCGGCCTTCCTGAGAGTGACTACGAGGAGGTCCGTAAGTGCATCTTCGTCGTGCTTCGCCACTTATTGTCGAGGAGCCAGCCGACTAGCTCAGCCATCACGAGACACTTGATGGGAGAGGGTGACAGCAGTCCCATTGAAGCTGCTGCACACTCTGAACAAGCCAGGAATGCCAGCCAGAATGCCAGCCAGAATGCCAGCCACTCCTTGAAAGCCTTCTCCGGGTACGCTGGTAATGCCGAGGGGAAGCTTTGCACCAAGGCTCTCGAGGTTGTGAGGAAGCCCAGCCTGCTGGCACGCCTCCGGGAGTGCATCTTCGGCTTTGCTGATAGTGCTATGGAGGAGCAATTTGTCGCCCTGCAAGTCCAGCAAAGGTTTGGATGTATCCTTTTTATTAGCGCCGGCTTTTGTGCCAAGAGCATACACTGCCTCTTCCAAACTGAGGGCTTGAGCCAAAATCTGGTTGGGTGCATTCTTCTGGAGCCAGGGGCACCTGTGGGTACTGCATTCACCTTACTGGCTATCCTCATGCGTCGCTGGCGATGGGTAGAGCCGGCAGTATTCATTGGAGTCATGCTGAGGTTTCTGTCCCTGGCTGTGTGGATCTGGTGTGGGCCAGCCTGGCTTCCAGCTGGCGCCCACATTTGGGAGGGCCCCATTAGAAGCACAGGCTCTTGGCTGGTCTTTACTTGCATGTCTGCTTGTGGGAACTTTGCGTCAAACATCCGCTTCAAATATGGATTGCTGGTTTCCCTAATTTGGATGGCCATGGTGCCGTACTGGGTTACCCGCAGCCCAACAATTGTATTCTCCTGTCTACCTCAGCTGTCCTTGACGATCGGCACCGTGCTACGATTGCGCAGTGAACTGGAGGCACGCTCTCTCTTCCTTAACTCCTACTATCCTACCGCTGATTCCAAGACGGTCCTCACGGCTGCCCCTGCCGAGCCCTCTGTCATGCCTGCCTCTGTCATCCCTTCTGTCATGCCTGCCTCTGTCATCCCTTCTATCATGACTCCTGCCGAAGCGCCCTCTGTCATGGCTGCACCTGAGGAGCCCTATGATGAGCTGAGCGACGAAGAGATCTATGACATGATCGACGCAATCAAGAACGGTACTTACGGCGCTCTTGCAATGCCCAAGCACCACACTGTGTGGCTGCGAATCCCCGACGCTGATCCGGATGATCTGGCCCCTGATGCAGAGATCAGGCTGAAGGAAGCGTTTGAGGCGGAGAACCCCGGATACATCGTCACAGATATAGTGTTTCAGCGCGGTAGCCTACTGGTTGGGGTCCGCATCCGCCCCGATGGTTCCCGGGATACAAATGCGTCAGCTCCAGAGGTGCTCCAGGCTGTCAAACCTTGCTCGTGGCTGGCTTGGCTTCGGCTGCCTGCAGGCATGGATATTTCTGTTAAGGTAAATGCCACTAGCGAGCGTCGTACGGCCTTGCTGCGCGACATGCCCTTGGCTGTGATTCTCCCCAAGTCTGATGAGGGTGTCCATGTTGTGTCCTTACCCCTGCGGTGCTCTGAGATTCCCACGGGTGCAGTCATCAAAGCAAGCCTTGGGAATCACATCTTGGAGTGCAACGTTGTCCAGTCTGGGGTGGAGGATGAGCCCTCTAGAAGCCTGGCTGAACAGGGCCCTATCACTCTCCAAGTGTATCTTCGCATGGACACCCTACTCCGTGGGTCTTCTTGCGAGTTACTGAACGTCATCGTGCAGGACCTTGGAGACAAAGCCATTGTTGGTGACAGAACTGTGGTTCTGTTAAACGAGGCCTTGGCAGTGATGAAGCCGGAGCTGTGTTCTATGCGCCTCCTCCGCCCCCAGGACATGCCCCACGGCCTGAAAACACCAGGCGTCGAGCAGCCTTGGGGTGCTGAAATTGTGCACGCGCTGGGCCGATGGCTGCATACCTTGTCTACTGAACATCAGCTTCCAGACGGCGCGAGTGAGGGGGGGCCCCACACTGTAGATACACATGTGATTTCACAGAAACTGGCAGACATCTGGAGGGCTGGGAATCATCTTCTGATGCTTCTGGTTGGCAAGGGATGCACAGACTCAGCCAAGCATGTCATAGACCTGCTGCTCAAGTCCCCAGCCCTGCGTGCCTGTGTCCCTGGGGGGCGCACTGAAGTCTTGGAGGACACTCCCTCCTTCCATCACTTCATCAGTGGAGCTCAGAACACCCAGGGATGTACTCTCATGCACTTGGCTGTTTTCAGTGGAAGTTATGCCATATTGGATGAGGTCATGCGCTGGTCGGATGCCTACAGCCTCCCTAGCCTTTGGGACACCAAGGACGAACATGGCTTGAGACCATTGCACATAGCCCAGCTGGTCAACGACGGGCAGGTAGCCAAATACCTGTTGCGCAAGGGAGACCCAGTGATCTTGCAATCTTGGAACCGAGGAGGGGCAGGGAAGTTCAGCAAGCGAATGGCTGTGATGGAGGCTGGTATGAGCCGACAGAGCAGGAGCAGGACCAGCGTTAAGCCTCTGCCTCAACAGAAACAGATCCACACTCGGAACCTGATTGACTCCTATCCTGCCCCTATCTCATCTGCAGTCATACCACCAAATGTTGCTTCTGCTTCTGCTGCTGGTGGTGGTGCTGCTGCTGCTGCAGCCAACAGAAAGAGTGAGGCCCTCCATGAGGACATGAACAAAGTCCCCCGGTCTTGCCCCACACCCCTGTACAGAGTTATTCAAAAGAGGTTTCCAAATAAGCTCTCTGCCATGCTGCACATCCCTCTTCTATGTGCTGCTTTCTTGCTTACATTCTATCTAGGGCCAGCTCATGCTCTTATACAAACGGCATTCATTCTGGCTATTGTGCACTTGTGCGGCCAGCTGCTGATCTTCCATTCCATGTCCCGGAATCTGCAGTGGCCTGACATGGATTGCTGTAAGGGGCACATCAAGTCCTCATGAGGAAGAGGAAATAGCCTGGAATAGCCTCAAATAGCATGGAATAGCCTGAAACAGCCCGGCATGGATTGCTGTAAGGGGCACATCAAGTCCTCATGAGGTAGAGGAAAAAGCCTGGAATAGCCTCAAACAGCATGGAATAGCCTGAAACAGCCCAGCATGGATTGCTGTAAGGTGCACGTCAAGTCCTCATGAGGAAGGGGAAAAAGCCTGGGCTAGCCTGAAACAGCATGGAATAGCCTGACATGGATTGCTGTAAGATGCGCGTCAAGCCCTCATGGGGAAGAGGAAAAAGCCTGGAATAGCATGGAAAATCCTGGAATAGCCTGACATGGATTGCTGTAAGGTGCACGGCAAGTCCTCGTGAGGAAGAGGAATATTGTGAGCTTATGTGAACTGCTTCTTGTTGTTTATTGTAAGGTTATTTTGTAATTTATTCCGTGGTAAATTGTAAGTTTACTCTTTAGTTTATTCTGCAGTTTATTCGGTATCCTGCAGTTTATTCATTCTGCCTGCGAAGTGAACAAGGGTGGTAGGCTTTTACACCAAACTCCTGAGTGCGGAATGCAATCACGCAGTGTATTCAATACTCTGTCGTAGTCAGGCCTTTGCTGACCCAAGATAAGCCTGCTCCTGACGTTGCTGGTCCCATATGATTTGAATTTGAATCCCGAGCCGGTTTCTTTTACATCTTTGTAACCTCCTCACCAGGCGGAATCTGACAGAGATAAGATAACCACCAATAGCGGCTCGAGCAGAATCTATGCTTGTAACTGACATCGAGTTAAAAGCCCCTTTGCTGATAGTGCCTCTGCTGATCGTGCCTCTGCTGATTGTGCCTGTGCTATCTCTGTTGATGCTGATATGTTTTGTACTGCAATCTACTTGCATGGACAGTTCCCTCACTTAGGTGTTGGATATACTTGTGTCTTGGTATGGAGGAGCTTTGGCGCTGGATAGGAGCGGTGGGCTTGGAGGAGCAACATATGCATCTTGGTTGTGACTCTAGTTTGTTAGCAATGGAGATTTATCGACACGGGGTTTGCTGGCTGGTAACCCTTGTGACTGCCTTGGGCGAACCTTTTTTGTTCTCTCTGTCCCTTTACTTCAGTGAGCTTTCTTTGTTAAGTTTGTTACTTGTTGCAGTATGTTGTTGATATGCTCTCCTTAGTAACTTTCCAGTTATTTTAACTGTAAGGGAGGAATTGTGACAGTCTAGCCTAGTATTAGCCTCTCCTTCTTTGTAGCGTCCAAGTTGTTTTGACTGTGAAGGTAGGAGTTGTGATAGTCTAGACTAAGTATTAGCCTCTCCTCTGGTCAACTATGGATTGATCAACCACATTCTCGCTTGTGCATTGTTGCGCTCTATCTGGAGGAGCCTTTGGCCTCATGTGTGCGACATAATATATTTTTCTAGAGATGTGACTGTGTAGACACATTACCCCATCACGAGGAGTGTTGGAGCAAGGTGCTAGTGCAAGACTAGGTGTGTGTGTACTGCTAGGGGCAGGACCCCTATCAGACCCCCATCAGGAATCCAAATCCACTAGACGAAGAGTTGAGACCAGGGTACTTCAAATGGCCAAATTGGCCAGCGCTTTAGCGTACTTGTAAACAAAAAAACTGCGCTTTGTAGTGCAAAAAGCGCAAAAATTGCTTGCTGCGCCCACAGGCAGTTGCAAAAACTGCGCTTAAAGCGCAGAGGGTGTCAACGGAGTGTTGAAAAGGTCGTAGAGGCAATGAGTCTGGGGAGGCACTCTAGAAAGAGAAATGGGACATTACAGCAGAGAGAGCGTAGCTATAAATACACTCTGTCAAGGGTATAGTAATGCGTAAACCCTGAGTATAGCTGGAAGGAATGGTGAGCACAATCTGTGGTACAGCAGAGTGTGACGCAACTTCTTGGAAGGTATCGGAACACCTAGAAGGTTCCCGTACACCCCGCATACTCCGGAACTATTCGGTCAGCCAGACATCTTCTACCGGCGATCTGCTGACACTCCACCTATGTAGCAGCTGACTGAAAAGTTTGAATATAAAATAATATAAATAAGCTCATAGAAATAAAGCTTATAGCAGGTCTAAGAATATCCATCATCCAACGACTACTACAACTCTGTTCGTACCCACATCCTTGATCCAAGGATGTCTATATATCTATGTGGCTGCAGTTTTTGCGGAGCTGTAAAATTCTTACCGCTGAAAGTAATAAGGGGAAAGTAAAATATTATGTGAGGACAGCACATAATATAATCCAACCTTCAAGTTAATACTCATAGTACTAAGCATCCGGACATTTAATATAAACATAGAAGCTAGTTTATTCATATCACTTCTGACATTTATGTAGAAGATGGTATGAAGAATAAGTCACCACGATCATATCGAAATGTCTGATAAGCATAAAACTTATGTATAAGTCACTGTAAATTTCATCCACTGAAATAAAACTTGATGGGAAAAAATCCTTCACCTTAGATACTACTCTTAGCATAGCATCCATGACTAGGCTGGGATGAAAAAACCATGTGTAACTGGTTTCTTACTCAATGATTTAAGTAAGAAGATTTATGAAAGTTAATTATCATAAAATCCCCAGCTACGTCACTAACTAAGTGGAATGAACCTACTGACATACACCTGGAAGAGTATAGGTGTATGGAGGTACATCTGCAAGTACTACCGCAAGTACATCTGAAAGTACAACTGCAAAATACCCAGTATTTTCACTGAAAAATTCAAAGTGAAACTGAACTAGAAACTAACTACCAATCTCCACCTAATTCACTAATCATCTAGAGGTGGCTAGTGAATTCAACAAAGTGAAGCAGAAAGAAATAGCTGATATATGATAAACTCCACGTAATTAACCATCTGCCTATGGAACCAAGTGTCAGAAAACCATAAAATTGCTATAAGGGTGGTCTGAGTAAATTTCCACCTTCCACCGAAACCAATGACCACTTAAGAATTGACCAAGGAAGATATAAGACACTACTAAGAAAGCGCAAAGCAAACCAAAGCATGACTCTAACCAAACCAAAGTAGCCAGTGTTCATCAAATAGGACAACCTTGTAGGTCACCCTACCATGCATCTTGACATGGTCCCATAAAGGTCCTGGAGCCAATCCCTTGGTAAAGGGAGTAGCCGTGTCCTCCTTGATGTTGATGTACACCACCTTCACTCTCCCAACATACACCAAGCAGGCAAGCACGTCACTTTATCACATACCAACACTTCACATAATGGTGTATATTACCAATATGCATAGCGTTAGGCTCCAGCTTGTAGTTCTCTACCGAAGAAAGTGTACCTTAACCGGCACACTACATTGTGCTTGTCAATCTAGGTCAACCTTAAGTGGCTGAAACCACATCACTTCTTTGCAGACAAAAACAATTTCCAGAAGTGCAACCACTCTAGACTAAAAGCGTCTCGTATGTTTGCACTTACCCAAGTAACATCACTCAAGACAGCGGTATCAAACGTATGTCCACAATGAGAGACAATGGGCATAGGCACAGCGCACATGCTTCACCAATAGCAACAAGCATGGGAACACTGAGATGTGAGACATTCAGAGATGTAACACTCCTTTCAACACATACAGCACAAAAAGTGACAGTAAAGCCAAAGCAAAACTCAGATCAGACTATAGAAGCCCTTAGTACAGTCATGGTATAATGATTTCACAATAATGTGCAATCACTTGAGCGTATACTTTCAAACAAGAGAGAGTATAAGCATCATACAAGATCAATAAGATCAATGCATGCCTTGAACTGTCTGACATAACACATTTGCTTTTACCTTCTAAGGTAACAAACTAAGCACAATAAAACAGCTCTAACTATTTAACTTCAACATACACGACATGAGCCGTCACGTCCAAGTTAAGGAATGTATGAGCAGCACTAAAGGTGAGCAGCACATTACCATGCAGTTACTCCCAGTAGAAGAGTTGAGCTTGCAGATACTTCTTCACTGAAAATGGTGCACATCTCACACAAAGTTGGTGACACGAGCGCTAGTGCCTCCAGTGGGGTGCATCCAGCTGCTGCAAATACATGCAAGTACCGCTGCGACGCAAAAACCAGACATGCACCTACTCATGGGTGACTCCCATGTGACAGTCAGGTTGGGACAGCCTAGTATATCAAATCCAAATTTATGTTTAACCAAATCTCCACCTAATTCACTGAACACAACTTCAATGAGTGTGATTATGTGAATTGAATTATGAGAAAAAGGTCATCATAACATCAGTCTATCACCCAGGCTGCAACCATCCCCAAAAAATCACTTGAGATGAAAATGCCTTGAACGGCTCTACAACCAACACTAGTACATCTAACACATGTACAACCAACAACCAAGAAGGAACATATTCCACAAATAATCTTTATCAGGTGGGTATCGCACCTGAATGAAACCTCACACTCACATGCACTCACTGGAACACATGTACAAGCACATCAGAAACTTGTAACGCATAAGCGACACTTGATTTTTCTCCACCTGTCTTGATAGTCCCATCTTAGAAGTAAGGGCTTGACACCTGGAACTCAGATACACCTTACTTGAGGAACATCAAGAGCATCGACAAGTGAAGCCGGTAAGAACTTGTGTGTTATACAAGCCAAACATGTCCAAAGACGAGAGACAATTATAATTCACACAATTCGAGGTTGTAGGTGTGTACATGAGGTTGTAGCCCTCAACAAATACACAACTCATGCAACCAACCATGAGACCTCCATCAACCAAGACAGTCACAAGTGACACCTACACAAACAACACATCCAAGGAACCACACTACATCATGAGTTCACACAACAATGCATTTCAACTATGTATCCCAACCATGCATTTCAACATGGCTGTGCTAAGGTTGTTGTGTGAAGGTTGCGCAAACAAGCATTCAACCATACATCCACCATGCAATTTAACATGCAATCCAACTATGCATTCAACCATGCATGCTGGCGTATGCATCCAACCAATCCAGAACATGAGCAAGTCAATCCAGTCAAGAGCTCTCAGCAGCAACAAAATCGCAGTAAGTAAGAACAAGCCAACCGAGCAAACCTAAGCAGATCGACTAGGCAGTCTCGCAGTCGACAGTTAAGTCGAAGGCAAGAGGCAGATCAGAGCAAAGGGAATCGCCGGTCGCAGGAAGCAAACTAAGTTGCAACAGTTTGGAACTGCTGTGCAAGAACTCTACCTGCCCGCATGCAACACGCCAACGCTACCAGTCCGCATGCATCCGCTTTAATTGTGAAACGGGCAACATGAGCTTCAACAAGGTAGCACGGACAGAAAAACCGGAACGGAACCGAAAGAGAACGAAGAAAGAGAGCTTGGCAAACAAAACCAGCGTGAAAAACAGAAGAGGAAGAATAAGGAATAGAGACGTCTTCACCTTGAGCGGCTATCCGAGCACTCCTGCGGAGGCCTAAAGCCGCAGGAGGTGCTAAGGGGAGATGGTCATAAACAGCCGAACAAAGCGGCGAATAAAGAGCAGAAGATTGTCAACGCTCCATGCAAATTCGGAGACAAGCTAAGGTCGCTTTCCCCAGGAGCCCCCAGTACATTTGCTGTACAGGGGCCCCGGCAGGCAACAATCCGGCAGGCTGTCCCAGCCCGAAGCATCCCTACCCGTGCTTGAAACTTTCAACAGACTGCACAGGTTCTATAGACCTGGCCTCCCCGTACCCACCCATTCGTTTTGCTACAGCACCTAGCTCATCAGAGTCTAAAGATGAAGGCATGATAGGTAGTGGGCCGGCTAGAGGCTGAACTACATCCGATTCGAACAGCGGATTATCAAGCACTGTAAAGTCAGCCCTAGAACCACCAACACCCGCTAAGCTACCGGAATGGAGGCGCGGGGAACTACTAGCGTCGGACCTTCGCGCTGAATGAATTGTGTACGGCATTTACACAGTACCAAGCTCCTCTACCTCACTACGATAAGCACGATAGCACCAGGTCTGGTCCTGAGGACCATGTTTACTACCTGGCCTATCTACAACTACCAGGGGAGGGGATACCTGTAGGGCGTCGTCCTCGTCTAAAGTCAGAATCACTGTTGACAGCAGTGTCTGCTCCACCTATCAAAGGACTCCCTTCATATACCGAGTGCCCAGGCGCAGGAGTTTGTACAAATTCCTCATAGTAAACGCAGTCACGCGAAACTACCACCTGGCGCATTGCCGGTACCCAAACATTCTAACCCTTGCTCACATCACTATAGCCCCAAGAACCGCCCCTCTTCAGACCTCGGGCCTAGCTTACTCCGCCTTTGCCATGCACTACTTAGTGTGACATAGCATGTTGAAAACAACAAGACGAAGTAAAGACACATCTAGGTAACACCAAAGAATAATTCCAAGAGGGGTACCGCCTCTTGAGATAATTTATTCTTCTAATCAGGTCACTACAAAACTCGTGTAGTCCTCTCCTTTCTCAAGCACGTATCATATGCCATTGCGAATCTACCAAACAAGACTTAGCTTGGCTTAGTAGAAAGCGAAGGAGAGCACGTAGTTCCTAGAAGACCTCGGTTATGCACCAGCTGCATACAAGCTATTCTTCTGGAGTGCAAGGAGTAGGAGGAGAGGGAGAAGCGGCGCAGGGGCGCCAGAGTTGGACGTAGTAGAAACGTGGCAGCGAGGTGGTCGGCCTTCCCGTAGTAGGTGCACGTGAGTGCTGCCCGACCTGCTCCAGGAAACCTCCACCTCGACCACCGCGGTCGCTATTACATCCAGCTCCTCTTCCTCAGCCATCGCGGCCGCGTCCACCAGATGTGGGAGGGGGTACATGCATACATGTAAACGGGTGAGGGAGTTATAGCATTTGAATGGAGGATGCGAAGCGTGGTCAATAGACGATCCCGTGTTAAAGATGATCCTAATGACTACCTCGTGGTACATGAGCTCGGTAGCTTTCACCATCAAGTTATGCGCACGCAAAGGAGCAAAGCACTCATGAACTGCAACTAAAGTCATACGGGACAAAGCATCATACTCGGAGATGTAATCCCCAACACTAGCTAGTTCCTGGATCAAAAGATCTACATCCGAATCTTCGAGAATCAGGGGCGAATCAGGGGGGCAGTGCAAGTCCGGCAGGGTCGCGTAAAATCTAAGTCACAGTCACCAGAGAAGCTTTCGACCTATTCGCATCAGCATCATCAAGGGCATACGCCTCCGACTCACCGGGTTGGGGGCAACCCTGCTGTCCGGGAGGAGCAGCAGTGTTACCCCCGGCTCCAGCCTCGATTGCCAGAGCTTTCCCTTGCCCTCCACCTGGAGGACGCGACAGCGTGGTAGCACGGTGAGATGCTGCAGGAAGCAGCTCCTCAATCCAGTCGTGGTCAGCTCTTGAGCAGCTGGATCAGGTGCGCCAGAGCGTCTGGATGGGTCCACATACTCAAGAGTCCTCACAGACGCTTTGTAAAGCCAGCGTCAAAGAGATCTCGCATCCATGTGCGCCAGATGGCGACATTGAAGCGAGTCAGCCTCTCGATATGAGAAAACTGGATACTACCAGACCTCATTGTGGATCCCGCGTCCCCGCGGATCCCGCGCACAGTGGTGCAGCGCCAAGGTGGGCCGATAACCTGTCAACGGAGTGTTGAAAAGGTCGTAGAGGCAATGAGTCTGGGGAGGCACTCTAGAAAGAGAAATGGGACATTACAGCAGAGAGAGCGTAGCTATAAATACACTCTGTCAAGGGTATAGTAATGCGTAAACCCTGAGTATAGCTGGAAGGAATGGTGAGCACAATCTGTGGTACAGCAGAGTGTGACGCAACTTCTTGGAAGGTATCGGAACACCTAGAAGGTTCCCGTACACCCCGCATACTCCGGAACTATTCGGTCAGCCAGACATCTTCTACCGGCGATCTGCTGACAGAGGGGGTCAAAAAGTAAGCGCTCAAAAGCGCAAAAGCGCGCGCTTTGGATTACCCTGATCCAAATCCACTAGATGAAGAGTTGAGACTTGAATATATGAGTCGCGATGGTGCAAAATTGTCAGCGGTAATTGTCAGGAAAGAGTTGGCATTCTCGAATAAGAGGCTCCAGAATGATTAAATTCTGGGTACGAAGTACGAACTATCGGTTCCGGTACATAGGAACTCAAAATCAAAACGAGGGCGTGACCGCCCTTGTGTTGGATTGGACCAAGGGATCCGCTGGGGATGGGGATGGGGATGGCCGGATGGGTAGCCCCGTTGAAAGTAGGGTTGTTTTGTGTGCGGTGCGAGGTGTGCGGTGTATCTAACCTTGTTGCTGCCCTCGTGAACCTTGTTGCTGCCCTCGTGGCTGTTCTTGCGAAATGTGTGTCTTGTATACCGCGCTTTGGTACACAGTCGCGCGTTACCACATAAACTGGGGCTGTGCACCTTTCGACAGTGACTAGGCATTCTTCTTCGGGATGACTTGAGTACTTGACTGTCGAATCCCAACGTCAAGTGGTTCGGGGCGCAGTTTGACTTCAATCTACCTGGAAGACGAGGTGACGTGACTGAAGATACATCTTGTCTGAAATTTGCTTCGAGTCGGAGAATGGTTGACTGTATTTGCGAGTTTATCGAGCTGCCTGCTGTTTGCAAACGTCAGTTGGTGCGGTCTAAATGCACTTTGTAGGGCGAAACCTTAGGTTCCCTAGCGCATCCGTTTGGCGCATCCGTTTGGCGCACCCGTTTGGCGCACCCGGCAGTACGCCTGATGTACCAAAGTCGCTACCCATGGAGGGGCGGTAAATATATTGACCGCCCACTGAGCTGTTGGTTTTGGAATTATAAGCTTATGTATGGGCGGTCAGTTATGTACTTACGTTGTAGCCTTGTTGCTTATGAAGTAACAAACAAACAAAAAAGGGACATTTTGCAGGGTTGCTATTTTTAAGCAGTATTGAACGTGCCTATACTGTCATGCAAAGCATACATGAAGGTTGGCTTTAGTTGTAAGAATTTAATGCAGAAAAAATGAGACCAATCAGAGGTCGGGTTGATTTTTGGGATTTTTGACAAGGTGTTGCATGTGAGGGCTGGGCAGTATGAGCCGTTCAGGTCTGGGCTGCACCCGACGCGGGGGGGTTGTCGGGTGTGTCGGGGTGGATGCCTACAGCGTGGGTCGGCATGCATTGGGCTGGCCGGGTGGTTATGCGTTGTGTGGGTATGACACGAATGTAGCGCAGTTTGAGAGCGCATGTGGCATGTGCTTTGGGAGAATAGGTGAGCATAGGGTCTCAATAGCCGCTCTGCCCATGATTTGGAATGGCTGGGCCTAGAGTTGCGCCTGGCCATGGAGAATGGAGATAAGTGGCCACCATAGTGCAACGCTGCTGCCCCCTAGGTCGAAGCACGAATCTGAAAGCTGCGTTGGTCGAAGCTCTGCAGCTTCTCAGGGTGGTGTCACCTTCTTGGGTAGCGAGTTAGTTCTTACTTGTGTAGCTTCGCAGCTCCGTAGAAGGAAAGGTTGGTACTTAGGTAGCTATAAATAGCAAGTCACTTTGGCTGAGACGGGGGTCGGAAGTGCACCAGTTATCAATTCCGCATTTCGAAGGTCAGCATATGCTCGATTTCCACGTTCGCAAGCAGCACGTCCAGCAGGTTGCAGGCGATGGGCCCCTAGGTTAGAGCATGTAGCTCAAAGCTGCGCTGGTCCAAACTCCACAGGTTCGCAGGGTGGTGTTACCCACTTGGGCTGATCCGTAATTAATTTTGAAGCTTCGCAGGTCTGCAGAACGAATGATCAGCACTGAGGCATGCTATTAATAGCAAGATTGGCAGATTCAGAGGTTGGAAGAGCACCAGTTCAATTCAATTGCGTAGTTCGAAGTTAGCATTAGCGCAATTTGCACGTTGCGCGCAAGTAGCAGGTCCAGCCGCGATGGGAGTTTGCAGGCGATGGCTCAGGGTCGGACGGAAACGCGAATGTTGCATGTTGCATGGACAGTTGGCTTGCGGCGGATAGTTCTTTCTACGCGAACCCTTTAGGTTCTTCATGGCTCTTCATCCGGTTACTCGTTTTTGTTACACTAGTTGGTCGGCCCCCTTGACTTTGAGTGACTCGGTGTAACTCTTGAGTCTCTCCTAAATTGAGGGCGGTAACTATATTGACCGCCCCGTAAGCTGTTGGTTTTTGGAATTATAAGCTTACGTGTTGGCGGTCAGATGTGTACTTATGTTGTAGCCTTGTTGCTTACAAAGTAACAAACAAAACAAACAAACAAAAAAAAGGGAATATGTACTTATGTTGTAAAAAGGGGTTATGTACTTATGTTGTAGCCTTGTTGCTTTCTAAGTAACAACAAAGTAACAAACAAACAAATAAGGGACATTTGCAGTGTTACTATTTAAAGCAGTATTGAACGTGCCTCTACTGTCATGCAGAGCATAAGGTTGGCTTTACTTGTAATAATTTGATGCAGAAAAAATGAGACCAATCAGAGGCCGGGTTAATTTTAGGGGATTTTGAGAAGGTGTTGCATGTGTGGGCTGGGCAGTAAGAGCCGTTCAGGTCTGGGCCTGACCCGACGCGAGGGGGTGGTCGGGTGTGTCGGGGTGGATGCCTGTAGCGTGGGTCGGCATGCATTGGGCTGGCCCGGGCTGGCCGGGTGGTTATGCGTTGTGTGGGTATGACACGAATGTAGCGCAGTTTGAGAGCGCATGTGGCATGTGCTTTGGGAGAATAGGTGAGCATAGGGTCTCAATAGCCGCTCTGCCCATGATTTGGAATGGCTGGGCCTAGAGTTGCGTCTGGCCATGGTGAATGGAGATAAGTGGCTACCATTGTGCAACGCCGCTGCCCCCTAGGTCGAAGCACGAATCTGAAAGCTGCGTTGGTCGAAGCTCTGCAGCTTCTCAGGGTAGTGTCACCTTCTTGGTTAGCGAGTTAGTTCTTACTTGTGTAGCTTCGCAGCTCCGCAGAACGAACGATTGGTACTTAGGTAGCTATAAATAGCAAGTCACTTTGGCTGAGACGGGGGTCGGAAGTGCACCAGTTATCAATTCCGCATTTCGAAGGTCAGCATATGCTCAATTTCCACGTTCGCAAGTAGCACGTCCAGCAGGTCGCAGGCGATGGCCCCCTAGGTCAGAGCACGTAGCTCAAAGCTGCGCTGGTCCAAACTCCACAGGTTCGCAGGGTGGTGTTACCCACTTGGGCTGATAGTAATTAATTTTGAAGCTTCGCAGGTCTGCAGAACGAATGATCACTACTGAGGCATGCTATTAATAGCAAGATTGGCAGATTCAGAGGTTGGAAGAGCACCAGTTCAATTCAATTGCGTGGTTCGAAGTTAGCATTAGCGCAATTTGCACGTTGCGCGCAAGTAGCAGGTCCAGCCGCGATGGGAGTTTGCAGGCGATGGGCTCAGGGTCGGACGGAAACGCGAATGTTGCATGTTGCATGGACAGTTGGCTTGTGAAGGACGGTTCTTTCTACGCGAACCCTTTAGGTTCCCCACGACTCCGCACCCGGTTACTCGTTTTTGTTACACTCACGTGACTTTATGGTCGGCCCCCTTTTAACAATTTTGAGTTTGAGTGACTCAGTGTAACTCTGGAGTCTCTCCTACATTGAGGGCGGTAACTATATTGACCGCCCCCTGTGCTGTTGGTTTTTGGAATTATAAGCTTATGTACGGGCGGTCAGTTATGTACTTATGTTGTAGCCTTGTTGCTTTCAAAGTAACAACAAAGTAACAAACAAACAAATAAGGGACATTTTGCAGTGTTGCTGTTTACAGCAGTATTGAACATGCCTCTATTGTCATGCAGAGCATACACTGAGGTTGGCTTTAGTTGTAATAATTTGATGCAGAAAAAATGAGACCAATCAGAGGTCGGGTAAATTTTAGGGGATTTTGAGAAGGTGTTGCATGTGTGGGCTGGGCAGTATGAGCCGTTCAGGTCTGGGCCTGACCCGACGCGAGGGGGTGGTCGGGTGTGTCGGGGTGGATGCCTGTAGCGTGGGTCGGCATGCATCGGGCTGGCCGGGTGGTCATGCGTTGTGTGGGTATGACACGAATGTAGCGCAGTTTGGGAGCGCATGTGGTATGTGCTTTGGGAGAATACCGTGGGTGAGCATAGGGTCTCAATAGCCGCTCTACCCATGATTTGGAATGGCTGGGCCTAGAGTTGCGCCTGGCCATGGAGAATGGAGATTAGTGGCTACCATTGTGCAACGCCGCTGCCCCCTAGGTCGAAGCACGAATCTGAAAGCTGCGTTGGTCGAAGCTCTGCAGCTTCTCAGGGTAGTGTCACCTTCTTGGTTATCGAGTTCGTTCTTACTTGTGTAGCTCCGTAGCTCCGCAGAAGGAACGATTGGTACTTAGGTAGCTATAAATGGCAAGTCACTTTGGCTGAGACGGGGGTCGGAAGTGCACCAGTTATCAATTCCGCAGGTCGAAGGCCAGCACATGCTCAATTTCCACGTTCGCAAGTAGCACGTCCAGCAGGTTGCAGGCGATGGGCCCCTAGGTCAAAGCACGTAGCTCAAAGCTGCGCTGGTCCAAACTCCACAGGTTCGCAGGGTGGTGTTACCCACTTGGGCTGATAGTAATTAATTTTGAAGCTTCGCAGGTCTGCAGAACGAATGATCACTACTGAGGCATGCTATTAATAGCAAGATTGGCAGATTCAGAGGTTGGAAGAGCACCAGTTCAATTCAATTGCGTAGTTCGAAGTCAGCATTTGCGCAATTTGCACGTTGCGCGCAAGTAGCAGGTCCAGCCGCGATGGGAGTATGCAGGCGATGGGCTCAGGGACGGACGGAAACGCGAATGTTGCATGTTGCATGGACAGTTGGCTTGTGAAGGACGGTTCTTTCACTCGAACCCTTCAGGGCTAAATGGCTCTGCATCCGGTTACTCGTTTTTGTTACACTAATTGTCCGGCCCCCTTTTGATTGTGTGACTCGGTGTAACTCTGGAGTCTCTCCTACATTGAGGGCGGTAACTATATTGACCGCCCCCTAAGCTGTTGGTTTTTGGAATTATAAGCTGATGTACGGGCGGTCAGTTATGTACTTATGCTGTAGCCTTGTTGCTTTCGAAGTAACAACTAAGTAACAAACAAACAAATAAGGGACATTTTGCAGTGTTGCTGTTTAAAGCAGTATTGAACGTGCCTCTACTGTCATGCAGAGCATACATGAAGGTTGGCTTTAGTTGTAATAATTTGATAGAGAAAAAATGAGACCAATCAGAGGTCGGGTTGATTTTAGGGATTTTTGAGAAGGTGTTGCATGTGTGGGCTGGGCAGCATGAGCCGTTCAGGTCTGGGCCTGACCCGACGCGAGGGGGTGGTCGGGTGTGTCGGGGTGGATGCCTGTAGCGTGGGTCGGCATGCATCGGGCTGGCCGGGTGGTTATGCGTTGTGTGGGTATGACACGAATGTGGCACAGTTTGGGAGCGC
Organism: Microglena sp. YARC; assembly: GCA_022414725.1. Classification (NCBI taxonomy): domain Eukaryota; kingdom Viridiplantae; phylum Chlorophyta; class Chlorophyceae; order Chlamydomonadales; family Chlamydomonadaceae; genus Microglena; species Microglena sp. YARC. The sequence goes on along the minus strand of CM039465.1, from coordinate 41,523,221 downwards.
ATGTGGCATGTGCTTTGGGAGAATACCGTGGGTGAGCATAGGGTCTCAATAGCCGCTCTGCCCATGATTTGGAATGGCTGGGCCTAGAGTTGCCCCTGGCCATGGAGAATGGAGATTAGTGGCTACCATTGTGCAACGCCGCTGCCCCCTAGGTCGAAGCACGAATCTGAAAGCTGCGTTGGTCGAAGCTTTGCAGCTTCTCAGGGTAGTGTCACCTTCTTGGGTAGCGACTTAGTTCTTACTTGTGTAGCTTCGCAGCTCCGCAGAAGGAACGATTGGTACTTAGGTAGCTATAAATAGCTAGTCACTTTGGCTGAGACGGGGGTCGGAAGTGCACCAGTTATCAATTCCGCATTTCGAAGGTCAGCATATGCTCAATTTCCACGTTCGCAAGTAGCACGTCCAGCAGGTTGCAGGCGATGGTAGAAGCTCAGAGGTAGAAGCTCAGAGCAGATCGAAGGTAGAAGCTCAGAGCACTTAGCTCGAAGGTCATTGCTAGCTGCGCTGGTCTGAGCTCAGAGCTGCGTTGGTCGAAGCTCCGCAGGTTTACCAGGGTGGTAATACCCACTTGGGTAGATAGACGGTTATTATTTGTGTAGTTTCGCAGGTCTGCAGAACGAACGATTGGAACTTCGATGGCTATTAATAGCAAGTAATTTTGCGGATAAGGAGGTCGGAATTGCACCAGTGGTCAATTGCGAAGTTCGAAGGTTGGCATATGCGCAATTCCCACGTTCGCAAGTAGCATGTCCGCAGTTTGTAGGAATGCAGGGACGGCAGGTGATTTGGGTCGGAAATTGCTGAAAAGGCATGGACAGTTGGCTTGCGGCGGATGCTTCTTTCACGCGAACCCTTCAGGGCTAAATGGCTCTGCATCCGGTTACTCGTTTTTGTTACACTAATTGTCCGGCCCCCTTTTGATTGTGTGACTCGGTGTAACTCTTGAGTCTCTCCTACATTGAGGGCGGTAAACACCCGCTGAACAGCTGTACAGCAGGGTTGTTCAGGACGCTGCGTCCTCCATTGCAGACACAACGTCGTTGAAGAATCCGCTGCATCGCAGAGCGCAACGTGGGGAGGGGCCGTTGACCAAAAGGAAGGGTCCGCTGCCTTGCAGGACGCAGGCTATAACAAACTTAGAAGAAGTGTCCATTCATCCATTGCATTGATATTCTCAACAGCTGTCGAGTAAATCCGGAGTTAACAATTATGATACAGAGGATAGAAACCATAGTTCAACGTACACTAACTTATTAAACAATAGGGATGCTATTAAATGCAAAGCAAGACTACGTCTTAGAGCCCACAACTTAAATGTCGAATCAGAAAGGAGTACCTCTCGTTCTGGTAGAATTTGCAGGTGCTACGATATGGCGGTTGATGGTAGAAGAGTAGTCGAAGATGAATTTGCATTTCATATTAGAATGTCCATTATACGCTGAGGATTGGAAATTAATTTTTGGAAAAATGAACATTGAACCTGAATTGGTGGATAAATACTCTTGTATGGAGCTGGTCATGAATCGTGATTCCTTTGAATGATGGAAATACTTAATTCAATTTATAAAAAAATGCGATCATAATCGCACAATTAAATTATTATCCCGGCTGAGGTGATGATTTAATAATATTGTAGAATTAATTATCACTGTAGCACGAACTCAGGGCCCCCGTCGGTTAAACGATTGTTTGGGGCTCAGTTCGTCAGTGCTTTTTATTTGTAAGCCCCTCCTACACGGTTGGGCAAGTCCCTTTAGCCTACTTGGCCTACCCCTGGACTGTAACATACACACACACAGCAAGTGCCAATTGCATTGATGGAACTCTACACCTTAAAGTCCCTCAAAACAACTGTCGAGTAAGTTAAGTGATGAAAATGATAAATGGGGCGATGAAAATGATAAATCAATTGATGAAATTGAAACACTTTTGTCAACTTATTGTATCATGGGTGGCAAGTGCCTTCCATGATACAATAAGGAGTACCATAAGAGCACAGCAGCATTATATGAGCTGTACATCAGCCATACAGCAGCAGGCACATTAGTGACTCGAAGTCCTGCGAGGGATTTTTTGAAAAATGCTCAATGCAGTTGCAGGGCAAAGCATGTTAAGGCATATACTGCTCATGCCCGGCTGCTGTATGGCTGATGTACAGCTCATATAATGCTGATGTAGTGATGTACGGCTGCTAAATTATGTAGAATGCTGATGTTATGCTGACGCTGATATACCATGTAACCAAACATGAAAAGACTGGAGCCATGTAAGGAAGTCCAAATCCAAGTGCGTATACCATGTGCTAGTGTATCTCGATGTGCTGGTCTTACCACGAGCTATGTGTATCTCCATGTGCTGATCATACCATGAGTTATGTGTTTGGGTCAACATAGGCCTGTCTACTACAATGTAATGAATGACTTGGCTTGGGTCAACAAAGGCCTGTCTACGAAATTGTATTGAATAAACTACGTGATTGCATTCCGTACTCAGGAGTGTGGTGTAGTAGCCTACTACCATACCCATGTTCACTTCGCTGGCAGAATGAACAAACTGCAGGATACAGAATAAACTACGGGATACACTATCGAGCAAACTAATAATAATCAACAAGCAGCAGTTCACCTAAGCTCACCTCCCGCCCTGATCTCACGCACTGCATCGCAGGTTACTTCATCAGACCCTGGCGGACAGGGCATCACTGCCGACATCAATCGCGCCGAACTCGTGGCAATCCAACAAGCACTCATACACTCCGAAATAGATGAAGAACTCACCATCTACTCCAACAGCTTATGTTCCTTGCAGCTTATTAACCTGCACATTTACCATCCCAGCAGGACCCGGGAAAACAAACACCGCGACCTCCTGCAAGACATCGCCATCCACATTATCAACAGACACAACGCTGCTGCTACCACACGCCTGCTTAAGGTCCGATCTCACTCAGGAATCATAGGGAATGACGAGGCAGACACGCTCGCGAAAAGAAGCGACGACAGGATACAATGTAATTGGGCCAGTTAAAACAGGGGAACATGCGCACCTCAATATGCGTTGGCCGTCTGTCCAGCCCCCCAAATCTATTAATGGGGACCAGCCCCCCCGGCACCCGGCCAACAATCTCACCGAGGGTATCAAGGCTAACCTCCCCACCCCCCTGCACACCGGGCATGCCAACACCATGGGCATATACTCCTCCATGTGGGAGCAAGCCAACCCCTTCCTCCTCCCTTAGGCTAGTAATCGTTTCTGGCAATCCACCGACATCAAATGGTGGCAAAAAATACAAATCCACAAGGCTAGGTGGGGACGCCTATGGACTAGGAAACTGGCATACAGATACAAACGCCCCTATGGTACCAGCACTAGCCCCCCCTCTGATGATAACTGCCCTCTTTGTCGCAAAGCACAGGACGGAGCTGGTCATATTCTTGCTGGGTGCAGCCACCCTGTCTTCAAAGGAATGTATATCAACAGACATAATAAGGCGGTCCAACTCATCCAAAATGCAGTAGCCAAAGGAGCTCTGGGGGCTCTCCCCATGTACATGGATGCAGGCACTTGTGAAGCGACCTCCGACATTCCCACGAGACCCCCAACCACCCTCAAACCCCCTGATCTTCCCCAAGCCACATGGGATAAATACAGGCCTGATCTCCTCCTCATTGACGACGAATCCAAACCAAGAAAAGCCTACCTAGTTGAACTGGGCTACTGCTCAGACACTAACCACCACATCAAATTCCAGGAAAAGAGCGTTCAGCATAAGGAGCTCCAACGTATCCTTCAACAACAAGGATTCCTTGTCCACTACCTAGTCTTCACAATAGGTACCACTGGTACCATACCAATCACAACTCTTACCAATCTCTCCACCTTAAGGATCAGTCACGAACACATAGACAAACTCATATCTAAGCTGCACATAGAATCTATCGCCTCCTGTACCAGCATTCTTGCCACAAGTCGCATGAAGGAGTCCCTCCCACCTGGAGGGTGACACTTACTATGTCTGCCATGGTGACTTTCCCCAACTGCGGCGTACGGGAGGGTCCCCTTAACACCACGCCCCTCCAGGCGTTATCTTTTTTTTCCATCATCTGCCGCCTGCTGCCCCCTCACCCCCCCGGCGCACCTCCCCCACAGCTAGATCTGCGTCCTTAGACATCCCAGATGCGAGATTCTCCTCCCTAACACCTCTCGCCCTGATCTTTCCCTCTCTCACGAGGACTTGACGGTTGGCTCAATGGTAGAGGTCGTTGAAATCGGAAGGAGCGGGGTTCAAATCCTTACAGGTGCGCTGAAGTGCGGTCGCTATCAACTGCCAGGGCAGCTTTGTCCAGGTAAAGTAGTGGGTCGTTCCCTACCGTAAGACGGGGCTCCCTTAATACCACGCCCTACCAGGTGATATCGTAACTTGTTTAATGATAATGATAAGGCCTGGTGGGGCGTGGTGTTAAGGGAACCCGTCGTGTGCGGGTAGGGAGCGGTCTTCTACCTCAACTGGACAAGCTACCATCGCGGTTGACAACGACCTGCAACGCTAAGAGCGACCGTAGGGGGAATCGAATCCCCGACCCTTCGTCCTCATAGTGATTCGGTCGACCACTAGACCAATGTATATCACTGGAAGGGGCTATAACTTGTGTATCATATGTGTGATCACTGTAGTTATATCCGTGCATGCATGCCCGTGTGTCTATCAGGGCTTTTATTTTTTGCCCTTCTCAGTAGCTTCAAGGTAGCTCCCTGAGCCAGCCACTGTGCTTCACCAAATTCAGTTATGAGCAGCTGGTTAAGTTTCTTTTGCCGCTCCCTCGTGAAGACTTGCCGTGTACATTACAGCAATCCATGTCAGGCTATTTCAGACCAGGGTACTTCCAAGCGCGCGCTTTTGTGCGCTGCCTTTTTGAGCCCCACTGCGCATTTCGCGCAGTTTTTTGCTACCCCCTGTGGGCGCAGCAAGCAATTTTTTCGTTTTTTGCACTACAAAGCGCAGTTTTCTTCTTCTTCAAGTGCGCTTAAGCGCTGGCCAGTTTGGTCAATGGAAGTACCCTGTTTCAGACTCTACCATGCTGTTTCAGGCTATTCCAGGCTTTTTCCCCTTCCTCATGAGGACTTGACGTGCCCCTTACAGCAATCCATGTCAGGCTATTCCATGCTGTTTCAGGCTAGCCCAGGCTTTTTCCCCTTCCTCATGAGGACTTGACGTGCACCTTACAGCAATACATGCTGGGCTGTTTCAGGCTATTCCATGCTATTTGAGGCTATTTCAGGCTATTTCCTCTTCCTCATGAGGACTTGATGTGCCCCTTACAGCAATCCATGCTGGGCTGTTTCAGGCTATTCCATGCTATTTGAGGCTATTCCAGGCTATTTCCTCTTCCTCATGAGGACTTGATGTGCCCCTTACAGCAATCCATGCTGGGCTGTTTCAGGCTATTCCATGCTATTTGAGGCTATTCCAGGCTATTTCCTCTTCCTCATGAGGACTTGATGTGCCCCTTACAGCAATCCATGCCGGGCTGTTTCAGGCTATTCCATGCTATTTTAGGCTATTCCAGGCTATTTACTCTTCCTCATGAGGACTTGATGTGCCCCTTCCAGCAATCCATGCCGGGCTGTTTCAGGCTATTCCATGCTATTTTAGGCTATTCCAGGCTATTTCCTCTTCCTCATGAGGACTTGATGTGCCCCTTACAGCAATCCATGCCGGGCTGTTTCAGACTCTTCCATGGTATTTTAGGCTACTCTAGGCTTTTTCCTCTTCCTCATGAGGACTTGACATGCATCTTACAGCAATCCATGTCAGGCAGCTGCAGATACCGGGGAACGGATTTAAAGCTCAGCAGCTGGCCGCACAACTGCATGATAATCGGAATGAATGCCGTTTGTACAAGAGCACTAGCTGGCCTCAGGTAGAATGTAAGCAAGAAAGCAGCACATAGAAGAGGGATGTGCAGCATGGCAGAGAGCTTATTTGGAAACCTCTTTTGAATAACTCTGTACAGGGGTGTGGGGCAAGACCGGGGGACTTTGTTCATGTCCTCATGGAGGGCCTCACTCTTTCTGTTGGCTGCTGCAGCAGCAGCAGCAACACCAGCAGCAGAAGCAGAAGCAACATTTGGTGGTATGACTGCAGATGAGATAGGGGCAGGATAGGAGTCAATCAGGTTCCGAGTGTGGATCTGTTTCTGTTGAGGCAGAGGCTTAATGCTGGTCCTGCTCCTGCTCTGTCGGCTCATACCAGCCTCCATCACAGCCATTCGCTTGCTGAACTTCCCTGCCCCTCCTCGGTTCCAAGATTGCAAGATCACTTGGTCTCCCTTGCGCAACAGGTATTTGGCTACCTGCCCGTCGTTGACCAGCTGGGCTATGTGCAATGGTGTCAAGCCATGTTCGTCCTACAACAGCGCCATTTTCGACGCATGCAGCGAAAGCACATCGGTGACTTCGGGTGTCCATTTCCCCGAATGAAAGCTATTCGCCAACAAGTAGTTCGCGCTAGTACTTCGTTGCCTAATTGTTCACCCTATCTCGGAATCGCTGGCAGAGCTTGGCAGGTTCGCAAGATTGACCCCTCGAAAAGGGTGCTAACAGACCCTCGAGCGACAGAAAGCTGCATACCCCTTCGCGTATTACAACTCAGTAGTTAACGTGCGATCGAGGAGTTATTGGTCACGCTTCAGTCTACGAAAAGTTCTGGGTGTCTGTCGGGATCGCTGGTTTGCGGTGAGCCGAGACATTTCGTCCACTGTACGCCTACATTTACCTGTAGTTCCGCTGCAAATCGTGTCTTTCGCCTACATTTAGCGAAATTGTCACTTCCCCGAGTGCTTGGTGTCCCAAAGGCTAGGGAGGCTGTAGGCATCCGACCAGCGCATGACCTCATCCAACATGGCATAACTTCCACTGAAAACAGCCAAGTGCATGAGAGTACATCCCTGGGTGTTCTGAGCTCCACTAATGAAGTGATGGAAGGAGGGAGTGTCCTCCAAGAATTCAGTACGCCCCCCAGGGACACAGGCACGCAGGGCTGGGGACTTGAGCAGCAGGTCTATGACATGCTTGGCTAAGTCTGTGCATCCCTTGCCAACCAGAAGCATCAGAAGATGATTCCCAGCCCTCCAGATGTCTGCCAGTTTCTGTGAAATCACATGTGTATCTACAGTGTTGGGCCCCTCCTCACTCGCGCTGTCTGAAAGCTGATGTTCAGCAGACAAGGTATGCAGCCATCGGCCCAGCGCGTGCACAATTTCAGCACCCCAAGGCTGCTCGACGCCTGGTGTTTTCAGGCCGTGGGGCATGTCTTGGGGGCGGAGGAGGCGCATAGAACACAGCTCCGGCTTCATCACTGCCAAGGCCTCGTTTAACAGAACCACAGTTCTGTCACCAATAATGGCTTTATCTCCAAGGTCCCGCACGATGATATTCAGTAACTCGCAAGAAGACCCACGAAGTAGGGTGTCCATGGGAAAATACACTTGGAGAGTGATACGGCCCTGTCCAGCCAGGCTTCCCGAGGGCTCATCCTCCACCCCAGACTGAACAACGTTGCACTCCAAGATGTTATTCCCAAGGCTTGCTTTGATGGCTGCACCCGTGGGAATCTCAGAGCACCGCAGGGGTAAGGACACAACATGGACACCCTCATCAGACTTGGGGAGAATCACAGCCAAGGGCATGTCGCGCAGCAAGGCCGTACGACGCTCGCTAGTGGCATTTACCTTAACAGAAATATCCATGCCTGCAGGCAGCCGAAGCCAAGCCAGCCACGAGCAAGGTTTGACAGCCTGGAGCACCTCTGGAGCTGACGCATTTGTATCCCGGGAACCATCAGGGCGGATGCGGACCCCAACCAGTAGGCTACCGCGCTGAAACACTATATCTGTGACGATGTATCCGGGGTTCTCCGCCTCAAACGCTTCCTTCAGCCTGATCTCTGCATCAGGGGCCAGATCATCCGGATCAGCGTCGGGGATTCGCAGCCACACGGTGTGGTGCTTGGGCATTGCAGGTGCGCCGTAGGTACCCTTCTTGATTGCGTCGATCATGTCATAGATCTCTTCGTCGCTCGACTCATCATAGGGCTCCTCAGGTGCAGCCATGACAGAGGGCGCTTCGGCAGGAGTCATGATAGAAGGGATGACGGAGGCAGGCATGACAAAAGGGATGACAGAGGGCTCCTCTGGGGCAGCCGTGATTGAGGGGATGGCAGAGGCAGGCATGACAGAGGGCTCGGCAGGGGCAGCCGTGAGGACCGTCTTGGAATCAGCGGTAGGATAGTAGGAGTTAAGGAAGAGAGAGCGTGCCTCCAGTTCACTGCGCAATCGTAGCACGGTGCCGATCGTCAAGGACAGCTGAGGTAGACAGGAGAATACAATTGTTGGGCTGCGGGTAACCCAGTACGGCACCATGGCCATCAAGATTAGGGAAACCAGCAATCCATATTTGAAGCGGATGTTCAGCGCAAAGATCCCACCGGCAGACATGCATGTAAAGACCAGCCAAGAGCCTGTGCTTCTAATGGGGCCCTCCCACAGGTGGGCGCCAGCTGGAAGCCAGGCTGGCCCACACCACATCCACACAGCCAGGGACAGAAACCTCAGCATGGCTCCGATGAATACTGCCGGCTCTACCCATTGCCAGCGACGCATGAGGATAGCCAGCAAGGTGAATGCAGTACCCACAGGTGCCCCTGGCACCAGAAGAATGCACCAAATCAGATGTTGGCTCAAGCCCTCTGTGTGCAAAAGGCAGTAGATGCTCTTGGCGCAAAAGCCGGCGCTTATAAAAAGGAGACACCCAAACCGTTGTTGGACTTGCAGGGCTACAAATTGCTTCTCTAGAGCACTATCAGCAAAGCCGAAGATGCACTCCCAGAGGCCTTCTAACAGGGTGGGCTTCCTCACATCCCCTAGAGCCTTGGTGCAATGCTCTCCCTCAGCAATACCAGCGTACCCGGAGAAGGCTTTTGGGGAGTTTACATACTGCCTGGGATTCCTTGCTTGCTCGGGGAGTGCAGCAGCTTCAATGGGACGGCTATCACCCTCTCCCATCAAGTGTCTCGTGATGGCTGAGCTAGTCGGCTGGCTCCTCGGCAATTAGTGGCAAAGCACAACGAAGACGCACTTGCAGACCTCCTCGTAGTCACTTTCAGGAAGGCAGCGGAGCTTGTGGTAGCCGTACTGGGGGTGGAGGTGGGTGTGTGAGGTGGGGTGTGTGTGTGTAGGGGGTATGTGCGAGGATGGGGATGAGTGTGGAAGTGTGGCGGAATGCCCATGACAGTTCGTGGCAAAGCAATGCGAAGATGCACTTGCGGTCCTCCTCGTAGCCACTTTCAGGAATGCCGCGGAGCTTGTGGTAGCCGTACTGGAGGTGGAGGTGGGGGTGTTGGAGTGTGTGCGTGTGGTAGTGGTTGGTGGTGGTGGTCGGTGGAGGGGGGTTGGGGGGGTTGTGTGTGCGTGTAGTGGTTGTGGGTGGTGGTGTGGTTAGTGGAGGTGTGTGTGGGGGTGGGGGTGGGGGTGGGGCTGGGGGGGGTGGGGGTGGGGGGGGGGGGTAGTTGGGGGTAGTTGGGGATGGGTGGGGGGGTGGGGGGTGGGGGGGAGGGTATGCGTGACGATGGGCATGAGTGTGGAAGTGCAGCGGAATGCCCATTACAGCTAGTGGCGAAGCAATACGAAGATGCACTTGAGGACATCCTCGTCATCAGCGCCGAGAAGGCCGCGGAGCTCATTGTAGCCTTACTGGGCAGCGAGTACAATTTGAATACTAGTAGGAGGGGGGGGGGGGGGGGGAACTCAGGTACTGGCGGGTACTGGGGGTGGAGGTTGAGGTGGCGGGTCGGGTTGGGTTGGGGTTGTGGGTCCTCAACAATTAGTTGCATCACATATTTACTCATTGAGCCCGGACGCATTCCCTCCAAGTGATTCCACAGCTCAAGCAGCTACAACATGACTATGCGGCGGTATGCAAACTCGGTGCGGCTGTGGTGCTGACAGGGCGACAGAAACAACGTAAGACCCAAAATTCCGGCTCTATATTGATGTGGTTGGCATGTGCTGGTGATGGTGGGTCGCTAGCTTAATGCTCACGGTGCTGCAAGAACGAGAGTATACGTTCCATATGCCTTAAAATATGCTGCCCTGAGAATAAAGGAAGCAGCAAAACGACCCAGATGACGATTGAAACAACAAATATCTCAGCAAGTATCTGCCCCTCATTGCCCTCTAGCCCAGGGTGCCTGGGGTGTCCAGAGGGACCCCCAGGGGCTACGGGGCGAAGCTCAAGTTCGAGTTCAAATTCGTGAGTGGACGGTGTGGATCCCCTTGCTGGCTCTTCTACTCATACTCGTGCATTAGCTTATTTCAGGTCTGGCACAAGAACGAGGGAGCGGAGCTGTCTAGAAGCGCGTAGCCCCCAAAAGAAACAGTGCTCGCTTGCTCTCACCTCAATGCTTCGACGTGCATACGCTAGGTTGGCATTGGAGTAACCAACGCGTGAGATTACTTAAGTGATGACTCAATTGTACAGACATGGTATGTAACGAACCTATGCGGGGGTCGGGACAGATAAGTGGACGACTCCGGGGAGGCGGGGGCTTGCAGTGAGGCGGGGGCTCGCAGATTTCTTCTGCCACCAAGTGCGCTTCAAAGAATGTCGAGGTAGGCTAGGTTGGGACGTATTTAGAGTTCAGAAGTGCAAAAGACAGTTGTCACGGTTGCAGCCGAGGGAAGAGGGGTAGATAGAGGGGTTACAACAGACGGGATGCAATAGTGGGAGGACGCTTCAAGGAATGTCGAGGTAGGGTAGGTTGGGAAATCAAGAGACGATACGATCGCTGTGGAGAAAAGGCATTGCCTTGAGCATAGAGTTCAGAAGTTAAACAAACAGTTGTCACGGCTGCAACCCCGGTTGGCGACCCCGACCTAACAGCCTGTTTCTATATATAGTAATGTGGTATATGAATACCTTGTAACGCGGAGTGTCTTGTAACTGGAAGCCTAAGAAATGATCTCAGGAGTTTATACGGCCCTAAGATTCAGAAGCACGGCTTAAGACTCCCTTCCCGCTTCCAGCGCGTCTAGACCCTAATGGAACCCTCGTTTTAGGTATTCCCGAGTAGCTGATCAGACACTGATCAGTGGGTCAATTCGCTCGGTTTCAACTGCCTACAGAAGTCGGTCGTCATCTGTCGGAAAGTCGTCACCACCGCGTGGCAACTCAGTGGGAGGATCGTTATCCACCACAACTCCCCCTTCTCTAGCCCTAGCCTTCTCCTGAAGTCTAGTACTCTTTCGAATGAGAAACTCATCAGGGGTTACAGTCGCATAATCCCTGTGAGTAGGTTTTTTAACCGTTTTAGGTTTCGGGTCGTTGGCACCTGTCACGGGTCATACCCGAGAAGGGTGTTGTCTCCAATACAAATCGATTTGTTCAGAGCACATAGGTAACAACTCTTCTTCGAGTTCCAAGAGTGAACATGGTCTGAGTGTAACCATTGTACATAGTAATACACCGTACCAGACTGTATCTTGTGATCAACAACGTTGCTAATCTCGTAGATAGGTTCACCGCATGTGCGTAACAATTCCGGATTTGGTCTAATAAACCCAGTCCCGTCGGATAGGTATTCTTTGACAAGAGATACGTGAAACGTTGGATGAATCTTCCATCCTTCGGGGAGGGATAGAGTCACTGCAATGGTCTCCCCCTCTTTTGGATAGTGTGAGAGATTTTGTAGGGACCAACGAATCTGGGCATGAGCTTCCGAGTCATACCAGGCCAGTATTTGATGTTCTTCGAGTTTCAACAAAACTTCCTGACCGTGAGTATACTTCACCGGTCGACGGTGCAAGTCTGCATACGTTTTTTTGACGATCCTTCGCGGATTTAAGCGCTGCCTTGGCCGTGTCATATGCGTTATTCATATGCTCGACCCAGGACAGGGCTGGTTGATGTGCCGTAGCGATGACATCATCTGATGGTTGTAGTGCCACTCGAGGGTATCTACCGTACAGCAACCGAAACGGAAAATCTCGAATGCTTCTGTTGTACGAGTTGTTGATGGCGAATTGCGCATTCGGCAAAAGACTGGCCCAATTTTTCTGATTTGCAGAGGAAAAATGGCGAAGAGTGTCCTCGAGAACACTGTTCATACGTTCTGTTTGACCATCTGTTTTGTGGGTGAAATGCAGTCGACATTCCAGGGCGGATAGCGCACAGAGTTAATAGTGTTTGCCAAAACTTACTCGTGAACTTAACATCGCGATCAGAGATGATGGAAAGCGGATGGCCTTGTTCGCTGAGCACGCGCTCGTGGAACAGGGTAGCAATCTTTTTCAGCATCGTCTGTCGTTTTGCATGGGATAAGTTTGACATCTTCGTAAGGCGATCAAGGGATCACATAGATCTGATCAAAACCATTCGATTTCGGTAGCCCAACGATGAAGTCCATGACCAGTGAATCGAAGGGGGCGGTCGGAATCGAAAGGGGTTGAAGGTTACCCTGCGGGTTTCTGATGTGAAATTTTTACCCGTTGGCAAGAATCACAGTGGCGTACGTAATCAACGACATCGAGTCGCATGGCAGGCCACCAATAGTAGCGTGCAACAGATCGAAAAGTTTGGTAGATGCCTCCATGTCCACTTCGTTGGGTATCGTGGAAAGCAAACAAAAATCCGAGCTTTGAGCGAATTACCATTTGGTACAACGATCTGCGACTCAGATGCTGCTCTTATGGATTTGCCGGTGCCAACCCAGAAACCATCTGCCCGTTTGGAGAGGTACTTGGTATTGTGCGGATTACCGAACCACAAGTCTTCCGTGTAACCATGCAGAATATCTGGGGCTATTTCGCGCATGTGGAGTGGGTCATTTGCGGACAGCCTCTGAATGAACAAAGCCGTAGCCTCTGAGAAGCTGGATTCCTACTCAGAGGGTCAGCTACGTTAGTACGGCCCGCGATATGAGCCCACTTCATGTTCGTGAAGCGCGAGAAAAACTCAAGATATCGTGCCTGCTTTCTGCTCAGCATGGGCCGATTTGCAAGGTAGATGAGGGGTTCGTGGTTGGTGTCAAGTTCGAACTTGCCAGTGCAACCTTCGAGGTAGCATCGCCATTCTTTCAATGCCAAGTACACTGCGAGTAATTCTTGCTCGCCCGTGGAGTAGTTTCGTTCAGCGCTTGAGAATTTGTGAGAGTGGTACGCGATGGGTCGCCCATCTTGCATGAGAACGCCCCCTGTACCGACGACAGAAGCATCGGTAACCGCCCGATAGTCCTTCGCTGGGTCAGGGTGTGCAAGCAAAGGAGCCTTCGTAAGACTTTCTTTGATGCCGAGGAATGCCTCCTGGCAGGCTTGGTTCCAAACATTTTGAAATGCAGGTCCCTTGAGCCATGCCTGTCGTTTTCCGAGTGGTTTCGGACTTGGTGTCACCGTCGGTGATTTTGTCAGTCTTGGCGGTTTCAATTTCGGTGAAATCGGTGCTGGCCTGTCTGTTAGATTCGAAATCTGGATTAGAGGGGCTGCGAGCGTCGAGTAACCTTGGATAAACTTTCTGAAAAAGTTAGAGAGTCCCAGGAACTGCTGAACTTCCTTCGAGGAGGTAGGTGTGGGCCAATCTGCAACTGCTTTCACCTTCGTTTCGTTGACTCGTACGCCTTCACCGGAGAGCACATGCCCTAGGTATTTGACTTCCGGTCTATAGAAGAAACACTTTTCTCGTTTAAGAAAGAGGTGGTTATCTTCAAGACGTTGTAACACAATTCGAATGTGTTTTTCGTGTTCTTCATCATTACTGCTGTAGATGAGAATATCATCCAAGTAAATGACGACGAATTTGCCAACTAAATCTCTGAACACGGTGTTCATGACTTTTGTAAAGGCCGAGGGTGCATTTGCTAGCCCAAAAGGGGGAACCTTGAATTCATAGAGTCCCATCGGGGTTATGAACGCAGTTTTCGGGACGTCTGAATCATGTAACCGTATGTTGTGGTACGCATTACGTAAATCCAGATTTGAGAACACACTAGCTCCTCGAACTGAGTCAAACAGATCGTCAATTCGTGGGAGGGGATAGCGATTTGGTACCGTGACCTTGTTCAATTTACGATAGTCGATAGCCATCCTCCAAGAGCCATCGGGTTTGGCGATGAAAAGGACTGGTGCGCCCCACGGGCTCGAGCTAGGGCTGATGTAGCCTTTGGCCAACAAGTCTTTAACTTGGTTTTGGACCTCTAGCAGTTCTGCGGGGGACAACCGGTGTCCTCGAGAGAATTGTGGGATGCCGCCTCCGTGAGGGGCATACGAATGGGTGTCAGCCCTAAGGTCAGAAATCTTGTCTGCCGGGGCGAAGACCTTTTTAAAGTCCGTTTCGCAACCCGAGATTATCCGTTCGTGTTTCGTTTGTTGCACCGTGTTTGCTTGTGCTGCCGTTACTCGAATTGTAAAGGCATCGTCGTCTTGGTCCACTGATGTGACTAGGACTTCGAAACAATTGAGTTTTTGTTTTGATTTGCGGATAAACTTTTTAAGTGCTCTGTTCGACAGGACTCCTGGCGTTTTTCGCTGTGCTGTGTCAAAAAATTCGATACGTGCCAAAGTATAAGCAACCAATTCCTTGATGGAGAGAGGTTCCGACTCGAGTCGGGTGGAGTACAGTTCGACTGCTACTCTACGTATATGCTTTTTAGCTATTTTGAAACTGGCTCTGAGACGTGTCTCTTCAAAACCAATGCACCACCCCGTCTGCATCATCCAACTTCTTCCGAGAAGTGCGGTGGTGCCGGGTCCTAGCGTAGGGAGGACATAAGCAGATTTAATTTCTGACCTATGTTTGCCTAAGTGCAGGACAAAACTCGTTCTCGTAGTAGTGAGGACTTGGGATCCATCAGCTACCCGCACCATGACTGGTGAGCCCGTAAAGGTGGCTAAACCTGCCCTAGCACAGAATTCTGCGTCTACGAAGACAGAGTCTGCTCCACTGTCAATGAGAACTTTGCCAGATACCCCCGATAGGGTGGCCTCAAAGTGTGCGGTAGCTTGGTCCGCGTGGACACAAGCTGTTGTGCAAGCAGATATGCATGGAATGGCAGGAGGCGGGGGCAGGGTCGGAAGGCAAGGAGGGGATGTGGTCTGTGCTGTAGATGGTGTTACACAGATAGTAGGGGACGGAAACTGAAACAGAACATCCCTATCTATGTCTACAAGCAGACCTACATCCTACTTCCTAACGGTAGGGCAGCTAGGGCACTTGGAGGGGGCAGTGGCTGTAGCGGCCGTGCGCTTCGTACCACACTTGTAACATAAGTTACCCTCCTTAGCTAGTTTAATAGCATCCGGTGTCCAGGGCTGACCGTCAGCCTGCTTCCACTTATGCTTTTCAGCAAATTGTAGCTGTCCCGCAGGGCTGGAAAAGGGCGGCGGGCCCGTTGCAGCTGGAGTCTGGGCCGTGCCCTTCTTGTGCTTGTGCTGGGTGGACCCCTCGTGAGGTCCACCAGGCCGTTTGCCTTTTGCCTGAACGGACATGGCCGAGGTAGGGGTTGGTGTTTTGGTGGCAGCAAGTTCAGTTTCAATGGCAGCAGCATGTTCGGCAAGCTCGTCTAAAGAGGAAAATCGGCCTCCTTGTGCAGCAGTACGTCTGCGGCATCGTGCCTCGATGGTTGGAATCAGACCAAACCGAAACAGAACTAACTGATCATTCAATTGCATACCCCCGGCAATGCGCACTTGGTTTTGGAAAGCCATAGCGTAATGCCTAACCGTCGAGGTCTGCCGAATCGAGTTGGCATGCAGCCGTTGGCGTGCATTGATGTCGTCGTCAGCATGGTAGGGGTCATAGAAGTTTAGGAACTGAGTTTTTATCTCAGCCCACGTAATGGCCGGTGACACGGTCATGAGGTGGTCTAGCCACTCGGCAGCTACCCCACCAAAGAAGTTTGGTATGTTGGATGGTACTAACATATGGTGCAACGTGCAATATGACTCTAGCAACTTCCACCAAATCCTACCCCTCGGGAGCTTCTTGTCTTCTACCCCAGTCCAAAGGGATGGACGTTCATACTTGCCAACTAAGGGCCTCGGACCAAGGGCAAAACATGTGACTCTACCTTAGCTGCCGCAGCTTGTAGCTCAGCCACTTTGGCCTTGGCCTCCAGCAGCTCAATCTGGGCACGTAGAGCCATTAAAGCGTCCGAATGAGGTACAGCGGGAGGGCCAACAGCGGGTGGTCCTGCAGCGGGCGCTTCAGCAGCGGGCTGGCCAGCAACAGGCGATCCATCAGCAGGGGGGCCCGCAGGCAGTCCAGCTGTGGGGGCCGCGGGTTCTCCAGCGGGGGCGGGGGGCGTTGCAGGCGATCCAGCAGCGGGGCCATCCGGTGGTCCAGCGGGGCGGGGGGCGTTGCAGGCGATCCAGCAGCGGGGCCATCCGGTGGTCCAGCGGGGGCGGGGGCGTTGCAGGCGATCCAGCAGCGGGGCCCTCAGGTGGTCCAGCGGGGAGCGTTTGCTGGGCCTTCAGGAGAGCGGAAACTCGAAGTGTCTCCTGTTCGGCATCCCTCATTCGCATTTGGAGCCGAGCCATCTCCTCAAGGTGCTTGGATGCGGTGGCCTCGGCCTCGTGATGGTGAAGAAGTTCGAGGCTAGCGATAACCTTGTCCTTCTCCACGAGGGCAACGTGCGCGGCAGCCTTGCCAAGCGGCGTGGAGTCAGGCCTTGTGGCGACCTTCTTGCCATTGACTTTGACAGCCATCCGCGCTTCCTGTCAGCATGAATTGCGGTGCTCTCACGCGTTTTATGACTTGGTGACTACTTATGTATTTCCTTAGAACTATCGGCTCTGCCAGTACTGTGTCATTCTTCATGACTCGGTGACAGCTTCCTGTTGGCTGCGTCACCGGTCTCTCACTGACACGCTCTGTATTGCATGTGCCCGGCTTAAGATTCCTGGCTTAGGTTCTAGTCAGGTTACAGGCATCCGCCTCTCCCACCGCTGGTGTCCTTTGGCGTCCGCCTGTCCTTGTAATGCTATTCTCGTCTCCGCATATATATAGATTGGCGCGTCTGCTCACGCAAGCATCTTTGTCCACTCTCCGGAGTGTTATCCAAGCTGATAGGTTATACGGTCCTTCATTTACTACCACTGCTTTACGATGCAACTTCCGCGAGGACCTCCCGCTAATTTTGAGAAACTCCATGACAAGAATGGTCTTTCCTGGACGCGCGGGATGCGCACTATCATTATCAGCAATGGCTGCGACCGAGTCCTTCAAACGGAGGACCCGGCTCCTCTTGATGATTGGCTAGATGTTTGTGCGCCAGCGGCCTCTGCTAGCGGTCATGAGAGTCCTTCCGCCATCGTGGAAGTAACCCCCCCCCCAATCAATCCTCCAACTTTGCGGCTCCTTCTGCTACTGTCCGACGCCTCTCTCCCGAGGTTGAGGACGTTCTGATGCGGCTCTGCTGTGTCTCTACTCAGATCATCCAGTATGCAAGGGCGCCTCCGCCACCAGAGGCTCGATTCTATGATGATGACTTTGGCGATGATGACTTTGATGATGATGATGATGATGAAGATGAGGATCTGCAGAGTGCCACGAGTGGTGACTTCGGTGGAGTTACTCCATCTACTGCTAATCGTGTGTTTCACAATGCCACCGTCTCACCATTGTATGAACCTTCGTCGGCACCTGCTCTTGCGCCTTCTCCGGAGTATAAGCCTGAGCCCTCTTCTGCGCCTCTGCTTGCGCCCCTTCCACCGGTCCACCCGGAGGTGGCCAGGCCGTCTTTGATGCAGAGGTCTGCGTCCTTCACCTTGCCTATGGAGCGAGGTCTCTCTGGCTACAATACCCGTGCTCGGGAGGCTGCTGCTACAGCTGTCCGCGCATCCTCTGCGGGCACTTCGCAGGAGCCCCCTCCGCCTCCGCCGGTGGAGCTGCCTCCTGCTCCTGGCCCTCCGCCTTTTGTGCCTCCTTCGCTGTCATGCAAGTCTTGGGAGCATCTGCTCACTGGAGGACCTCCTCTGCTCCTGAAGCGGAACTATGTTAAATGGCAGTGGTAGTTACGTAGCGTGAATACGGATGTAATATAAGACTTGGGGGCGCCTAAAGACACCGAGTAAGAACTCTGGATTAGATTAGCTTCCTCAACCTGCGAGGCTGATTTATAGTAGTGTCGCGCACGCACGGGCGGGCGAGACATTCTGTATGTAACTGCTAGCCCTAGGGCTAGGTTGTAGGTATCGCAGGCAGCGGTTACCGAGACCGGGTAAGATACCGGTTCCAGGCGGTTACGGCCCGCGGGCGGTACCTACTACTTGGCATGGTTACGGACAGGTAGTGCGACGAGTGCTCTCGGCGTATACCTGACCTGTAACCACTGTAGCAAGCCTATCCTGCTACACTCCCCCCCCTCTGAACCCCCCGGTCTCCTTGAGTCCGGGTAGTACAGAGAGAATTATAATGAATACCCTGGGTATCCAAGTTGGTGTCTTTGTCTACTTGAAAGTTACCTTCTTCTTCTTAGATGGTACTCTCCTTGTGGCAACATTCGTAGGCTTGGCCATGTACTCATGGTATGCCTGTAAATGTTTCACATTCTGTTCAGGTTCCCAACTGTCCTGATCATCTCCAAATCCTTTCCACCTCACAAGGAATTTGTTGACAGGTTTAGGCTGACCTCTTTCTTTCCTTTTCTTCTGAGGAATTGTTTTCATATCTAAGATGCATCCAACTTCCCATAACGGAGACCCATCTGTATCATACTCCAACGGCTGTGGTGGGACATATGTAGAGCTAGGTGCGTATGGTTTCACTAATGAAACATGGAATACTGGATGGACTCTCATCAGCGGAGGTAACTCTAGTTTAACAGCTGTAACCACATCAACGTTAGTTGACCCAGGGGTTCTCTTTCCCACTAGCTGAATGACTTTGTACGGTCCTGTAAACTTAGGAGCAAACTTAGGACATCCAGTGGCTTTAAACTTTAGGTTCTTTGTACTAAGGAGAACTTCTTGTCCCACCTCATACGTTACATCTCTCCGTTTCTTATTCGCTTGAGTAGCCTGTCTCTCTTGAGCCTGACTGACGCACTTCTTTGTGTACTCGAGTCTGTCTGTATACTGTGTTAAAAACAAATCAGCTTTCGGCACATAGCCACTGAGCTTTGCTTTAACTGCTAAATGAATTGGAGAGAGTGGCTGTCGTCCATAGAGGGCCATGAAAGGGCTCATCCCAATCGTTCCGTTCTTGGAATTATTGATGGCGAACTCTGCTGTGAACAAATGCTCATCCCAATCATCATGATATGGGCTGACATAATGCCTTAAAACATCTTCCAAATTCCTGTTCATAATCTCCGTCTGGCCATCCGTCTGAGGGTGGAAAGAGGTAGAAAATGCTTGCCTTATATCCAGAACCGAGGCTATTTGCTTTAGGAACTTTCCTGTAAACCTGGCATCTCTATCCGTGATTATCTTCTCGGGTAACCCATGGTATCTGAAAACTGCCTTCAGAAAAAGATTTGCATAATCTTCCGCGTTGATGTCAGTTTGGCACGGTTCTGCAATTCAAACTTTGGAGAGTTTATCCACAAAGACTGCGATCGCATCCCTTCCATTCTTTGTTGGTGGTAGTTTAGTGATCAGATCCGTAGTTATACACTCGAAAAAATTCTTCGGGATTTCGACTGGGGTAAACAGTCCTCCTGGTTTCTGGTTTGAAGGTTTATTGATCTGGCACTGATGACAGCTCTGGATGAAAACTTTTACATCTGCTGATAAATTGGGCCAGAAAAACGTTCTTCTAAGCATGTCTTCTGTCTTATCTCGTCCCATATGTCCAGCATATTTTGGGGTATGCATCTCTCGCATAACATCTGTTCTCAGAGATCCAACCTGTGGAACGATAATTTTCCCTTTGGAAAAATAAAATCCCTTGTCTGTAGACCATGTCTTCTTGGTGTGAAGGAATGTAGGATCTTTACTGTACCCAGCTTTGATTTGGGTCATCCAATCTGTGGATCGTGAGCTAGCGCAGACCATACATGCGACTACCAAAGATGTCAAAGCAGGACTTCGACTCAGAGGGTCTGCCATGTTGGTTCTACCGGCTTCATATATCCATGTGAAGTCAAAACCCATCAATTCCTGTTCCCATCTGGCTAGTCTTCTAGACAAAATAGGTTGACTTGCAAGGAATTTCAGAGGATGGTGATCTGTAACCACTTTTAAATCTTTAGATCCCTCTGTATAGCATCGCCATTCTTTCAGGGCTGACACTGCTCCTAACAATTCTTGTTCTGTGGTGGTATAATTCTTTTCTGCAGAATTGAACTTCTTACTCGTATAAGCAACCGGTCTACCATCCTGAAGAAGGACAGCACCAGTTCCTAACAACGAAGCGTCTGAAACTACCGTAAAGGGTTTCTCAAAATCTGGCAGAACTAATACCGGGGCTGTGACTAAAGCTTCCTTAAGCTTCTCAAAGAGTTCGGTATGGTTCGCTGACCAATGAGTACCAAAATCTGTCCCCTTTCTTGTAAGTTCATGGAGAGGGGCTGTAAGTGAACTGTATCCTTGTATGAATTTTCTGAAATAGTTAGTCAACCCTAAGAATTGCCGCAATTGCTTAACATCCTTTGGGATTGGCCACTTGGTTACTGCGGAGATCTTGGCAGGATTGACCTTGATGCCATCTCTCCCGACAATATGACCCAAAAACTTCACTTCTTTCATATTGAAGGAACACTTGCTCAACTTCACATGTAATTTCTCTTTCTCCAAAACTTCGAACACTAGCTTGATGTGTTCAACATGCTCCTCTGGAGTCTTACTGTATATCATGATATCATCCAGATATATCACTACAAATGTATTCAAGTATTTATGGAAGACTCTGTTCATGACTGCTTGAAAAGTCGTTGGTGAATTTGCTAATCCCATTCCCAACACTTTGAATTCATAATGTCCCATGGGAGTAGTGAAAGCAGTCTTATGAGCATCCTCCTCAGATATCTTAATCTGAAAATATCCGGAATCGAGATCCAATGAGCTGAATATGGTACTACTGTTCAGTTTATCAATTGTTTCATCAATCCTTGGGATGGGGTACTTGTTCTTGATTGTTTTCTTGTTGAGGGCTCTCCAGTCGCACACTACCCTGAAGCCTCCTCCAGGTTTAGCAACAAACATAATGGGTGCACCCAAAAGGTGATGTGCTTGGAGTGATAAACCCTTTTTTCAACAATTCTGCTACATACAGCTTACACATTTCCAACTCTGCTGGACTCATTCGTCTGCAGGGTCTATACGGTGGAACTGTATCTGCATCCAACTTGATAGTATGGCCAATGCCTCTATCTATATCTTCAACCTTGCCCAATTTTTTGAAAAGGACCTTGGATTCCTGAAGAGTCTGTCGCATGATATGTCTCGGTACTAACGTCGGACATTCTGCAGACTCTAAGAGTTTTTTCTCAATAGCATCGTCTATGCTGAGAGTCTCTATTGGTGGTGGAAGTGGTAATTCTTCTTCTTGTTGTGGGGGCTGCCCAAGCTCCTCTCTTTTCCTCTTTTCTTTACCCGTCGCAGTAAAAACTGCTTTCTTTTCAGTTCGGTTATGTACACTCCCTTGCTGATTCTGACTCATACTCTGGCAAGTATGGTTACTATGATTTGTATATTCCTGCAGATGCTCTCCATCTGAGGGGAAAACAAGGCCCTTTCCTGTTACGGAAGGTTCCAGTCCTTGTTCCTGATCATTTGTCTCTTGTCTGGCAGATTCTTCAGACATGGGCGCTAGCAGGTCTTCTATGCTGTTGATACTTCCATCTCCTTTCTTCTTGATGGAGACTAGGAAATGTCTCTACCCTTTCCTCAAGGCTCGAACAGCTTGTTTGGCAGACATCACGACATCCTGTGTCAGTGTTAAACCGTTCTGGTTAGTCTCCATGTAATGAATGTATTCGGCCGATCTCGTGTACGTATCTCCTTTTGAGATTGGGTATAGTGTACATTTAGGAGATGCCAACATTACACACTGCTTTTTTGTAGCTAACCTCGGCTTCCGTGGCTTCTAGCCAATCTTCGCCTAGAATGAGGTCAACTCCTGCTATCAATTTCTTTACCACTAACACTTTTTGTGTACCAATGTACGTGCCAATCCTAAGGCGCATTTCTGCTGTCCCCGTGACATCCATACTGGTTTCTCCAACCACTTGTATATTATCTTGGCTGTTTGTCACGTGCAATCCTGCTTTACTTGCTAGGTCTGCTGTGATGAAGGAGTTTGATGCTCCACTGTCCACAAGTACGAGAGTACTTTGTCCTTGGACTAGACCTTGAAACACCATTTTCAACGTTGTTTTGGATGTTTTAACATGATTCAAAACTTTTTGTTGTGTGCTTAGGTCCGGCTTATGACCTGGTGGGTCATACCAAATTTCAGTATTCTTACTGGTAGTACATTTATCCATTGTCGTTGTGCAATAGATTCTGTCTCTTCCAATATACTGTTTGATAAGCTGCATACCTGTTAGGTATTTTACCCATGGCTTTAGCTTTCCCATTGTACTTGGGAGTACGAAGACTGCAGACGTCTGAGGGTTCTTTCTTCCCTCGATACCACTGAGTTGTCCAGACTGTTGAGCTGTTCAGCCACTTCAATGCTTGCATGTGGCCAAGTCTCACTTGCTTTCTTGACAGCGACAGCCACCTTTTTAAAAGCGGAACTATCTACTTTAGGTCTGGGCTCGTCTGGTTGGTACGGCTTATACGGCCTAGGGGATGGCCTCTTGGCCTGAGGGCTGCCCCCATGGCTGCTACTAGGGGTGTACGTGTCAGACCGCTTGGGGCCTGGCCTTGGGCTGTACGAGATTGATCTGTTGGGAGGCTGGGGGCTACGCTCCAAGCTGGGTTTGAGGCTGGACAGGTCGCTGTTCGAGCGGCTGTTGCTCGGATAGCTAGGGGACGAGGGCGAGGCTGACAGTGATCTCTCACGGGCCCTGAATTCCTTTCTAGCTGCATGCGACCTAACGTGGTCCTTGATCGTCGCCATGAGATTTTCGTTCTCGAGGGAAAGCCTGTCGATTGCTGCACGGTTATCCGTGATTTTCTTGGATAACTTTAGAGTCGCTGCCTTACTGGACTCTGCAGTCGTGTGGGCCTGCAAATAATATTCAGCAAGCTTGTTCTGATTCTCCCGAAGCTCATCCTGCATCGGGATGATCTGCTCCCTGTGGAGATCCTCGATCTCTTTCTCATGCCTCGCGTTTTGGAGACTGAGCTCCCGACGATACGCTGTGTCGTTGCGCTCCTGTTGACTGCCCAGTCCTGCATGGGGGTGGAAAAGAGTGTCACGGTAAGAGGGTTTGCTAGACATACTGGTCTGCTCGCGCTTCTCACTTTTCTCTTTCGTTCCTTCTTCCCCATCTGCCGGAGTTTCCGGTGCTGTGAGCGCTACTTGCGCTTCGAGCTCTGGCCCGTCTGCCTAAGCTCTGAGCTACGGACTTCTTGCACCTGACTGGTTGCTTTCGCTTTCGAAACAAGATTCTGTTTGCGATTGCCCCATTTGCGCTTAAGAAGCCTTCTGAGCTCATCCTGAACAATCTTCGTTACCCGCGTCTCTGTGCTCGTTCGAGTTCTCACGATGGGTTCAACTGTTTTTTTCTCGATCCCGACGTTCTTGTCTGGGATCTTCTTTCTCTCGGCCTGCTTGCCGGTCTGCTTAATCCCGACGTTCTTGTCTGAGATTGTTTTCCTGTCTACGGCGTTCTTGCCGGCTAGGTGAGCCTTGCTCACTTTTTCTTTGCGAACAGGGGGCAAAGTAAGGGGATTCTCGATGTTCTTTCCATCTATCCTCTGTCCGAGATCCTCCATGTGCTGACCGATTCGGTCCTCCAAGAGCTCCATCTGCAGCTCATGTATCCCATCAATGGGGCTGAGGAGGTTATCGGTGACTTCGGCTTCTAAGAGTCGAGCCGACTCCTTCAGCTCCTGCAGTTTGGCTCGCTTGCGCGCATTGGCCAACTGCTTGGCAGGACTGTCGCCCTGGCGAGCATGTGTCCGGGGAGAGCCTTCAGCAGGCCTCAGCCTGGGCGAGATGTGGGGAGATGTCATTGTATGATAGTACGGACCAGTTCCTCGCGAAACCAGTGAAGCGGAACTATGTTAAATGGCAGTGGTAGTTACGTAGCGGGAATACGGATGTAATATAAGACTTGGGGGCGCCTAAAGACACCGAGTAAGAACTCTGGATTAGATTAGCTTCCTCGACCTGCGAGGCTGATTTATAGTGGTGTCGCGCACGCACAGGCGGGCGAGACATTCTGTATGTAACTGCTAGCCCTAGGGCTAGGTTGTAGGTATCGCAGGCAGCGGTTACCGAGACCGGGTAAGATACCGGTTCCAGGCGGTTACGGCCCGCGGGCGGTACCTACTACTTGGCATGGTTACGGACAGGTAGTACGACGAGTGCTCTCGGCGTATACCTGACCTGTAACCACTGTAGCAAGCCTATCCTGCTACAGCTCTTGCGGTTGCAGGACTGTCGTCGTATCCGCCAGGAGCACCACTATGGGGACTCCTTGGACCGCACTTTGTACGGTAGGATGGATATGAAAGCCACTCAGGCTAATGTTGATAGGAAGGGTCGCACTAAGCGTGTGATGGCATACTCTGAGCTAGGTCTAGCGTGTAGAGATTTTCTGGGACCGGTTATGCCAGGGATCAACTACCCTCCTGATAATGGCGTGATTTTTGGTGGCATTGGGCGTAGGAATAATGACATGCGGGGTTACCAGTATGTGAAGGTGCCCCTCCCTTTCTGTCCTGTTCGTCCTGATTTCGAGCTCATTGTAGGTGTTGCGCGGTCCCTGGATCTCATCGGGAACTTAGATGACCAGCGCGCTTATGACGCTGGTCTTGCTGCTGAGTATTTCTTGGGGATTCGTGAGTCTATAGCTCCTAGGACTGCTACTCCTGCTGCTGGAACTTCGGCCTCTCATGGTGAGTCTGGTGTCGATCCTGCACTGTTGGGTTTCAGTGCGCTGCCCCTGCCCCGTCAGGAGTTCATGATCCTAACCATGATGCTTGCCAACATGACGGATGCCTTAGTCAAGGTGTACCAAGACTTTGCTTCCCCTCGTGATATCTTTTTGCATATCCGAAGGCAGCAGTCTGATGCCCTTGCCTCTCGTGTCCCTCTCTTGCTGAAAGAGTACCTTGCTTCGGTCATGGGCACTCATGAGCAGGTTGACGTGTTCTTTCGTCGGGTTCGCGGCATGTGCACTGACCTCCGCAGTGCTGGGTCTCCGCAGACTCAGCGTCACGCCATGGGCATCATAGTTCACGGTGCGAGTCTGCCCCGTTTCGAGTCGCTGCGGATTAAGTATGGTATCATGCTGTACAACCAGCAACCTGTTGAGTACTGGTCCTGTCTAGAGGAATATAGGCAGCTAGACATTCTGAACATAGCTCTCCCTCAGTCTGATTCCAGGCACCCTGATTGGTCCCGAAACACCCCCCAGTTTCCTGCCAATGCTGCACTTCCGCGGCGGCAGAAAACTGGCGGTGTTTCTGGGTCTAACAAGAGGCGCCTGGAATGCACTTGGGGACCATGCCCCCATAAAGATGGTCACTCGGAGGAACGCTGCTGGACGAAGTACCCGCACCTGAAAAGAGTCGGGGATGGTGCATCGCGTCCTGGACCGATGCCTGTTAACCTGGCCCTTCCTGGTACGCTTACTCCAAGGCAACTGTCCTCCTTGCAGGCTCAGATTGATGGGTTTGCTATGCAGAAGTAGGAGGTAAGCTCTGTCCTATTCTCCTGCACCTCGAAGTTCTCTAATGTATGTAGCCCGAGCCTGTCTGAGGGTGTCTGGCATGTGGATTCTGGAGCTGGAATGTCAATCACAGGTGATAGGTCTTTGTTCACTGTGTTACATGTTTCTCCGAATCAGCCATCAGTTCGATTTGGTGATGGAGTGGTTCAACGGGCAGAAGGTATGGGATCCATTGAGTTATGTAGTGATTGGTTACCAACATCAATCACTCTAACTGATGTTCTCTACATACCTCACTGTCCGGTGAACCTCCTGTCAGTAAATGCTGTGGCTCATTCTCTCCACTGCAAGGTTTCTTTTGATAGTCTTAGTTGCACTGCCACTCAGGGCTCTTCTGTTCTCTGGTCCTTCCCTGCCTCCAGTGATGGTGTTTACAAGTTTGCATGTAGGCCTTGTTACACCAACAGTGGCTGTTTGTTTGGTGATGACGATTACCCAGCTTTTGCACTTGATGTTGATGAGGACGGTGGAGTTGTTATCCCTACCACTCCTGAATGGCTGTGGCATAGGCGGCTGGGTCACCCCGGCTTTGATGCCATGCGCAGAATTGTCAAGAAGGGTATGGTTAAGAACTTACCCCTCTCACTCAAGCAGGTGCAAAAGTTGGCTAAGATCCCTTGTGATGCTTGTCAGAAGGCTAAGGGCAAACGTCTCCCTTTTCCTAAAGAAAGCAAAACTAAGATCCGTGCACCTCTCCAACGCCTTCACTTGGATATCATGGGACCAGTTCATATTAGGGGTCTGCGTGGGGAGTTTTATATTCTGTGCCTCACAGATCAATACTCTGGCTATGCTGAGGTATTGTGCTTGAGGACCAGGGATGAAGCTCCCTTAGCAGTCCAAACTATCATCCTCAGATGGATGAATCAGCTGCATGGGTTTGCCTTTAAGTGTCTGAGATCTGACAGGGCTAAGGAGTTTATAGTAAAGTGGTTTGAGGATTGGCTGATATCGGTTGGGGCAGTGCATGAGTTATCGTTGGCATACACTGCACAGCAGAATGCAACTGTGGAGAGGTACAATGGGGTCCTACAGTCTATAGCTAGGAGCATCCACCTGGAGTCTAAACTAGCTAAGTCTTTCTGGCCCTATGCCTTCCTAGCTGCTTGTTACCTTCGTAATCGTCTGCCCAATCAGGGAGATAAGACTCCACACGAGCTTTTCTTTGGGGTTGTGCCTGATGTGTCGTTGTTGCGTGTGTTTGGTTGCCCTTGCTACGTCACGTTAGTCAATGGGAAGAAACGCAACAAGCTGGACGAAAGGGCGTTATCTGGTAGACTGGTTGGGTATTCTCTGGTGAGTAAGGGTTATTTTGTTTGGGTTCCTAAGTTGAGCCAGGTAGTAGAGAGTCGTGATGTACTCTTATATGAGCAGTTTGATCATAACTGTATTCCTGGGCTATCCCCTTATGATGGGTCTCCGTATGTTTCTCGCATCCCTGCCGCTATCAACGGACACATGCCTGAGTCTGCGGTTAATGCCTTAGACCCTTTGCCAACCCCAATTGTCGACCGCTGCCCTGGTCATGGGATGACCTTGCGTCCCAGGTCAGGGGCTGATGGTGCTGCATTGCGTGTGAAGGCACTGAGCGGGCGGGATTCCGAAGTTCTTTCAGATACGATTTTACCTGAATCTCAGGGGGTCGCCAGGCCCTCCTCTGCGCCACGTTCCGTCGGTGAAGCTTTAGGATTACGACAGCCTTCGATCATAGTGGTACCTGGATCAGGTCCATTGCCTAATAGTCGCCAACCTCCGACCGCCTCGGATGGCTCGCAGGTGTTGTTAAACCCTTCGCCTCCTGCCATCCCTGGTGGATTATTCGGGTTAAGCCCATGTGATGATGTAGCCGTTGCCGATAGCGCAAGTGATGATCTTGAACACTGGTCGGGTTCCGATACTGCGTATGGCTGGGGTGTTCCGGTCGACCGAGGCTTCGTTGATATAGAGGCAAATAAGGCCGGCCTTGTTCAACCAGGCAGTAGTTCTGCACTAGGGCCTATACTACCGGTTACTGCTGATATTGCTGATATCCCCGCTGCTCATGTACAAGTAAACTGCTTGTACGTGGGAGCATACATTTCCACCTCCACTGAACTAACCTACAAGGCTGCCATGCTTCCCTCCAACCCTGACAGGGATCAGTGGCTGCTTGCTATGAAGGATGAGATGGCGTCCCTCCATGCCCATGGTACTTGGGCTCTCACTCCACAGCCTCCTAAGCAGAGGATCCTGTCTGGCAGGTGGTTATTTGTGAAGAAAATTGGGGTTGATGGTTCTTTGCGCTTCAAGGCACGTTTTGTGGTCCGTGGTTTTCTGCAGCGTCCTGGGCTGGACTTTCATGATGTATATGCCCCCGTTTCTTCTAAAGCAGGTCTGAGGGTGCTCCTTGCTGCCATCACTCATAGAAAGATGTTTGTTCGGCAGCTTGACATCAAGACTGCATTTCTGAATGCTAAGCTAGAACCTGGTCTGGACCTGTGCTGCCACCAGCCTGAGGGCTTTAAGGTACTTGGTCCTGACGGTGTTCCCCTTGTGTGCAACCTGATCAAGTCCCTTTATGGTTTGAAACAGGCGCCCAGGGCTTGGAGTATGGATGTCAAGCGGGTTTTGGTTGCACATGGGTTTACTATGTGCAAGGCAGAACCTGCTCTGTATTTTAGGAGAGATTCTATTGGTGGGTGGAGCTATGTCCTGACCTATGTTGATGATTTTATCTGTGCCTTTAGTGAGCTGGATAGGTATGCTTTGCTGATCAAGGCTATGGAGAAGGCTGGCTGGGAGGTCAAAGAGATGGGTGTACCGGTTCAGTTCCTCTCATTGGACATGGCTGTTACCCTTGACTCTGACGGCAGGTGTGTTCAAGTCAACCTATCCCAGCACTCCTACATTGTTGATCTGGTGGAGCAGTTTGGTCTTACTGCTGCTGCCAAGCCCAAATTTGGTGCCCCCATGGCCAAGTGCACTGTCACTGACCCTCCTGGAGACCCCCTGACCTCCAATAGCCAGTACCTCTCTCTTGTGGGTGCTTTGCTATACCTGGCTACTTGCACCAGGCCTGATATTTCTTTTGCTGTGAGCTACCTGTCCAGGTTTTCTGCTCACCCTACTGCTCCCCTCTGGGGGGCAGCCAAGCGTTTGCTCTTGTATTTGAGGTCACATTCCCACCTGGGACTCACTTACACCCACAGCCCTGAGTTCTCTTTTACTGTCTTTAGTGACTCATCCTTTGCTGATAGTGGATCTGACAGGAGGTCTCAGACTGGCTTTGCTGTGCTAGCTGGGGGGTGCATAGTGAACTGGATGAGCAAGAGGCAGCCTACTGTTGCCATTAGCTCTAGTGAGGCTGAGTATCAGGCCCTGTCTCAGGCTGCCAGGGAGGTGCAATGGTTGAAGAAGTTGAGGGTGGATCTGGGTCTGCCTTGTGGTTTGGTTACCATTCAGGGTGACAACTTAGGGTCTCTGAGTTGGGCCAATGACTGGCAGCTACTCCCTCGCAGCAAGCACATTGATGTTATTCATCACTACATCAAGGAGCTGGTGGAGGATGGCCAACTGGATGTTGCCTATGTTAACACTAAGGACAACTGTGCTGACCCCTTCACCAAGCCCCTTGATCCTGCTGTGTTCTGGAGGTTTGTCCGAATGCTTGGAATGACCGCTTCTTCTTAGGGTCATTTTTTTTTCTTCTGGTTACATTCGGTTTCTTTGGTTATCATTGTTTGGCATTAGGTTCCTATTCCCGGATCGGTTTTTCTATACCGTTGTTACCCATCTTTGATATTCGGTTTTCATCTTTTACTACCTTGGCAAATTTTTGGTTTTTGCCTTGTTTCATTCCTTCATATCACCCTTTGGGTTCCATTTGGAGTTCTCTCGATTTTTCGGAGTTCTTTGATTTTTTTTTTATTTGTTACAAATAGTTCTATGTCACCAGTGCCATAGGTGGAGAAGTAGTATTGTATGTCACCTGTGTCATAGGTGGAGTGTCAGCATGAATTGCGGTGCTCTCACGCGTTTTATGACTTGGTGACTACTTATGTATTTCCTTAGAACTATCGGCTCTGCCAATACTGTGTCATTCTTCATGACTCGGTGACAGCTTCCTGTTGGCTGCGTCACCGGTCTCTCACTGACACGCTCTGTATTGCCTGTGCCCGGCTTAAGATTCCTGGCTTAGGTTCTAGTCAGGTTACAGGCATCCGCCTCTCCCACCGCTGGTGTCCTTTGGCGTCCGCCTGTCCTTGTAATGCTATTCTCGTCTCCGCATATATATAGATTGGCGCGTCTGCTCACGCAAGCATCTTTGTCCACTCTCCGGAGTGTTATCCAAGCTGATACTTCCTTCAGCTCCTTCTCGGTAGCTGAAAGGTCGGGAGGCGAAGGTGCCGGCCCTCCAGCGCCTTTTCTTTTCTCCTTGGAGAGCTCGTGCAGCTCCCAAGCCTTGACTTGCTGGACGAGCTCCTCGTGGTCCATGTCGTCAACGTCCGGGACCTCAGAAGGTGGAGACGCAGCAGCTTGGGCTGAAGAAGAGGCCATACTCGGTGATGGTGGGCTCGAGGGGACGTCGGGGGGGGGGGGGGGGGGAGTAAAGTGAGTGGCGCGGTTTGAAAGCGCGACCAGGCTCAAGAAACCAATTGTGGTATATGAATACCTTGTAACACGGAGTGTCTTGTAACTGGAAGCCTAAGAAATGATCTCAATAGTTTAGACGGCCCTAAGAGTCAGAAGCACGGCTTAAGACTCCCTTCCCGCTTCCAGCGCGTCTAGACCCTAATGAAACCCTCGTTTTAGGTATTCCCGAGTAGCTGATCAAACACTGATCAGTGGGTCAATTCGCTCGGTTTCAACTGCCTACAGAAGTCGGTCGTCATCTGTCGGAAAGTCGTCACCACCGCGTGGCAACTCAGTGGGAGGATCGTTATCCACCACAAGTAATCTGCTGTTAGTATATGGGATAACTGTAATGTTAGTATTAACAGTAGGTACTAACAGTGGACTAACAGTGGGCTGAGCACTATCAGTGGGCGTGGGTCCCAAGTTTACCTTGGCGGGCCGTGCACTGGCTGTTAGTACTATCAGTCGCGGCAGCGTGCTACCGGCCGTTGCGGCCGATGATGGTCTAGTCGGTTTGGGACCCGTAGGCCAGGCTGTTATTGTGTGGGCCAATTCGGACGCCTGATATGAATTTCATGGCCGCGGGCGATGATGCCTCCGGCACGACACGTGTGCCAGGCTGTGAGCTATCGCATCAGCCGCGTCTGCTGTCGTGCGCGTGTGATCGGTGGGGCAGGTACGTCCTGTACTTGTCATTGTCGATTCGGCCGAGTAAGCAACGCCGTTGCGTCAGTTGTAATCTTGTTTGTTACGCGTGCTTTTCTGAAACCTTGGTCTCCGGTCGATATTGACAACGCGTTCGGCGGATGATGTAGCTGACACGTTTGTCATGGTGTCATTTTTCTGGGCGATCGCGGTCGTGCGGTCTACCGTTGCAATTCTGCTGTCTAACGTGTCAATATCGTTTGATCGACTATGGTACGTTGCCGCGCTGTCGTTACTTGTCATATAGTGATAACCCGTAGACCCACGGTTATCATGCATTTTCAACATGAACGCGGTAGGTTAATCGTGCATCGGCCGGTTCTCAGTTCCAAGGTTCGCGTTTGATGGCTATATACGCAGCTGTTTTCGAGGGCGAATACGCTCTGCATTTTTCTTTTCCAATCGTTATTATTGCATACTGCTGGTATGAGTAAATCCAAGAAAAAGCACAGTAGTAGTCCTCCCGCTGCGGACCCCATAACCATGGAGATCCTGCGGTCTCACAGGTCTTTTGGGGTGATTTTACTGCCACTGCTAGTATTCTTTGTTTCTTGCCAGTTGCTGAGCTCTAGGGATATCGCTGTGGCCGGACTGCGGGATATGGCTGTTCGGAACGGCGTCTGGCCGACTGCGTCCGTACGCCCCTCTGCCCCTCCAGCTTCAGCCCCTCTACCCCCTCCAGCTTCAGCCCCTCCAACTACAACGTCTTTGAGCTGTGCTACCCTGAGGACCACTTTGGCTTTCCCCAGCTGTACTGCCCGCATACTGGACAGGCGGAGGGCGCGGAATGGATTTATATTCCACGGTCTGGCTTCGAATTCGGAGACGATCCGTGCCGCTTCTGCGCGGCCTGGTGGAGGAGCTGGTCTAAGGTCTCGCTGGGCGTGGCCGAAAAAGGAGTGTGAGATGTGTATGGATTGATTTTTGTGGTATTTTACAGGGGCTGGTGCGAGATGGCATTGTATGGTATTGCGTAGTAGTGTCTGGTTGGGATTGCCTTGAGCTGGTAATTTTTTGTGTGGTGTGGTTACCGTACTGTTTATTTGTAGCTGGCTTGAGTTGGTATAGGCTGGTGTGGTCTGTCTTGGTATCGGTTTGTGGTGGATAGGCATGGTTTTGGAATAACTGGGTTCCTGATGGGTTGTGGGGCATTTTATCAAGTAAGACTGTTTTTTAGGGCATGGCACCTTCTGAGGATGTCATTGTCTTGAATAGTGAGAAATCTCTGAGGACCGCTGTTGTAGGCTGGATGGGACGGTGTCTATAGGGGTAGAAGCTCGGCTTCTCTGGAATACAAAGGTAATGGATGGGTGGGTGAGGGAGTGAAAGAGTGAGTGAGTGGGTGGGTGGATAGATATGTGGTGGTCTTGAGGGGGGGGGGGGGGGGGGGGGGACTGGGGGCGGGTAGGATTTCTGAGGACGGCTGTTGTTGGCTGGGTGGGACACTGTGTGTAGGGGTAGAGGCTCGGCGTCTCTGTAATAAACAGGCGGATGGGCGTGTGAGTGGATGGGTGGAAGGATACGTGGTTGGGTCTTGGGGGTGGCCAGGGTGGGGGCGGGTAGCAGCCCTGAGGATCGCTGTTGTAGCCTGGGTGGGACAGTGTCTAATGTGAAGGGGGGCATTTGTTTTTGCATAAACCCCCTGGTTTCGGTATAGCGGTAGTATTAGTAATAGTATAGCAGTAGATCGAGGGTATAGTTTCTCATATGGCGCGTTACTCATGGCACCTTAAAAACGGCACCTTAACATCCAAACAAACAACTGGACCCAGATTTCCTGTATTCGGGTCAAATCAGAAATGACATCGGAAAATCAAGGGTTTCCAAAATATCAATTGCATTATACTACAAATGTTTAGAAAGCACACTAAAAAACCCTGGACGCTGACAAGCTAATCAAGTTAAAAAATCGGAGACTCGGGGATTTTTCGGATGTCAAAAGCATCATCCTGGATTTGTCAGAAATCGCACTGAAATCAGAGATCTCTTAAATATCCAAGACATCGTCCTGAAAGATTCCAGAAAGCGCAGGAAATTTCTTGAATGCCGGAAAACAAATGAAATCAGGAAATCAGGGATTTGCAGGTCTCAAAAATATCATTTTGAAAAATTCCACAAATCGCACTGACAATTTTCAGGACGCTGTAAGCAACAGATATTGGAAGTCCAAGAAATGAAGAAATTTATATCAAACAATTATTTATAGGACATGATCATGATAGTCAGATTCCTCTAATTTTCCAGAAGTCGGGAAATCATCTTCAAAAATTTCAGAAATCAGGAATCCACCTGAATGAACCCGAAAAAATTCGGAGATTCCAAAGAGCCATTGGTAAAAATTGTGATCAAGACCTAATCAAAAAGAAAAGGTGTACCATACAAATAAATGCAGTAGAGAATCTTTCAAGCGGTCCTTTAGACTAGCTGATCTTAAACACGTGCTAGTCTTGCTAGTCTTTTTCAAGACCTGGGACTGCCTAGGACTATATTTATGCTCATCGTTAAATGTGGACCATGCCCTAGCCATCCTAAAATCAGGGAATGCTGACGCATTTCTCCTCTTTCATTATAAGCCAGCCATCCAACTTGCTAGTGATCCTTCAATTGTAGACACTTTCATTAGACACAACATCTCTTTCTTGCAAGTCAAGCATCGACAGGTTACGGTTATGGATAACCCCGCAAACTGTAGTGCGGCAGTACTCGTAACCCGTGTTCTCGCCAGCTTCCTGTCGCGTAACCCCGCTGTACAATTTCGTGTTTCCGATTGTCCCTGAAATCTGGGTTATGGGAAGATCTGTTATTGACTGATTTATATATCAGTCTCTGAGTCGGCATAATGCACACCGGTACCTTTCCTCCCGGTACCGTGTTGCCTGCCGCCAGGCCTTAGGCTAGCTGTGGCCTACACGTGACTGCAGTACCCTGCAGTACACATCTCTTTTCTATATGATTGCGCCTGTTGCGCTTAATAGCATCTTCTCCTCTATCGAGCCTATGCCGTTGTAACAATCTTACATTAACAGGTTATGTGCGCCATCTTTAGACGCTAACGAAGAACAGCCGCTGATTTCCGCGTTCGGATTCAGTTCCCCTCTGACTTGTCGAAGGCCCGAGTTTTAACTAAGCACCTGGACTCCCTATGCGGATCCTACTTCCCGCTGCTCCGCTTGCCGCTTCCTACCAAGAATCCTTGGATCTGCCACTGCGTCCTACGACTGGAGCAAGCAAGAGCGACCACAAGTCACCAAAATCTATGAAGTGAGTATAGGACGACGCCCTCACCGAGACCAACACAGTGCTGTATTGATCTCAGACGATCAATTTGTCTACGCCTCCAGCTTAAAAGAAGCTTCTGTCGTCGAACATTGCCGCTTGGCAACGTTCACCCCTCCGGTAATCCGCTGGATCCCTTTGGATCGCCGATTCCCACACACACTCCATCCCCTCTTCCCCTGCCCCGCCCTCGTAACTCCCCCTCTCCCACCACTCCGACCTACAACGCCAAGACTCCTACGCAGAAGACCTCACAATGCAACCCCCCAGAATATTCACTGGTAACAACCTCTACACCTGGCGCAGCGCCAGGCAGAATATCCTCCTTGCCCTCAAATCAGATAGGGATACCATTGCCATTGCTTTCGACTGCCAACAAGCGGTCGTCGCTGGCGAGCCTAATGACTTTGATGGTTACCCTGCTGATGATGTTACTTACCCTCCTGTTGCGGCTGCTAACCCGGCTGCTCCGGCTGCCCCTAGGATTGGTGTTCCCAACAGGATCTCGACCTGGAAGAATAACAAGGCCTTTGAGGTCATCATAGATCATGTATCAGATGGGATCCAGCAGCCAATTCATGCCAACACAGATATGGCCACTGGAGCCTTCAGGTTTCTAGATGCCCTGTACTCTGAGGATGGCAGCAGGCTAGAGCATACCACCCCTACTGAATCCCTGCAGACGTACCTCTCCAGGGCAGCTGACCTGTACTCCCAGATTCCCAAGATAGCAAATCTCCACATCGTCTCTACCAGCACCTTCCTGAACCTCATTGTCAAAGGACTGAACTCCCGCTCTGAATATGATGGTTACATCAACCAGTTCAACCCTACTGCTATAACCACCTTTTCCATGCTCCAAAGTGCCCTCTTCAACTGGTGCTTAGTGAAGCAAGTTGACCCTGCACCATCTCCCGAAGAGGCGGAGCTAGCAGCTGCAGCCTACAGGGCCAAGAAGCTTTTCAACAGCAAGCACCACCCATTCAGAGACAGGACCATCTCCTACAAGAAGATGACCTTCTGGAACTGTGGGGGAATAGGCCACAGCTCTAGAGAGTGCACCAGTGAGGACACTGATCTGGCTTTCAGGCCAGCAGACTCAGATGAAGCTGACCATGGATCTAAGTCACCCCCTAAGAACAGAGGTGACAAGGATCATGAAGACAAGAAGGACCCCAAGAATACCAGTCCAGACAGGAGGCGTCTAAGAAGATACCCAAGCAGGGGACGCCATGCCCATGTTGCTGATGGTGATCAGTCCACCTCCAACTCTGACAGTGAGGGTGAACAACACAACTTCCTGTCCCTGGCGCTGGATGAGGACAACCTCCAGCCCATAACATTTGCCACACCAACCAGAGGCAAGTCTGTTTCTTTTGCCTTGCCACCTGACCCCCTGGCTGATACAGCATTCTTTGGACAAATAAGTGCTGATGATGAATGCACTGTAAAAGATGAAGCAGTTTTCCAGGCAGCACTACAGACAGAATGGATCATAGATACTGCAGCACACTCCCATGCAACAAGTAACATCTCCCATCTGCATGACATTCAGGACCTTCAACAGCCTATTAAGCTGCAGATGGCAGATCAAGACTCTCCACCTATCCTCTGCAAGCAGATAGGGAAGGCCAAGATCAAGGGTCATGGCAGGACTCTGATTATCCTGAACAATGTGCTTCTTGCTGACTGCAACATGCCCAACATCATTAGCATTCATGCAGCCACCATCCTCTGCCCAGACCTCCAAGTTCACCTGTCCAAGACTCAAGCTACACTCTCCATCCCAAGACCATCTGGTACCAAACTGCTCCTCCCATGCCCCAAAAGACATGGACTCTACCTTACCCAAACTTCACCAGTCCCTGCCAGTAATCCCTCTATCCCTGTGGACTCTACCATTGTCCACATCATGATGGTTACCAAGCCTCCATCAACTCACACTGACTCTGAGACAGGGCAGTACCCACCCACTCATGAGACCTCCCCCAGTAGAGCTGATCAAGACTGCCAGGATCCCCCCTCTACCTCTGCATGTAACGGTACAGACTCCTTCACAGGCTCTGACCGTTATTAGACCTTTAGGTACAGTCATACCTCTGGTCTAAGTAACAGCGTACGCACGAAGAGACAGTACTTCCTCATGTACTGCCTCTCTCACAAGCACGCCTGCCGGCTGCCTTACAACATCGGATTGCTCTCTTCACGGCCATCATGATTATACCTATTGACGAGCCTTCGAGAACATCCTACATCCCTTACCATACTTAACAACTAACCATACTAGTGACGTAGTGTAGCAGCATAGCCTGCTACTAGCCTAACTTGACATCTCGAGACTGTCTTTTCGATGTCCCCATAGCCTAGTTCGGCTTCACTGGTATCAGAGCCTGGTCACAGGAAAATCAAGGGGGGTTCGAATCTCTATGTTGGCAAGGGTCCGTAGTGTATTCGAGTCGAAAGGATAAGATTCCCATAACAACCACGCACGATGCATCAACGTATAGTTGGTGTGTACGACGTCCAGTTGTAGGCGGGAGTCTGTCAAGGAAGTACGATCAAGAACGGTCGAAGAGCACTTGGTTCGAAGGAGCGACGGTTCACGAGCGACGGTTCACGGTAGGCGGAGGTGATGTTCCGACTGAGCCCGGCCGGCAGGGGTCGCGTCCTGACGGAGACCGGATCGTGTACCTGAGCTTGGAATCGAGGACGCTTCCCTTTCAAAGGAGGGGGGAGTGTAGCAGGATAGCCTGCTACTAGCCTAACTTGACATCTCGAGACTGTCTTTTCGATGTCCCCATAGCCTAGTTCGGCTTCACGTAGTATCCTATAGCTACTAGCTAGACCTCCGAACCTTATTCTAATCTCCTGTCATTATAGCTAATAACTCTTCTCGTGTACACAACCCTTCCGCCGTTGCTTCTGAGCTGTTACACTGGTTACGGAGCTAGTCGCGCTTCCAGCGATTCGCGCTTTCCATTGCGCAACTCCACGTTTTCAGATTTCCGAATTTCACTTTCGTTCAATTTTCGCTCTCAGTTCCCTCTGCTTCTCTCCTTTCCTTATCTAGTAATTAGTCTGCGGTAGGGCAGATAAGCGGACCGCATCTGCATCGAAGGCCGAGGCCAATTTGAGAGTCCGCACTGCGGCTCTAGTCCCCCCCCCCGGGTATCGCCGAAGCTCTAGGGTTGGATCTTATCCCCCCAGTTGCTATATCGCTGAGACAGAGGTCAACCCTGTATCCGATACGCTCATGACTGATGCTCCTCACGGACCATCAGGCGTGCTGCCTCCGAATCTCGGACCATCTGGCGTACTGCCTTCGGGCGACGATCCGGCCGTCGTACAGCGTCGCGTTCCGCTCGGCAGTTGACGCAGCTTCTCAGCCACCTCACGCAGATCCATTGTCCGTTCTTGATCCGCCCCCTGAGGCAGAGTGCATGGATACTGATTCGGACCTCGAGTCTGGGGCCGAGGGTACGGAGCAGTCGGTTCCTGAGAAGAAACTTTCGGCTGCACGCAAGAGGATTCCTCTCGTGATGCCTCATGCCAAGGCTTCGCAGGCACAATTGGCAGCCATGTCCCCTCTTTAACTCGTGGTCTATCAGGCGCAGCAAGCCCTTCACAAGGCCGCGGCCCCACCCAAAGAGAAGAAAGAGAAGACGTATAGATGGCGATACGTTCCCTTCCACGATGGCACACACCCTTTGAGTCCCTTCGCGGGTGCTGAGCTTACTGAAGCTATCTCTTGGACTATGGATGCTTTCTTTAGGGCCAACGTGGGCAAGAACATGTTGGCTAATATCCGTGACGCCATGTCCAAGCTGCATGCCGCCCACTTGGATGACCATGGCAAGGCTGATACCTGGATTGATAGTATGCCCGCTTCCGTGGATGACTTCTTCGTTCGTCTCAACAAGCTGGACGCCAAGCTTGCTGTCAGGCTTGAGAGGGACGCGAAGTATGTTTTTGAGTACATTGTCCTCGAGCCAGTGGCCGCAACCCTCGAGGTTAAGCTCCCTCGTCTCAGGCTGGCGATAAATAAAGGGGTAGTGGGCAATAGAGTTGTGTTTGAACCGTTTGTTCTTCCCCATGCATATGCCAAGGACTCCTGCCCCTGCGTCCCCTGTCGTGCCTTCGTCCGCTCCTTCCGCTACCCACAAGCGTGGAAGAACTTCGCGGACTACCAAGTCTCGGACCACTCTCACACCGCATGCAAGTTCGAGTAAGTCGAAGCGACCTACCCCAAGTGGGGATAGTCCGAGTTCGGACTCTGACGAAGGTGAGAGCAACATTACACAATCCTCCTTGCCACCTTCTGAAGCCGATTCTCTTCGCAAAACTTCGGACTCCACGACGCGGACCACCCCAGGTACGCAGTCATGACAAACTGTCCCTCGCAAGTCTGCTGGGTCCTCTGCCATTCTCCCCCCTCCTCCTGTAACACCGGCGGTTCCCAATCCATCGGCCCCTCGCCAGGTAAGTGATTTCGGGTTAAGTAAGAAAATTACTGAGCTCAGAAAGGAGCTTCGCTCCTTTCCCACTGACGAGAAAATGGGTGACCTGGACGGACGCTCGAAACTCAGACGCTGGAGGGTTGCGGTTGAGACTGTGCTTTTCCGTGCAGTTTGGTCGCGATGATGTGGATTCTTTCTCTCATGTCGTTCCTCACTTGTCTGCCGCCCTGCACGGCTCCCTTAAGCGCACTTACGATGACACATACGCTAATGGCGAATTTCTCGGGTTTGACTGGCTTGGTATCCTCACATGGATCCAGTCACTCTTGACTCCTGAACTTTTCACTGGAGCCGAGTTGGCGATGACACGCTTGCACGAGGGTACTATTAGTCAATTCTCTGGCGCGTCAGTCCAATCTTATTACCATCGAATTAAAGCGGAGTTCCGTTTGGTACCTGACTTGACCCCTAGAGAAAAGCTCAATTTCTTTCGTACAGGGTTGCTAGAGTCCGTGAAACTTGGGTCCTTCTGTCGCCGCGAATCGGGAACTACGTTCGAGACTGTCGAGGAACTGTTCCATTACATCCAAATGGATGAGGCTCGTAATCTTTCGTCCGCGAAAGGTCAGTCCATAGAGGCTACCTCAGCTAGGAACAGACTCGGGGGTTACGGATTCCCCAACAGGAAGTCCATGGGCAGCGATGGCAAACCCCGGTTTCCTGGCAATACTGAGAGACCGACTGGTTAGCCTCTTGCTCTGAATAGGGTCCACTTTGCCGCCATTCCTTCTCCACCCCCAGCTGATTCCGACTCTGATGATTCGCATGATGACGAAAGACACGTAGGCACTCGAGGAGTAGATATAGACACCGATGACCGACCCGGCAAGTCCGCCAGGATCGGTCCCCACTCTAACGGGGGACGAGGTGGACGTGGTGGCCGCTCGGGGCAACCTGCTCGCCCGGCTCATTCTGAAGGTGGTCGTCATGTTCGTGGTGCTTTCGGTTCTAACTCTATCGGTAGAGGGACGGGTCGCGGTTATGGTCTAGGGGCTGGCCGGGGCCGGGGCCACAGTACTATGGGTTCAGGTCAGTCAAGTGCACCGGATTTCAGTGGAAAAGACCCTAATAGCCCCATGCACATGAACAATTCCGTGAGTGTTGCCCAGTCCATTTGGCTCCAACAGGGTTCTCGGTGCTTTTTGGTGCTTCCATAAGATGGCTCAGTGCATATCTGATCGTGCGATCCCTGCGAATGCCTAGTCAGGTATGACCCGAACAACCAATGGCCCGCACTCTCGGACAAGACCTGCCCTGATTGGAAAAGGGATAACAATGGCCTGATTCCTTCTTGGCCCTAGGAAGTTGCCGGCCGGGTCATGACAGTTGGCCCTGACCATGTAGTCAAAGCAGATACTGTTCAAGACGTGTTCCCTTTAGAACTTACCTTGGCGGCCCAGTTAGAACTTTTTGAGATGTTGGGCTTAACCCCTACCATTGATGTAACGAGCACTAACTGGAAATCTTCTCCCTGTCCCTACAAATATTCCACGGAGCATGGCATGCATGTTTCGTTGGCTGGATCTTGTGTTTATGCTCATCCTCTCCCTGCCGATGCAGTCTCCGTACTCGAACATTATTGGGAAAGCAAAAATGACTCTCCATACGAAACGTCCGGTATTTTCGTCCTCCCTAGTCAGGCTAGTTCGGACACTCGTTTCTCTCGGTTACTGAAGGGCATGGAACTCCTTAAGGAATACCAGTCGGGCGATAACCACATTAAGCCTCCTCCGGATGGTTCCACTCCTCGGCGCATGGCTACTCAGGTGTGGTATGATCCGCCTGATTCCGAAAAGGCTTGTCTTATGATGAAAGAATGGCACGCGATCAACGAAACCACGAAGGCAGTTTATTTTGGTCCGGAAGAAAAACCCAAGGTCCCTAGTCCGGTTGAATCGCGGACTAAGAAACACTGGTGGAAACGGGTCGACGATCCCAAAGGCAGAGCACTGCAAGATATCGCCCGCCGCCCCACCAAATGTAACCGACAGAATCAACATCCCGGCGATACCAACGCTTCCCCGGTCAAACATAAACGATTGGACAGACTTCATGAAGTCAATACCAAGACTGCCACTGACATGATATTTAATGCACGCTCTGGTTCGAATCAAATGGTCACGTTGGCTGATTCAGGCGCTACGTGTTGTTTGATGGCTCAAGACATGGCTGAGCGGTTAGGCCTGCACATTCGCCCATGGGAGCATGGTACCGAGGGTTTCACATGTGCGAACGAAGGTATCATTGGTATCAATGGTACAGCCACTTTGCCGTTCAGCATTCAGCGATTCAAAGGTTCTGCCCATGTCCATGTTGTCGATAAACTCCCTGGTGGTCTCGACCTCATCCTCGGTTCCGATTGGATGCGTGACGAAAAAGCCATTCTCGATTATGACGACATGCGCCTTATTCTCAAAAAGCATGGTTGTAGCTTGATTCCAGTAAACAGAACGAGAGATAGTTCGGTTCATTCGTTTTTCACTATGGCACTTTCGGGTGATTCATCAGTTGACCCTGTCATTTCTGGTCGTAAGGCAGCAAATTTTTTGAAGGCTGGGGCCAATCACATTATGGTCAACATTCGCGATTCTCGTCCGGTGGACTACCCCGCCTCTAATGTATCAGCCACCGAAACCGCGGACCTTCTGACTAAAGCTGTCCCCAGTTCGGTTCATCTTCCAAACCCACCTGAAGTTGAAGTCGACTTCGAAACGTGGGTCAAAGAAAATTGTCCGGAACATGGAGATCCTGCCTAATGCCCGCCCATGTGGTCCGATAGTTGTTGCGTAAATTCAAGAAAGTGTTCAATGCTCTTCCCATGCAAACTCCGAAGCATCGGGATATTCCTCATGTTATCAAGACTGAGGAAAACGCGTATGCACCTTATCGTCGCAATCGACGCATGAGCCCTGCGGAGACAGCTCTTTGCGAAGAATACGTGGCTGGCTTGTTAAAGCACGGATTCATTACACCGAGCTCTTCCCCCTATGGGGCACCGATTATGATCATTGCCAAACCGGGCGGTGTCGGTTATCGCGTCGTCTGCGATTGGCGAGCGCTTAATAACATTACTATCAAGAACAGGTACCCCCTTCCTAGGATTGACAAAACCATCGATAGGCTGAGCGGGGCTACTATTTTTAGCTCCCTTGACCTCACTTCGGGTTATTAACAGATTCGGATTTCGGACGAAGACGCCCCTAAGACGGCCTTTACCACTCCGATGGGTCAGTACGAATTCAAAGTGCTGGGCATGGGTTTAGCGAACGCTCCAGCCACTTTCCATGCAGTAATGAACAAGATTTTTGCTCCTTACTTGCACAAGTTCGTGGTGGTGTATCTCGATGATATCCTGGTTTACGGTCGTAATCCCGAAGAGCACGCAGCTAACCTCAAAAAGGTCCTGCAGGTCTTACAAGACGAGGATTATGCGAAATTGTCTAAGTGCACTTTCAACCAATCCGAGATTAAGTTCTTAGGCCACATTATTGGTCGTAACGGCGTCAAGGTTAATCCGAAAAAAGTAGCTACCGTCCGAGATTGGCCAACCCCTCGACATGCGAAACACGTTCAGCAGTTCTTGGGTTTGACCAATTATTTTCGAAAGTTCATCCAAGGATATTCGTCCATGGCAGCTCCTCTTTCGGACCTTACAAAACTCAAAGGCGATTGTGGAGCAAAATGGACAGCGGCCCATTCATCCGCTTTTGAAGGGTTGAAAACGGCTTTGACTTCTGCCCCGGTTCTCATGCTCCCCGATTTTGACAAGCCCTTCGAGGTTATTTCCGACGCCTCTCTGCTGGGCACAGGCGCTGTTTTACTACAGGATAAGCACCCTGTAGCTTACTCTGGCAAGAAATACATCCCT
The DNA here is from genome assembly GCA_022414725.1 of Microglena sp. YARC. NCBI lineage: Eukaryota > Viridiplantae > Chlorophyta > Chlorophyceae > Chlamydomonadales > Chlamydomonadaceae > Microglena > Microglena sp. YARC. The sequence goes on along the minus strand of CM039465.1, from coordinate 41,480,401 downwards.
GCTGAAAAGAACTATACTGTGTCGGAACAGGAAATGCTTGGTATCGTCCATGCGTTGACCGAATGGCGTTGTTATTTGGAGGGGTCCCGGATGACATTGGTCACGGACCATAACCCTCTTACTTACTTCGATACCAAGAGTGTCCTCTCTCGTCGCATGGGGCGTTGGCAAGAGACTCTCGCGCCTTTTCATTATATACATGGAGTATAGGGCCGGCCGTAATAACGTGGCTGATCCGATCAGCCGTAATCCTAACTTGTCTACACCAGGCGACCACGATCTTTCGCTCCACCTCATGGTATACTCACTGTCAGTCACGGAGTGCAAGCCTCGTGTTCGTTCGAAAAAGCCAATTACGGGTTCACCTCTGCCAATCAAATCCATCATGGATAGAATCTTGGAGGGTTACGCGTCTGACCCACTTTTTGCTGCGGGTCACAAACGTCTGCGGGACAAGTTCTCACGCGACGGGTTTTGGGTTCAAGAAATCCAAGCACGGACGAGATTACTTGTGTGTCCGGACAACCGAGTTCTCAAGCAGGATATCATCCGGGAACAGCATGATCCGATTTATATGGGTCATTGCGGTCGCACGAAAACCCTTGAGCTGGTCACCCGTACATTCACTTGGGATGGTGTCACTGACGACGTCAAGGACTTCATCAAACGTTGTCATTCGTGTCAGACCAACAAGCCAGGGAACTTAAAGCCTGGTGGCACGTTGGTCCCGGTCGAAATCCCTTTACAGTTTTGGGATTGTGTTAGCACAGATTTGATAACAGCTCTGCCTCCTACGACTTTGGGTCATGATGCTATTGCCGTTTTCGTGGATAAGCTGACCAAAATGGTGCATGTCGCACCATGTTCGACTACAGTTTCGGCTGTTGGCTTTGCAGCTATTTATTTGGACACTCTCAGTGGTCCGCCACCACGGCATCCCTAAGAAGTTGCTCAGTGATCGAGACGCCCGGTTCACAGGCCATTTCGGCTCAGAACTTCAGCGTCTCATGGGAACACGACAGGCATTTTCGACCGCTTTCCAGCCTCAAACCGACGGTCAAACGGAGCGTATGAATCGCGTTATCGAGGATATGATTCGCCATCACGTCGGTCCTTACCACGATGATTGGGACCAATCGTTGGCTCTTGTTGAGTTTGCTATTAACAACTCTGGGCAGGAATCTATCCAAAATACCCCATTTCGTGCGTACTTGGGGTTATGACCCTCGTACCCCCATGGCCGCTGAGGTAGACTCCAAATGCCCAGCTGCTAAGTCATGGTGGGCATCCCACATTGACCGCCAAAACCATTGCAGAGACTGCCTGAAGGCAGCCCAAAGTAGGCAAAAAGCGAATTACGACACGCGTCGCCGCGAAGTGACGTTTTCAGTTGGAGAACAGGTCCTCCTTTCCACCAGAAATATGAAATTCAAGGCAACAGGCAAGCCTAAATTTGTCCCTCGCTGGGTCGGACCATATACAATTTCTGGAGTAGTTGGTCCGCGAGACGAAGTCACTCAGGACGTCCGACAGGTTACGGCGTGTCGCCTGGACCTCCCGAAAATGATGAAGCTTCATCCGGTGTTCCATGTTGGCCTTCTCAAACCTTGGCACTCTGACGGTCAACCGCACCTCGGTCAGCCCTTGGAGCTCGACACCGATGGTTCGCCCACTTGGACAGCAGCATGTATCATGCGCCAGAAATCGCGCGTGATTAAAAACTCTTTCCAAACGCCGAGAGGAATACCTCATCCGTTGGCGGGGTTACGGTATCGAACAAGACACTTGGGAATCCGCCAAGGACATCGATACGAAGTCGCCCCAGATTGTTTACAGCTTTGGCTGCAACGGTCTCAAAGAGACCGCGACTATCGTACCGGCTCTCGCACGAAACGCAAGAATCCTTCCGTCTAAGGATCCAGAGTTCGCACGAAAGGGATGTTAAATGGTCTCCTCCGGGACCAACTTGTGTTCTGCAAGTATATTCCGAGCCCACGCACGTCTCGTTTGGGTGTTTCACCTTTTCTTTCCCTCCGATAGATGCGGGGTCCGCATCTCTTCAGGGAGGGGGGGAGTGTAACGGTACAGACTCCTTCACAGGCTCTGACCGTTATTAGACCTTTAGGTACAGTCATACCTCTGGTCTAAGTAACAGCGTACGCACGAAGAGACAGTACTTCCTCATGTACTGCCTCTCTCACAAGCACGCCTGCCGGCTGCCTTACAATATCGGATTGCTCTTTTCACGGCCATCATGATTATACCTATTGACGAGCCTTCGAGAACATCCTACATCCCTTACCATACTTAACAACTAACCATACTAGTGACGTAGTATCCTATAGCTACTAGCTAGACCTCCGAACCTTATTCTAATCTCCTGTCATTCTAGCTAATAACTCTTCTCGTGTACACAACCCTTCCGCCGTTGCTTCTGAGCTGTTACACTGCACCGTCTGCACCCCACACTGATTCTGAGATAGGGCAGCACCCACCCACTCATGTGGAGGCAGACCAGGACTTCCCCTCTACTTCTGCACCGTCTGCACCCCACACTGATTCTGAGATAGGGAAGTACCCACCCACTCATATGGAGGCACACCAGGACTTCCCCTCTACTTCTGCTCCATCTGCACCCCACACTGATTCTGAGATAGGGCAGTACCCACCCACTCATGTGGAGGCAGATCAAGACCACCAAGACTTCCCATCTACTTCTGCTCCATCTGCACCCCACACTGTTTTTGAGATAGGGCAATACCCACCCAATCATGTGGAGGCAGACCAAGACCTCCAGGACCATCCTCCCACTATCTGCCAGTCCCATTCCCCTCTCACTGCAGACAATCTGGAAGCCTCTGATGATCCTGACAGTGATGACATGCCAGAACTCATCCATCCAGGTACACAAGCCCCAAGATGACCCTGGACTAGGAGTAGATGACCCTCCAGAAACCACTCCGGATCTCCAACAACAGCTGGAGAACCTGGGCCTACAGAGAGCCAGAGCAGAGATGGAACTCCTCAGCGACCAGATCTGAACCAACTATGAGGAATATGATGGGATCTGAACCAACTATGAGGAATATGATGGCCCCATAGATGGGGACGGGCCACTCAAGCCATCTGATCTTGACACAGCCACTACCTGGGACCAATGGATACTGGTCAACAGGTCACCAGACATTGGACTACCACTGGGAAAAGTTAATCAGAATGTCAACCACATCCATTTTTCCAACAACTCCAGCCTTAGCCTCCGTCACACGTTTTGGATGCACCCTACACCACCTGAACAGCAGGCCTGCTTCACCAGCTTTCAACATCCAACCCAGGCCTCCACTGTCCAAACTCATCACAGCATTCACCTGCAAGTTCCCTAACCTGCTGGCTTCTGAAAGAGAACAGTTCCCACACAGGTCAATGCACAAGGAGCCATCTGATGCATGCAGTCCTATCATCAAGCACAACAGCAGACTCCAGCAAATGGTGCAAGCCTACCCCACTGTTTCTACACAGTTGGAGGTCCGGTTAAGCGGCGGTTAAATTCGTTATTTTCGGCGCTAACCGGTGTTTGGTCGGAAACACAAAAAGTTGAGGTGCGGTTAAAGACCAACTGCCCCGGTTAGTGCAACGGCGCACCCCCCCCCCCCCGCCGTTGAAGAAAGTTAAGGGGCGGTTAAATTCGGTTGTTGCATTAGATCTGGTGACGTCAAACTGTCAAATGTGTGGGTTCCAAAAAACTGAGGATGAAATGCATATGTTTGAGTGCCCTTTTTATAATGATATTCGCCTCCGCTACCAGAATCTGTTTACAGATATTTATAGGCATGTCCATGAGGATACCGACTTAACCGTATGGAATGTGGAATTCTGCGATTCCACATTCAGAACCTTTATGAATGGAAATGGCACTAAGTCTTTTTGGAGCAACCTAGCCGACTATCTTTCTACTTGTAGAAGAGCAAGACAGGAAGCCCTGGACTGCTTAGTGGCACCGTAATTTATTATCCCTTTTTTTTCTTCTTGAGACTTCTCATTTGTTAGCTTCTTACCTCCGCCACTGTAAGTGGTTGAGATCTGGGTCCTGCTCTAAGGGGTTTAATACCTACGCCACCAAAACGGTGGTTGGGAGTTTGGTTTGTTTGTCCTCGACACACCCCTGATGTAATGGGGTTTTTTTGCTTTGTGGGTGCTTTTTCTTTTTGTTTAAAGCACAGAGTCTCATACACCCTCGCGGTGTCAAGTAGACTTTAACATGTAATGTAATGTAATCTAGTCACGAAATTGGCGCGCGCCTCTTAAAAATCATGCTGCTTTGGAGTGCCGCATCCTTTCTTTCTTTTGGAGCATAACTGTCCTCGGCAATCGGAAACACTCAAAAACTTGTACTTCGCTCGACCGACTTGTACACCATTTCCGGCAAATTTTTATGACGTGCCGGTGCAGATCGGGGTTACGCTGAACCGTCCCCCCCCCCCCCCCCCCCCACGGTTAAGCGTAACCCCGATCGGCCATGGTTCCACGCTGGCAATTAAACCCGCAGCGGTCACTTGCGGCCATCATGTGGAGTTGAGCGCGAGCGCTGCAATCGTATAGATCGCGCAGTCCCGCGCGACCCCTTCAATTCCCCAATCAACTCCATCCCTCCTTGCGTAGGCCCTTGGGCCCAGAAGCGTCAGAAGGATCTGGAAAGCATGAGATCAGGGGCAAATTCAGATTCGTGCGCAAATGCTATTTATCAGTAACGAGCAACGCACCTGGTACAGATCTTGCTGCGTTTCCAGCTCATAATGGCGTCTCTTCCTATTTCAAAAAGCAGAAGCTCCTGGGATATGGTAACGAAATGGAACAGGACGGGGGCCACGACTTGGAGCCAGAACATGAACTCGTCCATTGCGAGACGTTTGAAGACAAGAAAGGCAAGCCGGCGAGTAAATAATCCAGCGCTTCCACGCTGTCGAACAACTCATTTAACGATCACATAACTCAGGTCTTCCCATAACCCAGATTTCAGGGACAATCGGAAACACTAAATTGTACAGCGGGGTTACGCGACAGGAAGCTGGCTAGAACACGGGTTACGAGTACTGCCGCACTACAGTTTGCGGGGTTATCCATAACCGTAACCTGGTCTTATGGAAACAGGCTGTAAGTACCCTCGAGTACCCCAATACCCGCCAATACCCCAATACCCGCCAATACCCCAATATGTGAGCGGGTTGGTCGGCCCGCAGGCAGCCATCCAGCCAGACCTATACCGCCCGCTATACAGCCCTCTGCTATACAGCGACACCACAGCACGGCGTAACCGGCCTACCTGGAGTTCGCGGGAGCAAAACTACGGGAGCAAAATGGCAGTTGGGTTTCACACCGGCTGGCCGGCGTCAGATACTCCTGAGGTACTTCGGGTGGTTTTCCATCGGCCGTGGATGGGTCTGGACGGGTCGAAAAGTACGAACAACCGACGATCCATCCAGGCCTTACATTTCCACAGAGCCCCTGGATGATTCGTATTTGTACGGATTGTACCGACGAAACACCCATCCACGAGACCCATCCAGATGGCAAAATCCATCCCTGCCATCGACCGATTGGAAGCAACTAGGTTGTTCGTTATTATTAAGGGTGGATTTCCATAGGGCGTGGATGGGTGAAGTACTGGATGGGTCGCTAAATCGGTTTACTTTCGGTTACACCTCGTGGATGGGTCATGGATGATTCGTGCATCCGTACGCAGTCGACCATCCAGTTCCCGCCAGTGGAAATGCGACATGGATGGTTCCGCAATGGCCGGGTGCCATAACTTGCGCTGGAGCTATTGCTGCACGGCAACTTGTCGTCAGGGGAATGATCGCCTGGCCATCCACTGTGGCTTAAATGCCGAAGAATGTAAGGAAGAAGAATGTCTCGGGTTTTCTGTTCCTCGAACCAGATCTGACGCAATTCGAAATCTCGGGAATTGAAACTAGCAGAGGGAGGTCACAGATTTCGAGAGGTCAAACCAGAAGGTGGAATTGAAATTAGCTGAGGGAGGCCGCAGATTTCGGGAGGTCAGACTGAGGAAGGTCGCAGATTTCGGGAGGTCAAACTAGCAGAGAGAACTGGTATAGGCCACAGGGGTAGAGGCAGGTCGCTAGCACGACCGGCGCCGGCCTGCGCCGGGATGCGCCGGAAAGTTTGCGACTCATCCAGACTCATCCAATCCACCCCTCGGTCGAAGGCATGGATGGATTTTGCCATCTGGATGGGTCTCGTGGATGGGTGTTTCGTCGGTACAATCCGTACAAATACGAATCATCCAGGGGCTCTGTGGAAATGTAAGGCCTGGATGGATCGTCGGTTGTTTGTACTTTTCGACCCATCCAGACCCATCCACGGCCTATGGAAATCCACCCTAAGAGACCTACTAATTTAGTAGGAATGGAAATTCGACCCACTAATTTAGTGGTAATGAAATTTCGACAGCGGACCTTCTGTCGGTAACGTGTCGAAGTGTCGAACACCAAGCTCCCACTAATTTAGTGGGTAGAGCCCCTCGAACAGCAAGCACCCACGCAGGCAGCCATCCAGCCAGACCTATACAGCCCTCTGCTATACAGATATAAGGGCCCTGCTATACAGCCCTCTGCTATACAGATATAAGGGCCCCGAATCGCACGGTGTCGGACACCTGCGGACTCGGAGCGGAGGGGCGCTACGGAAGGGGAGGCGGCAGGCCACGGCCACGGTACCGCGCGGGGGGGGGGGCGGGGACCAGGGGGGGGGCCCTCGCCCTCCCCCCCCGACCCCAACCCCCCCAACCACCCCCTTACAGCTAATAGAAACCTGCCGGTCTCGCGTAGCCACGCTGGACGAAAAGAGAGTGAGAAGTTGTGCAGCTTCCTTCGGGGAAAACGCGCACAGCAACTCAAGCTGTCGCATTTGTAGATCTGTGTGATTCTTGGAAGGGCAGGGGAAGGGGGCGTGAGGGAAGGGGGCTCTCTTCTTACTTTCCTGTCTGTCTGTATTCATCTCGCCCAGTGTTCTGTCTGTGCCTAATTTACCAGCATCTGCGCATGCGTTGCTGGCTGTCTTGGGACTTCCGCGTCATAGATTCTCTACGTCTGCGTACTCCTACACGAAGGTCGGTATGAGCTTTAATTGCTGGCAGCGGTTATGTTTCGTGACTACATCTTTGCACGCCTGTCACATGGCGCTGTTGCTCTGCTCTCGTGAATGCGTCGCATCGCGTTCGTCCTCTGCGTTTGCATGCAAGCAGCTTGCACGCCTGTCACATTGTGCCGTTGCTCTGTCCTGCTGAATACTTTGCACCGCGACCATCCTCTTCGTTTGCATGCATGCAGCTTGCACGCCTGTCCTCATGGCGCCTGTGCTCTGCCCCCCTCTATGCGTTGCATTGCATCCATCCTCTCCGTTTGCATGCATGCAGCTAACTCACGCAACCGATCAATCCCGCAACAGGTATGGCGCCGTACAAGTACAACGAATCCATCAATGCCAGAGGTTTGAGGGGGACGCAGCTGGAATTGGTCGCGCTATCGGCGCGGTTTGATGTTCGCCCCGCGTGCGGAAGGGTGGACGTCAGTTGCTGTTGCCCTACTCATGCAGTGCGAATCCAAAGCGAAGGAGTTTGGGGTAAATATGCGATCACATACTGCATCGGTGCGGGTATGGGTGTGGGATTGTGTGTAGGTGTGGGTGTAAGTGTGGGAGGGTGGGTATGGGTGTGGGATTGTGTTGTAGGTGTGGGTGTAAAGTGTGGGAGGGTGGGTATGGGGTGTGGGATTGTGTTGTAGGTGTGGGTGTAAGTGTGGGAGGGTGGGTATGGGTGTGGGATTGTGTGTAGGTGTGGGTGTAAGTGTGGGAGGGTGGGTATGGGTGTGTGGATTGTGTGTAGGTGTGGGTGTAAGTGTGGGAGGGTGGGTATGGGTGTGGGATTGTGTGTAGGTGTGGGTGTAAGTGTGGGAGGGTGGGTATGGGTGTGGGATTGTGTGTAGGTGTGGGTGTAAGTGTGGGAGGGTGGGTATGGGTGTGGGATTGTGTGTAGGTGTGGGTGTAAGTGTGGGAGGGTGGGTATGGGTGTGGGATTGTGTGTAGGTGTGGGTGTAAGTGTGGGAGGGTGGGTATGGGTGTGGGATTGTGTGTAGGTGTGGGTGTAAGTGTGGGAGGGTGGGTATGGGTGTGGGATTGTGTGTAGGTGTGGGTGTAAGTGTGGGAGGGTGGGTATGGGTGTGGGATTGTGTGTAGGTGTGGGTGTAAGTGTGGGAGGGTGGGGTAGGTGGGTGTGGTGAGGGTTGTGGTGTGTTGTAGGTGTGGGTGTAAGTGTGGGAGGGTGGGTATGGGTGTGGGATTGTGTGTAGGTGTGGGTGTAAGTGTGGGAGGGTGGGTATGGTGTGGGATTGTGTGTAGGTGTGGGTGTAAGTGTGGGAGGGTGGGTATGGGTGTGGGATTGTGTGTAGGTGTGGGTGTAAGTGTGGGAGGGTGGGTATGGGTGTGGGATTGTGTGTAGGTGTGGGTGTAAGTGTGGGAGGGTGGGTATGGGTGTGGGATTTGTGTGTAGGTGTGGGTGTAAGTGTGGGAGGGTGGGTATGGGGTGTGGGATTGTGTGTAGGTGTGGGTGTAAGTGTGGGAGGGTGGGTATGGGTGTGGGATTGTGTGTAGGTGTGGGTGTAAGTGTGGTGTGGGTATGTGTGTGGTTGTGTGTAGGTGTGGGTGTAAGTGTGGGAGGGTGGGTATGGGTGTGGGATTGTGTGTAGGTGTGGGTGTAAGTGTGGGAGGGTGGGTATGGGTGTGTGGATTGTGTGTAGGTGTGGGTGTAAGTGTGGGAGGGTGGGTATGGGTGTGGGATTGTGTGTAGGTGTGGGTGTAAGTGTGGGAGGGTGGGTATGGGTGTGGGATTGTGTGTAGGTGTGGGTGTAAGTGTGGGAGGGTGGGTATGGGTGTGGGATTGTGTGTAGGTGTGGGTGTAGTGTGGGAGGGTGGGTATGGGTGTGGGATTGTGTGTAGGTGTGGGTGTAAGTGTGGGAGGGTGGGTATGGGTGTGGGATTGTGTGTAGGTGTGGGTGTAAGTGTGGGAGGGTGGGTATGGGTGTGGGATTGTGTGTAGGTGTGGGTGTAAGTGTGGGAGGGTGGGTATGGGTGTGGGATTGTGTGTAGGTGTGGGTGTAAGTGTGGGAGGGTGGGTATGGGTGTGTGGATTGTGGTGTAGTGTGGTGTGGGTGGGTGTGGGTATGGTGTGGGATTGTGTGTAGGTGTGGGTGTAAGTGTGGGAGGGTGGGTATGGGTGTGGGATTGTGTGTAGGTGTGGGTGTAAGTGTGGGAGGGTGGGTATGGGTGTGGGATTGTGTGTAGGTGTGGGTGTAAGTGTGGGAGGGTGGGTATGGGTGTGGGATTGTGTGTAGGTGTGGGTGTAAGTGTGGGAGGGTGGGTTATGTGGTGTGGGATTGTGGGTGTGTGGTGTGTAAGGTGGGAGGGTGGGAGGTGGTAAGGTGTGGTGTGTAAGTGGTGGTGTGGGATGGTGTGGGATGTGGGATGTGTGTGTGTAGGGTGTGGGTGTAAGTGTGGGAGGGTGGGTATGGGTGTGGGATTGTGTGTAGGTGTGGGTGTAAGTGTGGGAGGGTGGGTATGGGTGTGGGATTGTGTGTAGGTGTGGGTGTAAGTGTGGGAGGGTGGGTTATGGGTGTGGGATTGTGTGTAGGTGTGGGTGTAAGTGTGGGAGGGTGGGTATGGGTGTGGGATTGTGTGTAGGTGTGGGTGTAAGTGTGGGAGGGTGGGTATGGGTGTGGGATTGTGTGTAGGTGTGGGTGTAAGTGTGGGAGGGTGGGTATGGGTGTGGGATTGTGTGTAGGTGTGGGTGTAAGTGTGGGAGGGTGGGTATGGGTGTGGGATTGTGTGTAGGTGTGGGTGTAAGTGTGGGAGGGTGGGTATGGGTGTGGGATTGTGTGTAGGTGTGGGTGTAAGTGTGGGAGGGTGGGTATGGTGTGGGATTGTGTGTAGGTGTGGGTGTAAGTGTGGGAGGGTGGGTATGGGTGTGGGATTGTGTGTAGGTGTGGGTGTAAGTGTGGGAGGGTGGGTATGGGGTGTGGGATTGTGTGTAGGTGTGGGTGTAAGTGTGGGAGGGTGGGTATGGGTGTGGGATTGTGTGTAGGTGTGGGTGTAAGTGTGGGAGGGTGGGTATGGGTGTGGGATTGTGTGTAGGTGTGGGTGTAAGTGTGGGAGGGTGGGTATGGGTGTGGGATTGTGTGGTAGGTGTGGGTGTAAGTGTGGGAGGGTGGGTATGGGTGTGGGATTGTGTGTAGGTGTGGGTGTAAGTGTGGGAGGGTGTGGGTATGGGTGTGGGATTGTGTGTAGGTGTGGGTGTAAGTGTGGGAGGGTGGGTATGGGTGTGGGATTGTGTGTAGGTGTGGGTGTAAGTGTGGGAGGGTGGGTATGGGTGTGGGATTGTGTGTAGGTGTGGGTGTAAGTGTGGGAGGGTGGGTATGGGTGTGGGATTGTGTGTAGGTGTGGGTGTAAGTGTGGGAGGGTGGGTATGGGTGTGGGATTGTGTGTAGGTGTGGGTGTAAGTGTGGGAGGGTGGGTATGGGTGTGGGATTGTGTGTAGGTGTGGGTGTAAGTGTGGGAGGGTGGGTATGGGTGTGGGATTGTGTGTAGGTGTGGGTGTAAGTGTGGGAGGGTGGGTATGGGTGTGGGATTGTGTGTAGGTGTGGGTGTAAGTGTGGGAGGGTGGGTATGGGTGTGGGATTGTGTGTAGGTGTGGGTGTAAGTGTGGGAGGGTGGGTATGGGTGTGGGATTGTGTGTAGGTGTGGGTGTAAGTGTGGGAGGGTGGGTATGGGTGTGGGATTGTGTGTAGGTGTGGGTGTAAGTGTGGGAGGGTGGGTATGGGTGTGGGATTGTGTGTAGGTGTGGGTGTAAGTGTGGGAGGGTGGGTATGGGTGTGGGATTGTGTGTAGGTGTGGGTGTAAGTGTGGGAGGGTGGGTATGGGTGTGGGATTGTGTGTAGGTGTGGGTGTAAGTGTGGGAGGGTGGGTATGGGTGTGGGATTGTGTGTAGGTGTGGGTGTAAGTGTGGGAGGGTGGGTATGGGTGTGGGATTGTGTGTAGGTGTGGGTGTAAGTGTGGGAGGGTGGGTATGGGTGTGGGATTGTGTGTAGGTGTGGGTGTAAGTGTGGGAGGGTGGGTATGGGTGTGGGATTGTGTGTAGGTGTGGGTGTAAGTGTGGGAGGGTGGGTATGGGTGTGGGATTGTGTGTAGGTGTGGGTGTAAGTGTGGGAGGGTGGGTATGGGTGTGGGATTGTGTGTAGGTGTGGGTGTAAGTGTGGGAGGGTGGGTATGGGTGTGGGATTGTGTGTAGGTGTGGGTGTAAGTGTGGGAGGGTGGGTATGGGTGTGGGATTGTGTGTAGGTGTGGGTGTAAGTGTGGGAGGGTGGGTATGGGTGTGGGATTGTGTGTAGGTGTGGGTGTAAGTGTGGGAGGGTGGGTATGGGTGTGGGATTGTGTGTAGGTGTGGGTGGGTAAGTGTGGGAGGGTGGGTATGGGTGTGGATTGTGTGTAGGTGTGGGTGTAAGTGTGGGTGGAGGGTGGGTATGGGTGTGGGATTGTGTGTAGGTGTGGGTGTAAGTGTGGGAGGGTGGGTATGGGTGTGGGATTGTGTGTAGGTGTGGGTGTAAGTGTGGGAGGGTGGGTATGGGTGTGGGATTGTGTGTAGGTGTGGGTGTAAGTGTGGGAGGGTGGGTATGGGTGTGGGATTGTGTGTAGGTGTGGGTGTAAGTGTGGGAGGGTGGGTATGGGTGTGGGATTGTGTGTAGGTGTGGGTGTAAGTGTGGGAGGGTGGGTATGGGTGTGGGATTGTGTGTAGGTGTGGGTGTAAGTGTGGGAGGGTGGGTATGGGTGTGGGATTGTGTGTAGGTGTGGGTGTAAGTGTGGGAGGGTGGGTATGGGTGTGGGATTGTGTGTAGGTGTGGGTGTAAGTGTGGGAGGGTGGGTATGGGTGTGGGATTGTGTGTAGGTGTGGGTGTAAGTGTGGGAGGGTGGGTATGGGTGTGGGATTGTGTGTAGGTGTGGGTGTAAGTGTGGGAGGGTGGGTATGGGTGTGGGATTGTGTGTAGGTGTGGGTGTAAGTGTGGGGAGGGTGGGTATGGGTGTGGGATTGTGTGTAGGTGTGGGTGTAAGTGTGGGAGGGTGGGTATGGGTGTGGGATTGTGTGTAGGTGTGGGTGTAAGTGTGGGAGGGTGGGTATGGGTGTGGGATTGTGTGTAGGTGTGGGTGTAAGTGTGGGAGGGTGGGTATGGGTGTGGGATTGTGTGTAGGTGTGGGTGTAAGTGTGGGAGGGTGGGTATGGGTGTGGGATTGTGTGTAGGTGTGGGTGTAAGTGTGGGAGGGTGGGTATGGGTGTGGGATTGTGTGTAGGTGTGGGTGTAAGTGTGGGAGGGTGGGTATGGGTGTGGGATTGTGTGTAGGTGTGGGTGTAAGTGTGGGAGGGTGGGTATGGGTGTGGGATTGTGTGTAGGTGTGGGTGTAAGTGTGGGAGGGTGGGTATGGGTGTGGGATTGTGTGTAGGTGTGGGTGTAAGTGTGGGAGGGTGGGTATGGGTGTGGGATTGTGTGTAGGTGTGGGTGTAAGTGTGGGAGGGTGGGTATGGGTGTGGGATTGTGTGTAGGTGTGGGTGTAAGTGTGGGAGGGTGGGTATGGGTGTGGGATTGTGTGTAGGTGTGGGTGTAAGTGTGGGAGGGTGGGTATGGGTGTGGGATTGTGTGTAGGTGTGGGTGTAAGTGTGGGAGGGTGGGTATGGGTGTGGGATTGTGTGTAGGTGTGGGTGTAAGTGTGGGAGGGTGGGTATGGGTGTGGGATTGTGTGTAGGTGTGGGTGTAAGTGTGGGAGGGTGGGTATGGGTGTGGGATTGTGTGTAGGTGTGGGTGTAAGTGTGGGAGGGTGGGTATGGGTGTGGGATTGTGTGTAGGTGTGGGTGTAAGTGTGGGAGGGTGGGTATGGGTGTGGGATTGTGTGTAGGTGTGGGTGTAAGTGTGGGAGGGTGGGTATGGGTGTGGGATTGTGTGTAGGTGTGGGTGTAAGTGTGGGAGGGTGGGTATGGGTGTGGGATTGTGTGTAGGTGTGGGTGTAAGTGTGGGAGGGTGGGTATGGGTGTGGGATTGTGTGTAGGTGTGGGTGTAAGTGTGGGAGGGTGGGTATGGGTGTGGGATTGTGTGTAGGTGTGGGTGTAAGTGTGGGAGGGTGGGTATGGGTGTGGGATTGTGTGTAGGTGTGGGTGTAAGTGTGGGAGGGTGGGTATGGGTGTGGGATTGTGTGTAGGTGTGGGTGTAAGTGTGGGAGGGTGGGTATGGGTGTGGGATTGTGTGTAGGTGTGGGTGTAAGTGTGGGAGGGTGGGTATGGGTGTGGGATTGTGTGTAGGTGTGGGTGTAAGTGTGGGAGGGTGGGTATGGGTGTGGGATTGTGTGTAGGTGTGGGTGTAAGTGTGGGAGGGTGGGTATGGGTGTGGGATTGTGTGTAGGTGTGGGTGTAAGTGTGGGAGGGTGGGTATGGGTGTGGGATTGTGTGTAGGTGTGGGTGTAAGTGTGGGAGGGTGGGTATGGGTGTGGGATTGTGTGTAGGTGTGGGTGTAAGTGTGGGAGGGTGGGTATGGGTGTGGGATTGTGTGTAGGTGTGGGTGTAAGTGTGGGAGGGTGGGTATGGGTGTGGGATTGTGTGTAGGTGTGGGTGTAAGTGTGGGAGGGTGGGTATGGGTGTGGGATTGTGTGTAGGTGTGGGTGTAAGTGTGGGAGGGTGGGTATGGGTGTGGGATTGTGTGTAGGTGTGGGTGTAAGTGTGGGAGGGTGGGTATGGGTGTGGGATTGTGTGTAGGTGTGGGTGTAAGTGTGGGAGGGTGGGTATGGGTGTGGGATTGTGTGTAGGTGTGGGTGTAAGTGTGGGAGGGTGGGTATGGGTGTGGGATTGTGTGTAGGTGTGGGTGTAAGTGTGGGAGGGTGGGTATGGGTGTGGGATTGTGTGTAGGTGTGGGTGTAAGTGTGGGAGGGTGGGTATGGGTGTGGGATTGTGTGTAGGTGTGGGTGTAAGTGTGGGAGGGTGGGTATGGGTGTGGGATTGTGTGTAGGTGTGGGTGTAAGTGTGGGAGGGTGGGTATGGGTGTGGGATTGTGTGTAGGTGTGGGTGTAAGTGTGGGAGGGTGGGTATGGGTGTGGGATTGTGTGTAGGTGTGGGTGTAAGTGTGGGAGGGTGGGTATGGGTGTGGGATTGTGTGTAGGTGTGGGTGTAAGTGTGGGAGGGTGGGTATGGGTGTGGGATTGTGTGTAGGTGTGGGTGTAAGTGTGGGAGGGTGGGTATGGGTGTGGGATTGTGTGTAGGTGTGGGTGTAAGTGTGGGAGGGTGGGTATGGGTGTGGGATTGTGTGTAGGTGTGGGTGTAAGTGTGGGAGGGTGGGTATGGGTGTGGGATTGTGTGTAGGTGTGGGTGTAAGTGTGGGAGGGTGGGTATGGGTGTGGGATTGTGTGTAGGTGTGGGTGTAAGTGTGGGAGGGTGGGTATGGGTGTGGGATTGTGTGTAGGTGTGGGTGTAAGTGTGGGAGGGTGGGTATGGGTGTGGGATTGTGTGTAGGTGTGGGTGTAAGTGTGGGAGGGTGGGTATGGGTGTGGGATTGTGTGTAGGTGTGGGTGTAAGTGTGGGAGGGTGGGTATGGGTGTGGGATTGTGTGTAGGTGTGGGTGTAAGTGTGGGAGGGTGGGTATGGGTGTGGGATTGTGTGTAGGTGTGGGTGTAAGTGTGGGAGGGTGGGTATGGGTGTGGGATTGTGTGTAGGTGTGGGTGTAAGTGTGGGAGGGTGGGTATGGGTGTGGGATTGTGTGTAGGTGTGGGTGTAAGTGTGGGAGGGTGGGTATGGGTGTGGGATTGTGTGTAGGTGTGGGTGTAAGTGTGGGAGGGTGGGTATGGGTGTGGGATTGTGTGTAGGTGTGGGTGTAAGTGTGGGAGGGTGGGTATGGGTGTGGGATTGTGTGTAGGTGTGGGTGTAAGTGTGGGAGGGTGGGTATGGGTGTGGGATTGTGTGTAGGTGTGGGTGTAAGTGTGGGAGGGTGGGTATGGGTGTGGGATTGTGTGTAGGTGTGGGTGTAAGTGTGGGAGGGTGGGTATGGGTGTGGGATTGTGTGTAGGTGTGGGTGTAAGTGTGGGAGGGTGGGTATGGGTGTGGGATTGTGTGTAGGTGTGGGTGTAAGTGTGGGAGGGTGGGTATGGGTGTGGGATTGTGTGTAGGTGTGGGTGTAAGTGTGGGAGGGTGGGTATGGGTGTGGGATTGTGTGTAGGTGTGGGTGTAAGTGTGGGAGGGTGGGTATGGGTGTGGGATTGTGTGTAGGTGTGGGTGTAAGTGTGGGAGGGTGGGTATGGGTGTGGGATTGTGTGTAGGTGTGGGTGTAAGTGTGGGAGGGTGGGTATGGGTGTGGGATTGTGTGTAGGTGTGGGTGTAAGTGTGGGAGGGTGGGTATGGGTGTGGGATTGTGTGTAGGTGTGGGTGTAAGTGTGGGAGGGTGGGTATGGGTGTGGGATTGTGTGTAGGTGTGGGTGTAAGTGTGGGAGGGTGGGTATGGGTGTGGGATTGTGTGTAGGTGTGGGTGTAAGTGTGGGAGGGTGGGTATGGGTGTGGGATTGTGTGTAGGTGTGGGTGTAAGTGTGGGAGGGTGGGTATGGGTGTGGGATTGTGTGTAGGTGTGGGTGTAAGTGTGGGAGGGTGGGTATGGGTGTGGGATTGTGTGTAGGTGTGGGTGTAAGTGTGGGAGGGTGGGTATGGGTGTGGGATTGTGTGTAGGTGTGGGTGTAAGTGTGGGAGGGTGGGTATGGGTGTGGGATTGTGTGTAGGTGTGGGTGTAAGTGTGGGAGGGTGGGTATGGGTGTGGGATTGTGTGTAGGTGTGGGTGTAAGTGTGGGAGGGTGGGTATGGGTGTGGGATTGTGTGTAGGTGTGGGTGTAAGTGTGGGAGGGTGGGTATGGGTGTGGGATTGTGTGTAGGTGTGGGTGTAAGTGTGGGAGGGTGGGTATGGGTGTGGGATTGTGTGTAGGTGTGGGTGTAAGTGTGGGAGGGTGGGTATGGGTGTGGGATTGTGTGTAGGTGTGGGTGTAAGTGTGGGAGGGTGGGTATGGGTGTGGGATTGTGTGTAGGTGTGGGTGTAAGTGTGGGAGGGTGGGTATGGGTGTGGGATTGTGTGTAGGTGTGGGTGTAAGTGTGGGAGGGTGGGTATGGGTGTGGGATTGTGTGTAGGTGTGGGTGTAAGTGTGGGAGGGTGGGTATGGGTGTGGGATTGTGTGTAGGTGTGGGTGTAAGTGTGGGAGGGTGGGTATGGGTGTGGGATTGTGTGTAGGTGTGGGTGTAAGTGTGGGAGGGTGGGTATGGGTGTGGGATTGTGTGTAGGTGTGGGTGTAAGTGTGGGAGGGTGGGTATGGGTGTGGGATTGTGTGTAGGTGTGGGTGTAAGTGTGGGAGGGTGGGTATGGGTGTGGGATTGTGTGTAGGTGTGGGTGTAAGTGTGGGAGGGTGGGTATGGGTGTGGGATTGTGTGTAGGTGTGGGTGTAAGTGTGGGAGGGTGGGTATGGGTGTGGGATTGTGTGTAGGTGTGGGTGTAAGTGTGGGAGGGTGGGTATGGGTGTGGGATTGTGTGTAGGTGTGGGTGTAAGTGTGGGAGGGTGGGTATGGGTGTGGGATTGTGTGTAGGTGTGGGTGTAAGTGTGGGAGGGTGGGTATGGGTGTGGGATTGTGTGTAGGTGTGGGTGTAAGTGTGGGAGGGTGGGTATGGGTGTGGGATTGTGTGTAGGTGTGGGTGTAAGTGTGGGAGGGTGGGTATGGGTGTGGGATTGTGTGTAGGTGTGGGTGTAAGTGTGGGAGGGTGGGTATGGGTGTGGGATTGTGTGTAGGTGTGGGTGTAAGTGTGGGAGGGTGGGTATGGGTGTGGGATTGTGTGTAGGTGTGGGTGTAAGTGTGGGAGGGTGGGTATGGGTGTGGGATTGTGTGTAGGTGTGGGTGTAAGTGTGGGAGGGTGGGTATGGGTGTGGGATTGTGTGTAGGTGTGGGTGTAAGTGTGGGAGGGTGGGTATGGGTGTGGGATTGTGTGTAGGTGTGGGTGTAAGTGTGGGAGGGTGGGTATGGGTGTGGGATTGTGTGTAGGTGTGGGTGTAAGTGTGGGAGGGTGGGTATGGGTGTGGGATTGTGTGTAGGTGTGGGTGTAAGTGTGGGAGGGTGGGTATGGGTGTGGGATTGTGTGTAGGTGTGGGTGTAAGTGTGGGAGGGTGGGTATGGGTGTGGGATTGTGTGTAGGTGTGGGTGTAAGTGTGGGAGGGTGGGTATGGGTGTGGGATTGTGTGTAGGTGTGGGTGTAAGTGTGGGAGGGTGGGTATGGGTGTGGGATTGTGTGTAGGTGTGGGTGTAAGTGTGGGAGGGTGGGTATGGGTGTGGGATTGTGTGTAGGTGTGGGTGTAAGTGTGGGAGGGTGGGTATGGGTGTGGGATTGTGTGTAGGTGTGGGTGTAAGTGTGGGAGGGTGGGTATGGGTGTGGGATTGTGTGTAGGTGTGGGTGTAAGTGTGGGAGGGTGGGTATGGGTGTGGGATTGTGTGTAGGTGTGGGTGTAAGTGTGGGAGGGTGGGTATGGGTGTGGGATTGTGTGTAGGTGTGGGTGTAAGTGTGGGAGGGTGGGTATGGGTGTGGGATTGTGTGTAGGTGTGGGTGTAAGTGTGGGAGGGTGGGTATGGGTGTGGGATTGTGTGTAGGTGTGGGTGTAAGTGTGGGAGGGTGGGTATGGGTGTGGGATTGTGTGTAGGTGTGGGTGTAAGTGTGGGAGGGTGGGTATGGGTGTGGGATTGTGTGTAGGTGTGGGTGTAAGTGTGGGAGGGTGGGTATGGGTGTGGGATTGTGTGTAGGTGTGGGTGTAAGTGTGGGAGGGTGGGTATGGGTGTGGGATTGTGTGTAGGTGTGGGTGTAAGTGTGGGAGGGTGGGTATGGGTGTGGGATTGTGTGTAGGTGTGGGTGTAAGTGTGGGAGGGTGGGTATGGGTGTGGGATTGTGTGTAGGTGTGGGTGTAAGTGTGGGAGGGTGGGTATGGGTGTGGGATTGTGTGTAGGTGTGGGTGTAAGTGTGGGAGGGTGGGTATGGGTGTGGGATTGTGTGTAGGTGTGGGTGTAAGTGTGGGAGGGTGGGTATGGGTGTGGGATTGTGTGTAGGTGTGGGTGTAAGTGTGGGAGGGTGGGTATGGGTGTGGGATTGTGTGTAGGTGTGGGTGTAAGTGTGGGAGGGTGGGTATGGGTGTGGGATTGTGTGTAGGTGTGGGTGTAAGTGTGGGAGGGTGGGTATGGGTGTGGGATTGTGTGTAGGTGTGGGTGTAAGTGTGGGAGGGTGGGTATGGGTGTGGGATTGTGTGTAGGTGTGGGTGTAAGTGTGGGAGGGTGGGTATGGGTGTGGGATTGTGTGTAGGTGTGGGTGTAAGTGTGGGAGGGTGGGTATGGGTGTGGGATTGTGTGTAGGTGTGGGTGTAAGTGTGGGAGGGTGGGTATGGGTGTGGGATTGTGTGTAGGTGTGGGTGTAAGTGTGGGAGGGTGGGTATGGGTGTGGGATTGTGTGTAGGTGTGGGTGTAAGTGTGGGAGGGTGGGTATGGGTGTGGGATTGTGTGTAGGTGTGGGTGTAAGTGTGGGAGGGTGGGTATGGGTGTGGGATTGTGTGTAGGTGTGGGTGTAAGTGTGGGAGGGTGGGTATGGGTGTGGGATTGTGTGTAGGTGTGGGTGTAAGTGTGGGAGGGTGGGTATGGGTGTGGGATTGTGTGTAGGTGTGGGTGTAAGTGTGGGAGGGTGGGTATGGGTGTGGGATTGTGTGTAGGTGTGGGTGTAAGTGTGGGAGGGTGGGTATGGGTGTGGGATTGTGTGTAGGTGTGGGTGTAAGTGTGGGAGGGTGGGTATGGGTGTGGGATTGTGTGTAGGTGTGGGTGTAAGTGTGGGAGGGTGGGTATGGGTGTGGGATTGTGTGTAGGTGTGGGTGTAAGTGTGGGAGGGTGGGTATGGGTGTGGGATTGTGTGTAGGTGTGGGTGTAAGTGTGGGAGGGTGGGTATGGGTGTGGGATTGTGTGTAGGTGTGGGTGTAAGTGTGGGAGGGTGGGTATGGGTGTGGGATTGTGTGTAGGTGTGGGTGTAAGTGTGGGAGGGTGGGTATGGGTGTGGGATTGTGTGTAGGTGTGGGTGTAAGTGTGGGAGGGTGGGTATGGGTGTGGGATTGTGTGTAGGTGTGGGTGTAAGTGTGGGAGGGTGGGTATGGGTGTGGGATTGTGTGTAGGTGTGGGTGTAAGTGTGGGAGGGTGGGTATGGGTGTGGGATTGTGTGTAGGTGTGGGTGTAAGTGTGGGAGGGTGGGTATGGGTGTGGGATTGTGTGTAGGTGTGGGTGTAAGTGTGGGAGGGTGGGTATGGGTGTGGGATTGTGTGTAGGTGTGGGTGTAAGTGTGGGAGGGTGGGTATGGGTGTGGGATTGTGTGTAGGTGTGGGTGTAAGTGTGGGAGGGTGGGTATGGGTGTGGGATTGTGTGTAGGTGTGGGTGTAAGTGTGGGAGGGTGGGTATGGGTGTGGGATTGTGTGTAGGTGTGGGTGTAAGTGTGGGAGGGTGGGTATGGGTGTGGGATTGTGTGTAGGTGTGGGTGTAAGTGTGGGAGGGTGGGTATGGGTGTGGGATTGTGTGTAGGTGTGGGTGTAAGTGTGGGAGGGTGGGTATGGGTGTGGGATTGTGTGTAGGTGTGGGTGTAAGTGTGGGAGGGTGGGTATGGGTGTGGGATTGTGTGTAGGTGTGGGTGTAAGTGTGGGAGGGTGGGTATGGGTGTGGGATTGTGTGTAGGTGTGGGTGTAAGTGTGGGAGGGTGGGTATGGGTGTGGGATTGTGTGTAGGTGTGGGTGTAAGTGTGGGAGGGTGGGTATGGGTGTGGGATTGTGTGTAGGTGTGGGTGTAAGTGTGGGAGGGTGGGTATGGGTGTGGGATTGTGTGTAGGTGTGGGTGTAAGTGTGGGAGGGTGGGTATGGGTGTGGGATTGTGTGTAGGTGTGGGTGTAAGTGTGGGAGGGTGGGTATGGGTGTGGGATTGTGTGTAGGTGTGGGTGTAAGTGTGGGAGGGTGGGTATGGGTGTGGGATTGTGTGTAGGTGTGGGTGTAAGTGTGGGAGGGTGGGTATGGGTGTGGGATTGTGTGTAGGTGTGGGTGTAAGTGTGGGAGGGTGGGTATGGGTGTGGGATTGTGTGTAGGTGTGGGTGTAAGTGTGGGAGGGTGGGTATGGGTGTGGGATTGTGTGTAGGTGTGGGTGTAAGTGTGGGAGGGTGGGTATGGGTGTGGGATTGTGTGTAGGTGTGGGTGTAAGTGTGGGAGGGTGGGTATGGGTGTGGGATTGTGTGTAGGTGTGGGTGTAAGTGTGGGAGGGTGGGTATGGGTGTGGGATTGTGTGTAGGTGTGGGTGTAAGTGTGGGAGGGTGGGTATGGGTGTGGGATTGTGTGTAGGTGTGGGTGTAAGTGTGGGAGGGTGGGTATGGGTGTGGGATTGTGTGTAGGTGTGGGTGTAAGTGTGGGAGGGTGGGTATGGGTGTGGGATTGTGTGTAGGTGTGGGTGTAAGTGTGGGAGGGTGGGTATGGGTGTGGGATTGTGTGTAGGTGTGGGTGTAAGTGTGGGAGGGTGGGTATGGGTGTGGGATTGTGTGTAGGTGTGGGTGTAAGTGTGGGAGGGTGGGTATGGGTGTGGGATTGTGTGTAGGTGTGGGTGTAAGTGTGGGAGGGTGGGTATGGGTGTGGGATTGTGTGTAGGTGTGGGTGTAAGTGTGGGAGGGTGGGTATGGGTGTGGGATTGTGTGTAGGTGTGGGTGTAAGTGTGGGAGGGTGGGTATGGGTGTGGGATT
Organism: Microglena sp. YARC; assembly: GCA_022414725.1. Taxonomy (NCBI): domain Eukaryota; kingdom Viridiplantae; phylum Chlorophyta; class Chlorophyceae; order Chlamydomonadales; family Chlamydomonadaceae; genus Microglena; species Microglena sp. YARC. The sequence continues at coordinate 41,459,501 of CM039465.1, read as the reverse complement.
GTGTGTGTAGGTGTGGGTGTAAGTGTGGGAGGGTGGGTATGGGTGTGGGATTGTGTGTAGGTGTGGGTGTAAGTGTGGGAGGGTGGGTATGGGTGTGGGATTGTGTGTAGGTGTGGGTGTAAGTGTGGGAGGGTGGGTATGGGTGTGGGATTGTGTGTAGGTGTGGGTGTAAGTGTGGGAGGGTGGGTATGGGTGTGGGATTGTGTGTAGGTGTGGGTGTAAGTGTGGGAGGGTGGGTATGGGTGTGGGATTGTGTGTAGGTGTGGGTGTAAGTGTGGGAGGGTGGGTATGGGTGTGGGATTGTGTGTAGGTGTGGGTGTAAGTGTGGGAGGGTGGGTATGGGTGTGGGATTGTGTGTAGGTGTGGGTGTAAGTGTGGGAGGGTGGGTATGGGTGTGGGATTGTGTGTAGGTGTGGGTGTAAGTGTGGGAGGGTGGGTATGGGTGTGGGATTGTGTGTAGGTGTGGGTGTAAGTGTGGGAGGGTGGGTATGGGTGTGGGATTGTGTGTAGGTGTGGGTGTAAGTGTGGGAGGGTGGGTATGGGTGTGGGATTGTGTGTAGGTGTGGGTGTAAGTGTGGGAGGGTGGGTATGGGTGTGGGATTGTGTGTAGGTGTGGGTGTAAGTGTGGGAGGGTGGGTATGGGTGTGGGATTGTGTGTAGGTGTGGGTGTAAGTGTGGGAGGGTGGGTATGGGTGTGGGATTGTGTGTAGGTGTGGGTGTAAGTGTGGGAGGGTGGGTATGGGTGTGGGATTGTGTGTAGGTGTGGGTGTAAGTGTGGGAGGGTGGGTATGGGTGTGGGATTGTGTGTAGGTGTGGGTGTAAGTGTGGGAGGGTGGGTATGGGTGTGGGATTGTGTGTAGGTGTGGGTGTAAGTGTGGGAGGGTGGGTATGGGTGTGGGATTGTGTGTAGGTGTGGGTGTAAGTGTGGGAGGGTGGGTATGGGTGTGGGATTGTGTGTAGGTGTGGGTGTAAGTGTGGGAGGGTGGGTATGGGTGTGGGATTGTGTGTAGGTGTGGGTGTAAGTGTGGGAGGGTGGGTATGGGTGTGGGATTGTGTGTAGGTGTGGGTGTAAGTGTGGGAGGGTGGGTATGGGTGTGGGATTGTGTGTAGGTGTGGGTGTAAGTGTGGGAGGGTGGGTATGGGTGTGGGATTGTGTGTAGGTGTGGGTGTAAGTGTGGGAGGGTGGGTATGGGTGTGGGATTGTGTGTAGGTGTGGGTGTAAGTGTGGGAGGGTGGGTATGGGTGTGGGATTGTGTGTAGGTGTGGGTGTAAGTGTGGGAGGGTGGGTATGGGTGTGGGATTGTGTGTAGGTGTGGGTGTAAGTGTGGGAGGGTGGGTATGGGTGTGGGATTGTGTGTAGGTGTGGGTGTAAGTGTGGGAGGGTGGGTATGGGTGTGGGATTGTGTGTAGGTGTGGGTGTAAGTGTGGGAGGGTGGGTATGGGTGTGGGATTGTGTGTAGGTGTGGGTGTAAGTGTGGGAGGGTGGGTATGGGTGTGGGATTGTGTGTAGGTGTGGGTGTAAGTGTGGGAGGGTGGGTATGGGTGTGGGATTGTGTGTAGGTGTGGGTGTAAGTGTGGGAGGGTGGGTATGGGTGTGGGATTGTGTGTAGGTGTGGGTGTAAGTGTGGGAGGGTGGGTATGGGTGTGGGATTGTGTGTAGGTGTGGGTGTAAGTGTGGGAGGGTGGGTATGGGTGTGGGATTGTGTGTAGGTGTGGGTGTAAGTGTGGGAGGGTGGGTATGGGTGTGGGATTGTGTGTAGGTGTGGGTGTAAGTGTGGGAGGGTGGGTATGGGTGTGGGATTGTGTGTAGGTGTGGGTGTAAGTGTGGGAGGGTGGGTATGGGTGTGGGATTGTGTGTAGGTGTGGGTGTAAGTGTGGGAGGGTGGGTATGGGTGTGGGATTGTGTGTAGGTGTGGGTGTAAGTGTGGGAGGGTGGGTATGGGTGTGGGATTGTGTGTAGGTGTGGGTGTAAGTGTGGGAGGGTGGGTATGGGTGTGGGATTGTGTGTAGGTGTGGGTGTAAGTGTGGGAGGGTGGGTATGGGTGTGGGATTGTGTGTAGGTGTGGGTGTAAGTGTGGGAGGGTGGGTATGGGTGTGGGATTGTGTGTAGGTGTGGGTGTAAGTGTGGGAGGGTGGGTATGGGTGTGGGATTGTGTGTAGGTGTGGGTGTAAGTGTGGGAGGGTGGGTATGGGTGTGGGATTGTGTGTAGGTGTGGGTGTAAGTGTGGGAGGGTGGGTATGGGTGTGGGATTGTGTGTAGGTGTGGGTGTAAGTGTGGGAGGGTGGGTATGGGTGTGGGATTGTGTGTAGGTGTGGGTGTAAGTGTGGGAGGGTGGGTATGGTGTGGGATTGTGTGTAGGTGTGGGTGTAAGTGTGGGAGGGTGGGTATGGGTGTGGGATTGTGTGTAGGTGTGGGTGTAAGTGTGGGAGGGTGGGTATGGGTGTGGGATTGTGTGTAGGTGTGGGTGTAAGTGTGGGAGGGTGGGTATGGGTGTGGGATTGTGTGTAGGTGTGGGTGTAAGTGTGGGAGGGTGGGTATGGGTGTGGGATTGTGTGTAGGTGTGGGTGTAAGTGTGGGAGGGTGGGTATGGGTGTGGGATTGTGTGTAGGTGTGGGTGTAAGTGTGGGAGGGTGGGTATGGGTGTGGGATTGTGTGTAGGTGTGGGTGTAAGTGTGGGAGGGTGGGTATGGGTGTGGGATTGTGTGTAGGTGTGGGTGTAAGTGTGGGAGGGTGGGTATGGGTGTGGGATTGTGTGTAGGTGTGGGTGTAAGTGTGGGAGGGTGGGTATGGGTGTGGGATTGTGTGTAGGTGTGGGTGTAAGTGTGGGAGGGTGGGTATGGGTGTGGGATTGTGTGTAGGTGTGGGTGTAAGTGTGGGAGGGTGGGTATGGGTGTGGGATTGTGTGTAGGTGTGGGTGTAAGTGTGGGAGGGTGGGTATGGGTGTGGGATTGTGTGTAGGTGTGGGTGTAAGTGTGGGAGGGTGGGTATGGGTGTGGGATTGTGTGTAGGTGTGGGTGTAAGTGTGGGAGGGTGGGTATGGGTGTGGGATTGTGTGTAGGTGTGGGTGTAAGTGTGGGAGGGTGGGTATGGGTGTGGGATTGTGTGTAGGTGTGGGTGTAAGTGTGGGAGGGTGGGGTATGGGTGTGGGATTGTGTGTAGGTGTGGGTGTAAGTGTGGGAGGGTGGGTATGGGTGTGGGATTGTGTGTAGGTGTGGTGTAAGTGTGGGAGGGTGGGTATGGGTGTGGGATTGTGTGTAGGTGTGGGTGTAAGTGTGGGAGGGTGGGTTGGGTGTGGGATTGTGTGTAGGTGTGGGTGTAAGTGTGGGAGGGTGGGTATGGGTGTGGGATTGTGTGTAGGTGTGGGTGTAAGTGTGGGAGGGTGGGTATGGGTGTGGGATTGTGTGTAGGTGTGGGTGTAAGTGTGGGAGGGTGGGTATGGGTGTGGGATTGTGTGTAGGTGTGGGTGTAAGTGTGGGAGGGTGGGTATGGGTGTGGGATTGTGTGTAGGTGTGGGTGTAAGTGTGGGAGGGTGGGTATGGGTGTGGGATTGTGTGTAGGTGTGGGTGTAAGTGTGGGAGGGTGGGTATGGTGTGGGATTGTGTGTAGGTGTGGGTGTAAGTGTGGGAGGGTGGGTATGGGTGTGGGATTGTGTGTAGGTGTGGGTGTAAGTGTGGGAGGGTGGGTATGGGTGTGGGATTGTGTGTAGGTGTGGGTGTAAGTGTGGGAGGGTGGGTATGGGTGTGGGATTGTGTGTAGGTGTGGGTGTAAGTGTGGGAGGGTGGGTATGGGTGTGGGATTGTGTGTAGGTGTGGGTGTAAGTGTGGGAGGGTGGGTATGGGTGTGGGATTGTGTGTAGGTGTGGGTGTAAGTGTGGGAGGGTGGGTATGGGTGTGGGATTGTGTGTAGGTGTGGGTGTAAGTGTGGGAGGGTGGGTATGGGTGTGGGATTGTGTGTAGGTGTGGGTGTAAGTGTGGGAGGGTGGGTATGGGTGTGGGATTGTGTGTAGGTGTGGGTGTAAGTGTGGGAGGGTGGGTATGGGTGTGGGATTGTGTGTAGGTGTGGGTGTAAGTGTGGGAGGGTGGGTATGGGTGTGGGATTGTGTGTAGGTGTGGGTGTAAGTGTGGGAGGGTGGGTATGGGTGTGGGATTGTGTGTAGGTGTGGGTGTAAGTGTGGGAGGGTGGGTATGGGTGTGGGATTGTGTGTAGGTGTGGGTGTAAGTGTGGGAGGGTGGGTATGGGTGTGGGATTGTGTGTAGGTGTGGGTGTAAGTGTGGGAGGGTGGGTATGGGTGTGGGATTGTGTGTAGGTGTGGGTGTAAGTGTGGGAGGGTGGGTATGGGTGTGGGATTGTGTGTAGGTGTGGGTGTAAGTGTGGGAGGGTGGGTATGGGTGTGGGATTGTGTGTAGGTGTGGGTGTAAGTGTGGGAGGGTGGGTATGGGTGTGGGATTGTGTGTAGGTGTGGGTGTAAGTGTGGGAGGGTGGGTATGGGTGTGGGATTGTGTGTAGGTGTGGGTGTAAGTGTGGGAGGGTGGGTATGGGTGTGGGATTGTGTGTAGGTGTGGGTGTAAGTGTGGGAGGGTGGGTATGGGTGTGGGATTGTGTGTAGGTGTGGGTGTAAGTGTGGGAGGGTGGGTATGGGTGTGGGATTGTGTGTAGGTGTGGGTGTAAGTGTGGGAGGGTGGGTATGGGTGTGGGATTGTGTGTAGGTGTGGGTGTAAGTGTGGGAGGGTGGGTATGGGTGTGGGATTGTGTGTAGGTGTGGGTGTAAGTGTGGGAGGTGTGGGTATGGGTGTGGGATTGTGTGTAGGTGTGGGTGTAAGTGTGGGAGGGTGGGTATGGGTGTGGGATTGTGTGTAGGTGTGGGTGTAAGTGTGGGAGGGTGGGTATGGGTGTGGGATTGTGTGTAGGTGTGGGTGTAAGTGTGGGAGGGTGGGTATGTGGTGTGGGATTGTGTGTAGGTGTGGGTGTAAGTGTGGGAGGGTGGGTATGGGTGTGGGATTGTGTGTAGGTGTGGGTGTAAGTGTGGGAGGGTGGGTATGGGTGTGGGATTGTGTGTAGGTGTGGGTGTAAGTGTGGGAGGGTGGGTATGGGTGTGGGATTGTGTGTAGGTGTGGGTGTAAGTGTGGGAGGGTGGGTATGGGTGTGGGATTGTGTGTAGGTGTGGGTGTAAGTGTGGGAGGGTGGGTATGGGTGTGGGATTGTGTGTAGGTGTGGGTGTAAGTGTGGGAGGGTGGGTATGGGTGTGGGATTGTGTGTAGGTGTGGGTGTAAGTGTGGGAGGGTGGGTATGGGTGTGGGATTGTGTGTAGGTGTGGGTGTAAGTGTGGGAGGGTGGGTATGGGTGTGGGATTGTGTGTAGGTGTGGGTGTAAGTGTGGGAGGGTGGGTATGGGTGTGGGATTGTGTGTAGGTGTGGGTGTAAGTGTGGGAGGGTGGGTATGGGTGTGGGATTGTGTGTAGGTGTGGGTGTAAGTGTGGGAGGGTGGGTATGGGTGTGGGATTGTGTGTAGGTGTGGGTGTAAGTGTGGGAGGGTGGGTATGGGTGTGGGATTGGGTGTGTAGGTGTGGGTGTAAGTGTGGGAGGGTGGGTATGGGTGTGGGATTGTGTGTAGGTGTGGGTGTAAGTGTGGGAGGGTGGGTATGGGTGTGGGATTGTGTGTAGGTGTGGGTGTAAGTGTGGGGAGGGTGGGTATGGGTGTGGGATTGTGTGTAGGTGTGGGTGTAAGTGTGGGAGGGTGGGTATGGGTGTGGGATTGTGTGTAGGTGTGGGTGTAAGTGTGGGAGGGTGGGTATGGGTGTGGATTGTGTGTAGGTGTGGGTGTAAGTGTGGGAGGGTGGGTATGGGTGTGGGATTGTGTGTAGGTGTGGGTGTAAGTGTGGGAGGGTGGGTATGGGTGTGGGATTGTGTGTAGGTGTGGGTGTAAGTGTGGGAGGGTGGGTATGGGTGTGGGATTGTGTGTAGGTGTGGGTGTAAGTGTGGGAGGGTGGGTATGGGTGTGGGATTGTGTGTAGGTGTGGGTGTAAGTGTGGGAGGGTGGGTATGGGTGTTGGGATTGTGTGTAGGTGTGGGTGTAAGTGTGGGAGGGTGGGTATGGGTGTGGGATTGTGTGTAGGTGTGGGTGTAAGTGTGGGAGGGTGGGTATGGGTGTGGGATTGTGTGTAGGTGTGGGTGTAAGTGTGGGAGGGTGGGTATGGGTGTGGGATTGTGTGTAGGTGTGGGTGTAAGTGTGGGAGGGTGGGTATGGGTGTGGGATTGTGTGTAGGTGTGGGTGTAAGTGTGGGAGGGTGGGTATGGGTGTGGGATTGTGTGTAGGTGTGGGTGTAAGTGTGGGAGGGTGGGTATGGGTGTGGGATTGTGTGTAGGTGTGGGTGTAAGTGTGGGAGGGTGGGTATGGGTGTGGGATTGTGTGTAGGTGTGGGTGTAAGTGTGGGAGGGTGGGTATGGGTGTGGGATTGTGTGTAGGTGTGGGTGTAAGTGTGGGAGGGTGGGTATGGGTGTGGGATTGTGTGTAGGTGTGGGTGTAAGTGTGGGAGGGTGGGTATGGGTGTGGGATTGTGTGTAGGTGTGGGTGTAAGTGTGGGAGGGTGGGTATGGGTGTGGGATTGTGTGTAGGTGTGGGTGTAAGTGTGGGAGGGTGGGTATGGGTGTGGGATTGTGTGTAGGTGTGGGTGTAAGTGTGGGAGGGTGGGTATGGGTGTGGGATTGTGTGTAGGTGTGGGTGTAAGTGTGGGAGGGTGGGTATGGGTGTGGGATTGTGTGTAGGTGTGGGTGTAAGTGTGGGAGGGTGGGTATGGGTGTGGGATTGTGTGTAGGTGTGGGTGTAAGTGTGGGAGGGTGGGTATGGGTGTGGGATTGTGTGTAGGTGTGGGTGTAAGTGTGGGAGGGTGGGTATGGGTGTGGGATTGTGTGTAGGTGTGGGTGTAAGTGTGGGAGGGTGGGTATGGGTGTGGGATTGTGTGTAGGTGTGGGTGTAAGTGTGGGAGGGGTGGGTATGGGTGTGGGATTGTGTGTGTAGGTGTGGGTGTAAGTGTGTGGGAGGTGTGGGTATGGGTGTGGGATTGTGTGTAGGTGTGGGTGTAAGTGTGGGAGGGTGGGTATGGGTGTGGGATTGTGTGTAGGTGTGGGTGTAAGTGTGGGAGGGTGGGTATGGGTGTGGGATTGTGTGTAGGTGTGGGTGTAAGTGTGGGAGGGTGGGTATGGGTGTGGGATTGTGTGTAGGTGTGGGTGTAAGTGTGGGAGGGTGGGTATGGGTGTGGGATTGTGTGTAGGTGTGGGTGTAAGTGTGGGAGGGTGGGTATGGGTGTGGGATTGTGTGTAGGTGTGGGTGTAAGTGTGGGAGGGTGGGTATGGGTGTGGGATTGTGTGTAGGTGTGGGTGTAAGTGTGGGAGGGTGGGTATGGGTGTGGGATTGTGTGTAGGTGTGGGTGTAAGTGTGGGAGGGTGGGTATGGGGTGTGGGATTGTGTGTAGGTGTGGGTGTAAGTGTGGGAGGGTGGGTATGGGTGTGGGATTGTGTGTAGGTGTGGGTGTAAGTGTGGGAGGGTGGGTATGGGTGTGGGATTGTGTGTAGGTGTGGGTGTAAGTGTGGGAGGGTGGGTATGGGTGTGGGGATTGTGTGTAGGTGTGGGTGTAAGTGTGGGAGGGTGGGTATGGGTGTGGGATTGTGTGTAGGTGTGGGTGTAAGTGTGGGAGGGTGGGTATGGGTGTGGGATTGTGTGTAGGTGTGGGTGTAAGTGTGGGAGGGTGGGTATGGGTGTGGGATTGTGTGTAGGTGTGGGTGTAAGTGTGGGAGGGTGGGTATGGGTGTGGGATTGTGTGTAGGTGTGGGTGTAAGTGTGGGAGGGTGGGTATGGGTGTGGGATTGTGTGTAGGTGTGGGTGTAAGTGTGGGAGGGTGGGTATGGGTGTGGGATTGTGTGTAGGTGTGGGTGTAAGTGTGGGAGGGTGGGTATGGGTGTGGGATTGTGTGTAGGTGTGGGTGTAAGTGTGGGAGGGTGGGTATGGGTGTGGGATTGTGTGTAGGTGTGGGTGTAAGTGTGGGAGGGTGGGTATGGGTGTGGGATTGTGTGTAGGTGTGGGTGTAAGTGTGGGAGGGTGGGTATGGGTGTGGGGATTGTGTGTAGGTGTGGGTGTAAGTGTGGGAGGGTGGGTATGGGTGTGGGATTGTGTGTAGGTGTGGGTGTAAGTGTGGGAGGGTGGGTATGGGTGTGGGATTGTGTGTAGGTGTGGGTGTAAGTGTGGGAGGGTGGGTATGGGTGTGGGATTGTGTGTAGGTGTGGGTGTAAGTGTGGGAGGGTGGGTATGGGTGTGGGATTGTGTGTAGGTGTGGGTGTAAGTGTGGGAGGGTGGGTATGGGTGTGGGATTGTGTGTAGGTGTGGGTGTAAGTGTGGGAGGGTGGGTATGGGTGTGGGATTGTGTGTAGGTGTGGGTGTAAGTGTGGGAGGGTGGGTATGGGTGTGGGATTGTGTGTAGGTGTGGGTGTAAGTGTGGGAGGGTGGGTATGGGTGTGGGATTGTGTGTAGGTGTGGGTGTAAGTGTGGGAGGGTGGGTATGGGTGTGGGATTGTGTGTAGGTGTGGGTGTAAGTGTGGGAGGGTGGGTATGGGTGTGGGATTGTGTGTAGGTGTGGGTGTAAGTGTGGGAGGGTGGGTATGGGTGTGGGATTGTGTGTAGGTGTGGGTGTAAGTGTGGGAGGGTGGGTATGGGTGTGGGATTGTGTGTAGGTGTGGGTGTAAGTGTGGGAGGGTGGGTATGGGTGTGGGATTGTGTGTAGGTGTGGGTGTAAGTGTGGGAGGGTGGGTATGGGTGTGGGATTGTGTGTAGGTGTGGGTGTAAGTGTGGGAGGGTGGGTATGGGTGTGGGATTGTGTGTAGGTGTGGGTGTAAGTGTGGGAGGTGGGTATGGGTGTGGGATTGTGTGTAGGTGTGGGTGTAAGTGTGGGAGGGTGGGTATGGGTGTGGGATTGTGTGTAGGTGTGGGTGTAAGTGTGGGAGGGTGGGTATGGGTGTGGGATTGTGTGTAGGTGTGGGTGTAAGTGTGGGAGGGTGGGTATGGGTGTGGATTGTGTGTAGGTGTGGGTGTAAGTGTGGGAGGGTGGGTATGGGTGTGGGATTGTGTGTAGGTGTGGGTGTAAGTGTGGGAGGGTGGGTATGGGTGTGGGATTGTGTGTAGGTGTGGGTGTAAGTGTGGGAGGGTGGGTATGGGTGTGGGATTGTGTGTAGGTGTGGGTGTAAGTGTGGGAGGGTGGGTATGGGTGTGGGATTGTGTGTAGGTGTGGGTGTAAGTGTGGGAGGGTGGGTATGGGTGTGGGATTGTGTGTAGGTGTGGGTGTAAGTGTGGGAGGGTGGGTATGGGTGTGGGATTGTGTGTAGGTGTGGGTGTAAGTGTGGGAGGGTGGGTATGGGTGTGGGATTGTGTGTAGGTGTGGGTGTAAGTGTGGGAGGGTGGGTATGGGTGTGGGATTGTGTGTAGGTGTGGGTGTAAGTGTGGGAGGGTGGGTATGGGTGTGGGATTGTGTGTAGGTGTGGGTGTAAGTGTGGGAGGGTGGGTATGGGTGTGGGATTGTGTGTAGGTGTGGGTGTAAGTGTGGGAGGGTGGGTATGGGTGTGGGATTGTGTGTAGGTGTGGGTGTAAGTGTGGGAGGGTGGGTATGGGTGTGGGATTGTGTGTAGGTGTGGGTGTAAGTGTGGGAGGGTGGGTATGGGTGTGGGATTGTGTGTAGGTGTGGGTGTAAGTGTGGGAGGGTGGGTATGGGTGTGGGATTGTGTGTAGGTGTGGGTGTAAGTGTGGGAGGGTGGGTATGGGTGTGGGATTGTGTGTAGGTGTGGGTGTAAGTGTGGGAGGGTGGGTATGGGTGTGGGATTGTGTGTAGGTGTGGGTGTAAGTGTGGGAGGGTGGGTATGGGTGTGGGATTGTGTGTAGGTGTGGGTGTAAGTGTGGGAGGGTGGGTATGGGTGTGGGATTGTGTGTAGGTGTGGGTGTAAGTGTGGGAGGGTGGGTATGGGTGTGGGATTGTGTGTAGGTGTGGGTGTAAGTGTGGGAGGTGGGTATGGGTGTGGGATTGTGTGTAGGTGTGGGTGTAAGTGTGGGAGGGTGGGTATGGGTGTGGGATTGTGTGTAGGTGTGGGTGTAAGTGTGGGAGGGTGGGTATGGGTGTGGGATTGTGTGTAGGTGTGGGTGTAAGTGTGGGAGGGTGGGTATGGGTGTGGGATTGTGTGTAGGTGTGGGTGTAAGTGTGGGAGGGTGGGTATGGGTGTGGGATTGTGTGTAGGTGTGGGTGTAAGTGTGGGAGGGTGGGTATGGGTGTGGGATTGTGTGTAGGTGTGGGTGTAAGTGTGGGAGGGTGGGTATGGGTGTGGGATTGTGTGTAGGTGTGGGTGTAAGTGTGGGAGGGTGGGTATGGGTGTGGGATTGTGTGTAGGTGTGGGTGTAAGTGTGGGAGGGTGGGTATGGGTGTGGGATTGTGTGTAGGTGTGGGTGTAAGTGTGGGAGGGTGGGTATGGGTGTGGGATTGTGTGTAGGTGTGGGTGTAAGTGTGGGAGGGTGGGTATGGGTGTGGGATTGTGTGTAGGTGTGGGTGTAAGTGTGGGAGGGTGGGTATGGGTGTGGGATTGTGTGTAGGTGTGGGTGTAAGTGTGGGAGGGTGGGTATGGGTGTGGGATTGTGTGTAGGTGTGGGTGTAAGTGTGGGAGGGTGGGTATGGGTGTGGGATTGTGTGTAGGTGTGGGTGTAAGTGTGGGAGGGTGGGTATGGGTGTGGGATTGTGTGTAGGTGTGGGTGTAAGTGTGGGAGGGTGGGTATGGGTGTGGGATTGTGTGTAGGTGTGGGTGTAAGTGTGGGAGGGTGGGTATGGGTGTGGGATTGTGTGTAGGTGTGGGTGTAAGTGTGGGAGGGTGGGTATGGGTGTGGGATTGTGTGTAGGTGTGGGTGTAAGTGTGGGAGGGTGGGTATGGGTGTGGGATTGTGTGTAGGTGTGGGTGTAAGTGTGGGAGGGTGGGTATGGGTGTGGGATTGTGTGTAGGTGTGGGTGTAAGTGTGGGAGGGTGGGTATGGGTGTGGGATTGTGTGTAGGTGTGGGTGTAAGTGTGGGAGGGTGGGTATGGGTGTGGGATTGTGTGTAGGTGTGGGTGTAAGTGTGGGAGGGTGGGTATGGGTGTGGGATTGTGTGTAGGTGTGGGTGTAAGTGTGGGAGGGTGGGGTATGGGTGTGGGATTGTGTGTAGGTGTGGGTGTAAGTGTGGGAGGGTGGGTATGGGTGTGGGATTGTGTGTAGGTGTGGGTGTAAGTGTGGGAGGGTGGGTATGGGTGTGGGATTGTGTGTAGGTGTGGGTGTAAGTGTGGGAGGGTGGGTATGGGTGTGGGATTGTGTGTAGGTGTGGGTGTAAGTGTGGGAGGGTGGGTATGGGTGTGGGATTGTGTGTAGGTGTGGGTGTAAGTGTGGGAGGGTGGGTATGGGTGTGGGATTGTGTGTAGGTGTGGGTGTAAGTGTGGGAGGGTGGGTATGGGTGTGGGATTGTGTGTAGGTGTGGGTGTAAGTGTGGGAGGGTGGGTATGGGTGTGGGATTGTGTGTAGGTGTGGGTGTAAGTGTGGAGGGTGGGTATGGGTGTGGGATTGTGTGTAGGTGTGGGTGTAAGTGTGGGAGGGTGGGTATGGGTGTGGGATTGTGTGTAGGTGTGGGTGTAAGTGTGGGAGGGTGGGTATGGGTGTGGGATTGTGTGTAGGTGTGGGTGTAAGTGTGGGAGGGTGGGTATGGGTGTGGGATTGTGTGTAGGTGTGGGTGTAAGTGTGGGAGGGTGGGTATGGGTGTGGGATTGTGTGTAGGTGTGGGTGTAAGTGTGGGAGGGTGGGTATGGGTGTGGGATTGTGTGTAGGTGTGGGTGTAAGTGTGGGAGGGTGGGTATGGGTGTGGGATTGTGTGTAGGTGTGGGTGTAAGTGTGGGAGGGTGGGTATGGGTGTGGGATTGTGTGTAGGTGTGGGTGTAAGTGTGGGAGGGTGGGTATGGGTGTGGGATTGTGTGTAGGTGTGGGTGTAAGTGTGGGAGGGTGGGTATGGGTGTGGGATTGTGTGTAGGTGTGGGTGTAAGTGTGGGAGGGTGGGTATGGGTGTGGGATTGTGTGTAGGTGTGGGTGTAAGTGTGGGAGGTGTGGGTATGGGTGTGGGATTGTGTGTAGGTGTGGGTGTAAGTGTGGGAGGGTGGGTAATGGGTGTGGGATTGTGTGTAGGTGTGGGTGTAAGTGTGGGAGGGTGGGTATGGGTGTGGGATTGTGTGTAGGTGTGGGTGTAAGTGTGGGAGGGTGGGTATGGGTGTGGGATTGTGTGTAGGTGTGGGTGTAAGTGTGGGAGGGTGGGTATGGGTGTGGGATTGTGTGTAGGTGTGGGTGTAAGTGTGGGAGGGTGGGTATGGGTGTGGGATTGTGTGTAGGTGTGGGTGTAAGTGTGGGAGGGTGGGTATGGGTGTGGGATTGTGTGTAGGTGTGGGTGTAAGTGTGGGAGGGTGGGTATGGGTGTGGGATTGTGTGTAGGTGTGGGTGTAAGTGTGGGAGGGTGGGTATGGGTGTGGGATTGTGTGTAGGTGTGGGTGTAAGTGTGGGAGGGTGGGTATGGGTGTGGGATTGTGTGTAGGTGTGGGTGTAAGTGTGGGAGGGTGGGTATGGGTGTGGGATTGTGTGTAGGTGTGGGTGTAAGTGTGGGAGGGTGGGTATGGGTGTGGGATTGTGTGTAGGTGTGGGTGTAAGTGTGGGAGGGTGGGTATGGGTGTGGGATTGTGTGTAGGTGTGGGTGTAAGTGTGGGAGGGTGGTATGGGTGTGGGATTGTGTGTAGGTGTGGGTGTAAGTGTGGGAGGGTGGGTATGGGTGTGGGATTGTGTGTAGGTGTGGGTGTAAGTGTGGGAGGGTGGGTATGGGTGTGGGATTGTGTGTAGGTGTGGGTGTAAGTGTGGGAGGGTGGGTATGGGTGTGGGATTGTGTGTAGGTGTGGGTGTAAGTGTGGGAGGGTGGGTATGGGTGTGGGATTGTGTGTAGGTGTGGGTGTAAGTGTGGGAGGGTGGGTATGGGTGTGGGATTGTGTGTAGGTGTGGGTGTAAGTGTGGGAGGTGGGTATGGGTGTGGGATTGTGTGTAGGTGTGGGTGTAAGTGTGGGAGGGTGGGTATGGGTGTGGGATTGTGTGTAGGTGTGGGTGTAAGTGTGGGAGGGTGGGTATGGGTGTGGGATTGTGTGTAGGTGTGGGTGTAAGTGTGGGAGGGTGGGTATGGGTGTGGGATTGTGTGTAGGTGTGGGTGTAAGTGTGGGAGGGTGGGTATGGGTGTGGGATTGTGTGTAGGTGTGGGTGTAAGTGTGGGAGGGTGGGTATGGGTGTGGGATTGTGTGTAGGTGTGGGTGTAAGTGTGGGAGGGTGGGTATGGGTGTGGGATTGTGTGTAGGTGTGGGTGTAAGTGTGGGAGGGTGGGTATGGGTGTGGGATTGTGTGTAGGTGTGGGTGTAAGTGTGGGAGGGTGGGTATGGGTGTGGGATTGTGTGTAGGTGTGGGTGTAAGTGTGGGAGGGTGGGTATGGGTGTGGGATTGTGTGTAGGTGTGGGTGTAAGTGTGGGAGGGTGGGTATGGGTGTGGGATTGTGTGTAGGTGTGGGTGTAAGTGTGGGAGGGTGGGTATGGGTGTGGGATTGTGTGTAGGTGTGGGTGTAAGTGTGGGAGGGTGGGTATGGGTGTGGGATTGTGTGTAGGTGTGGGTGTAAGTGTGGGAGGGTGGGTATGGGTGTGGGATTGTGTGTAGGTGTGGGTGTAAGTGTGGGAGGGTGGGTATGGGTGTGGGATTGTGTGTAGGTGTGGGTGTAAGTGTGGGAGGGTGGGTATGGGTGTGGGATTGTGTGTAGGTGTGGGTGTAAGTGTGGGAGGGTGGGTATGGGTGTGGGATTGTGTGTAGGTGTGGGTGTAAGTGTGGGAGGGTGGGTATGGGTGTGGGATTGTGTGTAGGTGTGGGTGTAAGTGTGGGAGGGTGGGTATGGGTGTGGGATTGTGTGTAGGTGTGGGTGTAAGTGTGGGAGGGTGGGTATGGGTGTGGGATTGTGTGTAGGTGTGGGTGTAAGTGTGGGAGGGTGGGTATGGGTGTGGGATTGTGTGTAGGTGTGGGTGTAAGTGTGGGAGGGTGGGTATGGGTGTGGGATTGTGTGTAGGTGTGGGTGTAAGTGTGGGAGGGTGGGTATGGGTGTGGGATTGTGTGTAGGTGTGGGTGTAAGTGTGGGAGGGTGGGTATGGGTGTGGGATTGTGTGTAGGTGTGGGTGTAAGTGTGGGAGGGTGGGTATGGGTGTGGGATTGTGTGTAGGTGTGGGTGTAAGTGTGGGAGGGTGGGTATGGGTGTGGGATTGTGTGTAGGTGTGGGTGTAAGTGTGGGAGGGTGGGTATGGGTGTGGGATTGTGTGTAGGTGTGGGTGTAAGTGTGGGAGGGTGGGTATGGGTGTGGGATTGTGTGTAGGTGTGGGTGTAAGTGTGGGAGGGTGGGTATGGGTGTGGGATTGTGTGTAGGTGTGGGTGTAAGTGTGGGAGGGTGGGTATGGGTGTGGGATTGTGTGTAGGTGTGGGTGTAAGTGTGGGAGGGTGGGTATGGGTGTGGGATTGTGTGTAGGTGTGGGTGTAAGTGTGGGAGGGTGGGTATGGGTGTGGGATTGTGTGTAGGTGTGGGTGTAAGTGTGGGAGGGTGGGTATGGGTGTGGGATTGTGTGTAGGTGTGGGTGTAAGTGTGGGAGGGTGGGTATGGGTGTGGGATTGTGTGTAGGTGTGGGTGTAAGTGTGGGAGGGTGGGTATGGGTGTGGGATTGTGTGTAGGTGTGGGTGTAAGTGTGGGAGGGTGGGTATGGGTGTGGGATTGTGTGTAGGTGTGGGTGTAAGTGTGGGAGGGTGGGTATGGGTGTGGGATTGTGTGTAGGTGTGGGTGTAAGTGTGGGAGGGTGGGTATGGGTGTGGGATTGTGTGTAGGTGTGGGTGTAAGTGTGGGAGGGTGGGTATGGGTGTGGGATTGTGTGTAGGTGTGGGTGTAAGTGTGGGAGGGTGGGTATGGGTGTGGGATTGTGTGTAGGTGTGGGTGTAAGTGTGGGAGGGTGGGTATGGGTGTGGGATTGTGTGTAGGTGTGGGTGTAAGTGTGGGAGGGTGGGTATGGGTGTGGGATTGTGTGTAGGTGTGGGTGTAAGTGTGGGAGGGTGGGTATGGGTGTGGGATTGTGTGTAGGTGTGGGTGTAAGTGTGGGAGGGTGGGTATGGGTGTGGGATTGTGTGTAGGTGTGGGTGTAAGTGTGGGAGGGTGGGTATGGGTGTGGGATTGTGTGTAGGTGTGGGTGTAAGTGTGGGAGGGTGGGTATGGGTGTGGGATTGTGTGTAGGTGTGGGTGTAAGTGTGGGAGGGTGGGTATGGGTGTGGGATTGTGTGTAGGTGTGGGTGTAAGTGTGGGAGGGTGGGTATGGGTGTGGGATTGTGTGTAGGTGTGGGTGTAAGTGTGGGAGGGTGGGTATGGGTGTGGGATTGTGTGTAGGTGTGGGTGTAAGTGTGGGAGGGTGGGTATGGGTGTGGGATTGTGTGTAGGTGTGGGTGTAAGTGTGGGAGGGTGGGTATGGGTGTGGGATTGTGTGTAGGTGTGGGTGTAAGTGTGGGAGGGTGGGTATGGGTGTGGGATTGTGTGTAGGTGTGGGTGTAAGTGTGGGAGGGTGGGTATGGGTGTGGGATTGTGTGTAGGTGTGGGTGTAAGTGTGGGAGGGTGGGTATGGGTGTGGGATTGTGTGTAGGTGTGGGTGTAAGTGTGGGAGGGTGGGTATGGGTGTGGGATTGTGTGTAGGTGTGGGTGTAAGTGTGGGAGGGTGGGTATGGGTGTGGGATTGTGTGTAGGTGTGGGTGTAAGTGTGGGAGGGTGGGTATGGGTGTGGGATTGTGTGTAGGTGTGGGTGTAAGTGTGGGAGGGTGGGTATGGGTGTGGGATTGTGTGTAGGTGTGGGTGTAAGTGTGGGAGGGTGGGTATGGGTGTGGGATTGTGTGTAGGTGTGGGTGTAAGTGTGGGAGGGTGGGTATGGGTGTGGGATTGTGTGTAGGTGTGGGTGTAAGTGTGGGAGGGTGGGTATGGGTGTGGGATTGTGTGTAGGTGTGGGTGTAAGTGTGGGAGGGTGGGTATGGGTGTGGGATTGTGTGTAGGTGTGGGTGTAAGTGTGGGAGGGTGGGTATGGGTGTGGGATTGTGTGTAGGTGTGGGTGTAAGTGTGGGAGGGTGGGTATGGGTGTGGGATTGTGTGTAGGTGTGGGTGTAAGTGTGGGAGGGTGGGTATGGGTGTGGGATTGTGTGTAGGTGTGGGTGTAAGTGTGGGAGGGTGGGTATGGGTGTGGGATTGTGTGTAGGTGTGGGTGTAAGTGTGGGAGGGTGGGTATGGTGTGGGATTGTGTGTAGGTGTGGGTGTAAGTGTGGGAGGGTGGGTATGGGTGTGGGATTGTGTGTAGGTGTGGGTGTAAGTGTGGGAGGGTGGGTATGGGTGTGGGATTGTGTGTAGGTGTGGGTGTAAGTGTGGGAGGGTGGGTATGGGTGTGGGATTGTGTGTAGGTGTGGGTGTAAGTGTGGGAGGGTGGGTATGGGTGTGGGATTGTGTGTAGGTGTGGGTGTAAGTGTGGGAGGGTGGGTATGGGTGTGGGATTGTGTGTAGGTGTGGGTGTAAGTGTGGAGGGTGGGTATGGGTGTGGGATTGTGTGTAGGTGTGGGTGTAAGTGTGGGAGGGTGGGTATGGGTGTGGGATTGTGTGTAGGTGTGGGTGTAAGTGTGGGAGGGTGGGTATGGGTGTGGGATTGTGTGTAGGTGTGGGTGTAAGTGTGGGAGGGTGGGTATGGGTGTGGGATTGTGTGTAGGTGTGGGTGTAAGTGTGGGAGGGTGGGTATGGGTGTGGGATTGTGTGTAGGTGTGGGTGTAAGTGTGGGAGGGTGGGTATGGGTGTGGGATTGTGTGTAGGTGTGGGTGTAAGTGTGGGAGGGTGGGTATGGGTGTGGGATTGTGTGTAGGTGTGGGTGTAAGTGTGGGAGGGTGGGTATGGGTGTGGGATTGTGTGTAGGTGTGGGTGTAAGTGTGGGAGGGTGGGTATGGGTGTGGGATTGTGTGTAGGTGTGGGTGTAAGTGTGGGAGGGTGGGTATGGGTGTGGGATTGTGTGTAGGTGTGGGTGTAAGTGTGGGAGGGTGGGTATGGGTGTGGGATTGTGTGTAGGTGTGGGTGTAAGTGTGGGAGGGTGGGTATGGGTGTGGGATTGTGTGTAGGTGTGGGTGTAAGTGTGGGAGGGTGGGTATGGGTGTGGGATTGTGTGTAGGTGTGGGTGTAAGTGTGGGAGGGTGGGTATGGGTGTGGGATTGTGTGTAGGTGTGGGTGTAAGTGTGGGAGGGTGGGTATGGGTGTGGGATTGTGTGTAGGTGTGGGTGTAAGTGTGGGAGGGTGGGTATGGGTGTGGGATTGTGTGTAGGTGTGGGTGTAAGTGTGGGAGGGTGGGTATGGGTGTGGGATTGTGTGTAGGTGTGGGTGTAAGTGTGGGAGGGTGGGTATGGGTGTGGGATTGTGTGTAGGTGTGGGTGTAAGTGTGGGAGGGTGGGTATGGGTGTGGGATTGTGTGTAGGTGTGGGTGTAAGTGTGGGAGGGTGGGTATGGGTGTGGGATTGTGTGTAGGTGTGGGTGTAAGTGTGGGAGGGTGGGTATGGGTGTGGGATTGTGTGTAGGTGTGGGTGTAAGTGTGGGAGGGTGGGTATGGGTGTGGGATTGTGTGTAGGTGTGGGTGTAAGTGTGGGAGGGTGGGTATGGGTGTGGGATTGTGTGTAGGTGTGGGTGTAAGTGTGGGAGGGTGGGTATGGGTGTGGGATTGTGTGTAGGTGTGGGTGTAAGTGTGGGAGGGTGGGTATGGGTGTGGGATTGTGTGTAGGTGTGGGTGTAAGTGTGGGAGGGTGGGTATGGGTGTGGGATTGTGTGTAGGTGTGGGTGTAAGTGTGGGAGGGTGGGTATGGGTGTGGGATTGTGTGTAGGTGTGGGTGTAAGTGTGGGAGGGTGGGTATGGGTGTGGGATTGTGTGTAGGTGTGGGTGTAAGTGTGGGAGGGTGGGTATGGGTGTGGGATTGTGTGTAGGTGTGGGTGTAAGTGTGGGAGGGTGGGTATGGGTGTGGGATTGTGTGTAGGTGTGGGTGTAAGTGTGGGAGGGTGGGTATGGGTGTGGGATTGTGTGTAGGTGTGGGTGTAAGTGTGGGAGGGTGGGTATGGGTGTGGGATTGTGTGTAGGTGTGGGTGTAAGTGTGGGAGGGTGGGTATGGGTGTGGGATTGTGTGTAGGTGTGGGTGTAAGTGTGGGAGGGTGGGTATGGGTGTGGGATTGTGTGTAGGTGTGGGTGTAAGTGTGGGAGGGTGGGTATGGGTGTGGGATTGTGTGTAGGTGTGGGTGTAAGTGTGGGAGGGTGGGTATGGGTGTGGGATTGTGTGTAGGTGTGGGTGTAAGTGTGGGAGGGTGGGTATGGGTGTGGGATTGTGTGTAGGTGTGGGTGTAAGTGTGGGAGGGTGGGTATGGGTGTGGGATTGTGTGTAGGTGTGGGTGTAAGTGTGGGAGGGTGGGTATGGGTGTGGGATTGTGTGTAGGTGTGGGTGTAAGTGTGGGAGGGTGGGTATGGGTGTGGGATTGTGTGTAGGTGTGGGTGTAAGTGTGGGAGGGTGGGTATGGGTGTGGGATTGTGTGTAGGTGTGGGTGTAAGTGTGGGAGGGTGGGTATGGGTGTGGGATTGTGTGTAGGTGTGGGTGTAAGTGTGGGAGGGTGGGTATGGGTGTGGGATTGTGTGTAGGTGTGGGTGTAAGTGTGGGAGGGTGGGTATGGGTGTGGGATTGTGTGTAGGTGTGGGTGTAAGTGTGGGAGGGTGGGTATGGGTGTGGGATTGTGTGTAGGTGTGGGTGTAAGTGTGGGAGGGTGGGTATGGGTGTGGGATTGTGTGTAGGTGTGGGTGTAAGTGTGGGAGGGTGGGTATGGGTGTGGGATTGTGTGTAGGTGTGGGTGTAAGTGTGGGAGGGTGGGTATGGGTGTGGGATTGTGTGTAGGTGTGGGTGTAAGTGTGGGAGGGTGGGTATGGGTGTGGGATTGTGTGTAGGTGTGGGTGTAAGTGTGGGAGGGTGGGTATGGGTGTGGGATTGTGTGTAGGTGTGGGTGTAAGTGTGGGAGGGTGGGTATGGGTGTGGGATTGTGTGTAGGTGTGGGTGTAAGTGTGGGAGGGTGGGTATGGGGTGTGGGATTGTGTGTAGGTGTGGGTGTAAGTGTGGGAGGGTGGGTATGGGTGTGGGATTGTGTGTAGGTGTGGGTGTAAGTGTGGGAGGGTGGGTATGGGTGTGGGATTGTGTGTAGGTGTGGGTGTAAGTGTGGGAGGGTGGGTATGGGTGTGGGATTGTGTGTAGGTGTGGGTGTAAGTGTGGGAGGGTGGGTATGGGTGTGGGATTGTGTGTAGGTGTGGGTGTAAGTGTGGGAGGGTGGGTATGGGTGTGGGATTGTGTGTAGGTGTGGGTGTAAGTGTGGGAGGGTGGGTATGGGTGTGGGATTGTGTGTAGGTGTGGGTGTAAGTGTGGGAGGGTGGGTATGGGTGTGGGATTGTGTGTAGGTGTGGGTGTAAGTGTGGGAGGGTGGGTATGGGTGTGGGATTGTGTGTAGGTGTGGGTGTAAGTGTGGGAGGGTGGGTATGGGTGTGGGATTGTGTGTAGGTGTGGGTGTAAGTGTGGGAGGGTGGGTATGGGTGTGGGATTGTGTGTAGGTGTGGGTGTAAGTGTGGGAGGGTGGGTATGGGTGTGGGATTGTGTGTAGGTGTGGGTGTAAGTGTGGGAGGGTGGGTATGGGTGTGGGATTGTGTGTAGGTGTGGGTGTAAGTGTGGGAGGGTGGGTATGGGTGTGGGATTGTGTGTAGGTGTGGGTGTAAGTGTGGGAGGGTGGGTATGGGTGTGGGATTGTGTGTAGGTGTGGGTGTAAGTGTGGGAGGGTGGGTATGGGTGTGGGATTGTGTGTAGGTGTGGGTGTAAGTGTGGGAGGGTGGGTATGGGTGTGGGATTGTGTGTAGGTGTGGGTGTAAGTGTGGGAGGGTGGGTATGGGTGTGGGATTGTGTGTAGGTGTGGGTGTAAGTGTGGGAGGGTGGGTATGGGTGTGGGATTGTGTGTAGGTGTGGGTGTAAGTGTGGGAGGGTGGGTATGGGTGTGGGATTGTGTGTAGGTGTGGGTGTAAGTGTGGGAGGGTGGGTATGGGTGTGGGATTGTGTGTAGGTGTGGGTGTAAGTGTGGGAGGGTGGGTATGGGTGTGGGATTGTGTGTAGGTGTGGGTGTAAGTGTGGGAGGGTGGGTATGGGTGTGGGATTGTGTGTAGGTGTGGGTGTAAGTGTGGGAGGGTGGGTATGGGTGTGGGATTGTGTGTAGGTGTGGGTGTAAGTGTGGGAGGGTGGGTATGGGTGTGGGATTGTGTGTAGGTGTGGGTGTAAGTGTGGGAGGGTGGGTATGGGTGTGGGATTGTGTGTAGGTGTGGGTGTAAGTGTGGGAGGGTGGGTATGGGTGTGGGATTGTGTGTAGGTGTGGGTGTAAGTGTGGGAGGGTGGGTATGGGTGTGGGATTGTGTGTAGGTGTGGGTGTAAGTGTGGGAGGGTGGGTATGGGTGTGGGATTGTGTGTAGGTGTGGGTGTAAGTGTGGGAGGGTGGGTATGGGTGTGGGATTGTGTGTAGGTGTGGGTGTAAGTGTGGGAGGGTGGGTTATGGGTGTGGGATTGTGTGTAGGTGTGGGTGTAAGTGTGGGAGGGTGGGTATGGGTGTGGGATTGTGTGTAGGTGTGGGTGTAAGTGTGGGAGGGTGGGTATGGGTGTGGGATTGTGTGTAGGTGTGGGTGTAAGTGTGGGAGGGTGGGTATGGGTGTGGGATTGTGTGTAGGTGTGGGTGTAAGTGTGGGAGGGTGGGTATGGGTGTGGGATTGTGTGTAGGTGTGGGTGTAAGTGTGGGAGGGTGGGTATGGGTGTGGGATTGTGTGTAGGTGTGGGTGTAAGTGTGGGAGGGTGGGTATGGGTGTGGGATTGTGTGTAGGTGTGGGTGTAAGTGTGGGAGGGTGGGTATGGGTGTGGGATTGTGTGTAGGTGTGGGTGTAAGTGTGGGAGGGTGGGTATGGGTGTGGGATTGTGTGTAGGTGTGGGTGTAAGTGTGGGAGGGTGGGTATGGGTGTGGGATTGTGTGTAGGTGTGGGTGTAAGTGTGGGAGGGTGGGTATGGGTGTGGGATTGTGTGTAGGTGTGGGTGTAAGTGTGGGAGGGTGGGTATGGGTGTGGATTGTGTGTAGGTGTGGGTGTAAGTGTGGGAGGGTGGGTATGGGTGTGGGATTGTGTGTAGGTGTGGGTGTAAGTGTGGGAGGGTGGGTATGGGTGTGGGATTGTGTGTAGGTGTGGGTGTAAGTGTGGGAGGGTGGGTATGGGTGTGGGATTGTGTGTAGGTGTGGGTGTAAGTGTGGGAGGGTGGGTATGGGTGTGGGATTGTGTGTAGGTGTGGGTGTAAGTGTGGGAGGGTGGGTATGGGTGTGGGATTGTGTGTAGGTGTGGGTGTAAGTGTGGGAGGGTGGGTATGGGTGTGGGATTGTGTGTAGGTGTGGGTGTAAGTGTGGGAGGGTGGGTATGGGTGTGGGATTGTGTGTAGGTGTGGGTGTAAGTGTGGGAGGGTGGGTATGGGTGTGGGATTGTGTGTAGGTGTGGGTGTAAGTGTGGGAGGGTGGGTATGGGTGTGGGATTGTGTGTAGGTGTGGGTGTAAGTGTGGGAGGGTGGGTATGGGTGTGGGATTGTGTGTAGGTGTGGGTGTAAGTGTGGGAGGGTGGGTATGGGTGTGGGATTGTGTGTAGGTGTGGGTGTAAGTGTGGGAGGGTGGGTATGGGTGTGGGATTGTGTGTAGGTGTGGGTGTAAGTGTGGGAGGGTGGGTATGGGTGTGGGATTGTGTGTAGGTGTGGGTGTAAGTGTGGGAGGGTGGGTATGGGTGTGGGATTGTGTGTAGGTGTGGGTGTAAGTGTGGGAGGGTGGGTATGGGTGTGGGATTGTGTGTAGGTGTGGGTGTAAGTGTGGGAGGGTGGGTATGGGTGTGGGATTGTGTGTAGGTGTGGGTGTAAGTGTGGGAGGGTGGGTATGGGTGTGGGATTGTGTGTAGGTGTGGGTGTAAGTGTGGGAGGGTGGGTATGGGTGTGGGATTGTGTGTAGGTGTGGGTGTAAGTGTGGGAGGGTGGGTATGGGTGTGGGATTGTGTGTAGGTGTGGGTGTAAGTGTGGGAGGGTGGGTATGGGTGTGGATTGTGTGTAGGTGTGGGTGTAAGTGTGGGAGGGTGGGTATGGGTGTGGGATTGTGTGTAGGTGTGGGTGTAAGTGTGGGAGGGTGGGTATGGGTGTGGGATTGTGTGTAGTGTGGGTGTAAGTGTGGGAGGGTGGGTATGGGTGTGGGATTGTGTGTAGGTGTGGGTGTAAGTGTGGGAGGGTGGGTATGGGTGTGGGATTGTGTGTAGGTGTGGGTGTAAGTGTGGGAGGTGGGTATGGGTGTGGGATTGTGTGTAGGTGTGGTGTAAGTGTGGGAGGGTGGGTATGGGTGTGGGATTGTGTGTAGGTGTGGGTGTAAGTGTGGGAGGGTGGGTATGGGTGTGGGATTGTGTGTAGGTGTGGGTGTAAGTGTGGGAGGTGGGTATGGGTGTGGGATTGTGTGTAGGTGTGGGTGTGTAAGTGTGGGAGGGTGGGTATGGGTGTGGGATTGTGTGTAGGTGTGGGTGTAAGTGTGGGAGGGTGGGTATGGGTGTGGGATTGTGTGTAGGTGTGGGTGTAAGTGTGGGAGGGTGGGTATGGGTGTGGGATTGTGTGTAGGTGTGGGTGTAAGTGTGGGAGGGGTGGGTATGGGTGTGGGATTGTGTTGTAGGTGTGGGTGTAAGTGTGGGAGGGTGGGTATGGGTGTGGGATTGTGTGTAGGTGTGGGTGTAAGTGTGGGAGGTGGGTATGGGTGTGGGATTGTGTGTAGGTGTGGGTGTAAGTGTGGGAGGGTGGGTATGGGTGTGGGATTGTGTGTAGGTGTGGGTGTAAGTGTGGGAGGGTGGGTATGGGTGTGGGATTGTGTGTAGGTGTGGGTGTAAGTGTGGGAGGGTGGGTATGGGTGTGGGATTGTGTGTAGGTGTGGGTGTAAGTGTGGAGGGTGGTATGGGTGTGGGATTGTGTGTAGGTGTGGGTGTAAGTGTGGGAGGGTGGGTATGGGTGTGGGATTGTGTGTAGGTGTGGGTGTAAGTGTGGGAGGGTGGGTATGGTGTGGGATTGTGTGTAGGTGTGGGTGTAAGTGTGGAGGGTGGGTATGGGTGTGGGATTGTGTGTAGGTGTGGGTGTAAGTGTGGGAGGGTGGGTATGGGTGTGGGATTGTGTGTAGGTGTGGGTGTAAGTGTGGGAGGGTGGGTATGGGTGTGGGATTGTGTGTAGGTGTGGGTGTAAGTGTGGGAGGGTGGGTATGGGTGTGGGATTGTGTGTAGGTGTGGGTGTAAGTGTGGGAGGTGGGTATGTGTGTGTGGGATTGTGTGTGGGATTGGTGTGGGTGTAAGTGTGGGAGGGTGGGTATGGGTGTGGGATTGTGTGTAGGTGTGGGTGTAAGTGTGGGAGGGTGGGTATGGGTGTGGGATTGTGTGTAGGTGTGGGTGTAAGTGTGGGAGGGTGGGTATGGGTGTGGGATTGTGTGTAGGTGTGGGTGTAAGTGTGGGAGGGTGGGTATGGGTGTGGGATTGTGTGTAGGTGTGGGTGTAAGTGTGGGAGGGTGGGTATGGGTGTGGGATTGTGTGTAGGTGTGGGTGTAAGTGTGGGAGGGTGGGTATGGGTGTGGGATTGTGTGTAGGTGTGGGTGTAAGTGTGGGAGGGTGGTATGGGTGTGGGATTGTGTGTAGGTGTGGGTGTAAGTGTGGGAGGGTGGGTATGGGTGTGGGATTGTGTGTAGGTGTGGGTGTAAGTGTGGGAGGGTGGGTATGGTGTGTGGGTGTATTGGTGGGTGTAGGTGTGGGTGTGTAAGTGTGGGAGGGTGGGTATGGGTGTGGGATTGTGTGTAGGTGTGGGTGTAAGTGTGGGAGGGTGGGTATGGGTGTGGGATTGTGTGTAGGTGTGGGTGTAAGTGTGGGAGGGTGGGTATGGGTGTGGGATTGTGTGTAGGTGTGGGTGTAAGTGTGGGAGGGTGGGTATGGGTGTGGGATTGTGTGTAGGTGTGGGTGTAAGTGTGGAGGGTGGGTATGGGTGTGGGATTGTGTGTTAGGTGTGGGTGTAAGTGTGGGAGGGTGGGTATGGGTGTGGGATTGTGTGTAGGTGTGGGTGTAAGTGTGGGAGGGTGGGTATGGGTGTGTGATTGTGTGTGTGGGAGGTGTGGGTGTAAGTGTGGGAGGGTGGGTATGGGTGTGGGATTGTGTGTAGGTGTGGGTGTAAGTGTGGGAGGGTGGGTATGGGTGTGGGATTGTGTGTAGGTGTGGGTGTAAGTGTGGGAGGGTGGGTATGGGTGTGGGATTGTGTGTAGGTGTGGGTGTAAGTGTGGGAGGGTGGGTATGGGTGTGGGATTGTGTGTAGGTGTGGGTGTAAGTGTGGAGGGTGGGTATGGGTGTGGGATTGTGTGTAGGTGTGGGTGTAAGTGTGGGAGGGTGGGTATGGGTGTGGGATTGTGTGTAGGTGTGGGTGTAAGTGTGGGAGGGTGGGTATGGGTGTGGGATTGTGTGTAGGTGTGGGTGTAAGTGTGGGAGGGTGGGTATGGGTGTGGGATTGTGTGTAGGTGTGGGTGTAAGTGTGGGAGGGTGGGTATGGGTGTGGGATTGTGTGTAGGTGTGGGTGTAATTGTGGGTGTAGGGGGAGGGTGGGTATGGGTGTGGGATTGTGTGTAGGTGTGGGTGGGTAAGTGTGGGAGGGTGGGTATGGGTGTGGGATTGTGTGTAGGTGTGGGTGTAAGTGTGGGAGGGTGGGTATGGGTGTGGGATTGTGTGTAGGTGTGGGTGTAAGTGTGGGAGGGTGGGTATGGGTGTGGGATTGTGTGTAGGTGTGGGTGTAAGTGTGGGAGGGTGGGGTATGGGTGTGGGATTGTGTGTAGGTGTGGGTGTAAGTGTGGGAGGGTGGGTATGGGTGTGGGATTGTGTGTAGGTGTGGGTGTAAGTGTGGGAGGGTGGGTATGGGTGTGGGATTGTGTGTAGGTGTGGGTGTAAGTGTGGGAAGGGGGAGGGTGGGTATGGGTGTGGGATTGTGTGTAGGTGTGGGTGTAAGTGTGGGAGGGTGGGTATGGGTGTGGGATTGTGTGTAGGTGTGGGTGTAAGTGTGGGAGGGTGGGTATGGGTGTGGGATTGTGTGTAGGTGTGGGTGTAAGTGTGGGAGGGTGGGTATGGGTGTGGGATTGTGTGTAGGTGTGGGTGTAAGTGTGGGAGGGTGGGTATGGGTGTGGGATTGTGTGTAGGTGTGGGTGTAAGTGTGGGAGGGTGGGTATGGGTGTGGGATTGTGTGTAGGTGTGGGTGTAAGTGTGGGAGGGTGGGTATGGGTGTGGGATTGTGTGTAGGTGTGGGTGTAAGTGTGGAGGGTGGGTATGGGTGTGGGATTGTGTGTAGGTGTGGGTGTAAGTGTGGGAGGGTGGGTATGGGTGTGGATTGTGTGTAGGTGTGGTGTAAGTGTGGGAGGGTGGGTATGGGTGTGGGATTGTGTGTAGGTGTGGGTGTAAGTGTGGGAGGGTGGGTATGGGTGTGGGATTGTGTGTAGGTGTGGGTGTAAGTGTGGAGGGTGGGTATGGGTGTGGGATTGTGTGTAGGTGTGGGTGTAAGTGTGGGAGGGTGGGTATGGGTGTGGATTGTGTGTAGGTGTGGGTGTAAGTGTGGGAGGGTGGGTATGGTGTGGGATTGTGGGTGTATTGGTGTGGGTGTAAGTGTGGGAGGGTGGGTATGGGTGTGGGATTGTGTGTAGGTGTGGGTGTAAGTGTGGGAGGGTGGGTATGGGTGTGGGATTGTGTGTAGGTGTGGGTGTAAGTGTGGGAGGGTGGGTATGGGTGTGGGAATTGTGTGTAGGTGTGGGTGTAAGTGTGGGAGGGTGGGTATGGGTGTGGGATTGTGTGTAGGTGTGGGTGTAAGTGTGGGAGGGTGGGTATGGGTGTGGGATTGTGTGTAGGTGTGGGTGTAAGTGTGGGAGGGTGGGTATGGGTGTGGGATTGTGTGTAGGTGTGGGTGTAAGTGTGGGAGGGTGGGTATGGGTGTGGGATTGTGTGTAGGTGTGGGTGTAAGTGTGGGAGGGTGGGTATGGGTGTGGGATTGTGTGTAGGTGTGGGTGTAAGTGTGGGAGGGTGGGTATGGGTGTGGGATTGTGTGTAGGTGTGGGTGTAAGTGTGGGAGGGTGGGTATGGGTGTGGGATTGTGTGTAGGTGTGGGTGTAAGTGTGGGAGGGTGGGTATGGGTGTGGGATTGTGTGTAGGTGTGGGTGTAAGTGTGGGAGGGTGGGTATGGGTGTGGGATTGTGTGTAGGTGTGGGTGTAAGTGTGGGAGGGTGGGTATGGGTGTGGGATTGTGTGTAGGTGTGGGTGTAAGTGTGGGAGGGTGGGTATGGGTGTGGGATTGTGTGTAGGTGTGGGTGTAAGTGTGGGAGGGTGGGTATGGGTGTGGGATTGTGTGTAGGTGTGGGTGTAAGTGTGGGAGGGTGGGTATGGGTGTGGGATTGTGTGTAGGTGTGGGTGTAAGTGTGGGAGGGTGGGTATGGGTGTGGGATTGTGTGTAGGTGTGGGTGTAAGTGTGGGAGGGTGGGTATGGGTGTGGGATTGTGTGTAGGTGTGGGTGTAAGTGTGGGAGGGTGGGTATGGGTGTGGGATTGTGTGTAGGTGTGGGTGTAAGTGTGGGAGGGTGGGTATGGGTGTGGGATTGTGTGTAGGTGTGGGTGTAAGTGTGGGAGGGTGGGTATGGGTGTGGGATTGTGTGTAGGTGTGGGTGTAAGTGTGGGAGGGTGGGTATGGGTGTGGGATTGTGTGTAGGTGTGGGTGTAAGTGTGGGAGGGTGGGTATGGGTGTGGGATTGTGTGTAGGTGTGGGTGTAAGTGTGGGAGGGTGGGTATGGGTGTGGGATTGTGTGTAGGTGTGGGTGTAAGTGTGGGAGGGTGGGTATGGGTGTGGGATTGTGTGTAGGTGTGGGTGTAAGTGTGGGAGGGTGGGTATGGGTGTGGGATTGTGTGTAGGTGTGGGTGTAAGTGTGGGAGGGTGGGTATGGGTGTGGGATTGTGTGTAGGTGTGGGTGTAAGTGTGGGAGGGTGGGTATGGGTGTGGGATTGTGTGTAGGTGTGGGTGTAAGTGTGGGAGGGTGGGTATGGGTGTGGGATTGTGTGTAGGTGTGGGTGTAAGTGTGGGAGGGTGGGTATGGGTGTGGGATTGTGTGTAGGTGTGGGTGTAAGTGTGGGAGGGTGGGTATGGGTGTGGGATTGTGTGTAGGTGTGGGTGTAAGTGTGGGAGGGTGGGTATGGGTGTGGGATTGTGTGTAGGTGTGGGTGTAAGTGTGGGAGGGTGGGTATGGGTGTGGGATTGTGTGTAGGTGTGGGTGTAAGTGTGGGAGGGTGGGTATGGGTGTGGGATTGTGTGTAGGTGTGGGTGTAAGTGTGGGAGGGTGGGTATGGGTGTGGGATTGTGTGTAGGTGTGGGTGTAAGTGTGGGAGGGTGGGTATGGGTGTGGGATTGTGTGTAGGTGTGGGTGTAAGTGTGGGAGGGTGGGTATGGGTGTGGGATTGTGTGTAGGTGTGGGTGTAAGTGTGGGAGGGTGGGTATGGGTGTGGGATTGTGTGTAGGTGTGGGTGTAAGTGTGGGAGGGTGGGTATGGGTGTGGGATTGTGTGTAGGTGTGGGTGTAAGTGTGGGAGGGTGGGTATGGGTGTGGGATTGTGTGTAGGTGTGGGTGTAAGTGTGGGAGGGTGGGTATGGGTGTGGGATTGTGTGTAGGTGTGGGTGTAAGTGTGGGAGGGTGGGTATGGGTGTGGGATTGTGTGTAGGTGTGGGTGTAAGTGTGGGAGGGTGGGTATGGGTGTGGGATTGTGTGTAGGTGTGGGTGTAAGTGTGGGAGGGTGGGTATGGGTGTGGGATTGTGTGTAGGTGTGGGTGTAAGTGTGGGAGGGTGGGTATGGGTGTGGGATTGTGTGTAGGTGTGGGTGTAAGTGTGGGAGGGTGGGTATGGGTGTGGGATTGTGTGTAGGTGTGGGTGTAAGTGTGGGAGGGTGGGTATGGGTGTGGGATTGTGTGTAGGTGTGGGTGTAAGTGTGGGAGGGTGGGTATGGGTGTGGGATTGTGTGTAGGTGTGGGTGTAAGTGTGGGAGGGTGGGTATGGGTGTGGGATTGTGTGTAGGTGTGGGTGTAAGTGTGGGAGGGTGGGTATGGGTGTGGGATTGTGTGTAGGTGTGGGTGTAAGTGTGGGAGGGTGGGTATGGGTGTGGGATTGTGTGTAGGTGTGGGTGTAAGTGTGGGAGGGTGGGTATGGGTGTGGGATTGTGTGTAGGTGTGGGTGTAAGTGTGGGAGGGTGGGTATGGGTGTGGGATTGTGTGTAGGTGTGGGTGTAAGTGTGGGAGGGTGGGTATGGGTGTGGGATTGTGTGTAGGTGTGGGTGTAAGTGTGGGAGGGTGGGTATGGGTGTGGGATTGTGTGTAGGTGTGGGTGTAAGTGTGGGAGGGTGGGTATGGGTGTGGGATTGTGTGTAGGTGTGGGTGTAAGTGTGGGAGGGTGGGTATGGGTGTGGGATTGTGTGTAGGTGTGGGTGTAAGTGTGGGAGGGTGGGTATGGGTGTGGGATTGTGTGTAGGTGTGGGTGTAAGTGTGGGAGGGTGGGTATGGGTGTGGGATTGTGTGTAGGTGTGGGTGTAAGTGTGGGAGGGTGGGTATGGGTGTGGGATTGTGTGTAGGTGTGGGTGTAAGTGTGGGAGGGTGGGTATGGGTGTGGGATTGTGTGTAGGTGTGGGTGTAAGTGTGGGAGGGTGGGTATGGGTGTGGGATTGTGTGTAGGTGTGGGTGTAAGTGTGGGAGGGTGGGTATGGGTGTGGGATTGTGTGTAGGTGTGGGTGTAAGTGTGGGAGGGTGGGTATGGGTGTGGGATTGTGTGTAGGTGTGGGTGTAAGTGTGGGAGGGTGGGTATGGGTGTGGGATTGTGTGTAGGTGTGGGTGTAAGTGTGGGAGGGTGGGTATGGGTGTGGGATTGTGTGTAGGTGTGGGTGTAAGTGTGGGAGGGTGGGTATGGGTGTGGGATTGTGTGTAGGTGTGGGTGTAAGTGTGGGAGGGTGGGTATGGGTGTGGGATTGTGTGTAGGTGTGGGTGTAAGTGTGGGAGGGTGGGTATGGGTGTGGGATTGTGTGTAGGTGTGGGTGTAAGTGTGGGAGGGTGGGTATGGGTGTGGGATTGTGTGTAGGTGTGGGTGTAAGTGTGGGAGGGTGGGTATGGGTGTGGGATTGTGTGTAGGTGTGGGTGTAAGTGTGGGAGGGTGGGTATGGGTGTGGGATTGTGTGTAGGTGTGGGTGTAAGTGTGGGAGGGTGGGTATGGGTGTGGGATTGTGTGTAGGTGTGGGTGTAAGTGTGGGAGGGTGGGTATGGGTGTGGGATTGTGTGTAGGTGTGGGTGTAAGTGTGGGAGGGTGGGTATGGGTGTGGGATTGTGTGTAGGTGTGGGTGTAAGTGTGGGAGGGTGGGTATGGGTGTGGGATTGTGTGTAGGTGTGGGTGTAAGTGTGGGAGGGTGGGTATGGGTGTGGGATTGTGTGTAGGTGTGGGTGTAAGTGTGGGAGGGTGGGTATGGGTGTGGGATTGTGTGTAGGTGTGGGTGTAAGTGTGGGAGGGTGGGTATGGGTGTGGGATTGTGTGTAGGTGTGGGTGTAAGTGTGGGAGGGTGGGTATGGGTGTGGGATTGTGTGTAGGTGTGGGTGTAAGTGTGGGAGGGTGGGTATGGGTGTGGGATTGTGTGTAGGTGTGGGTGTAAGTGTGGGAGGGTGGGTATGGGTGTGGGATTGTGTGTAGGTGTGGGTGTAAGTGTGGGAGGGTGGGTATGGGTGTGGGATTGTGTGTAGGTGTGGGTGTAAGTGTGGGAGGGTGGGTATGGGTGTGGGATTGTGTGTAGGTGTGGGTGTAAGTGTGGGAGGGTGGGTATGGGTGTGGGATTGTGTGTAGGTGTGGGTGTAAGTGTGGGAGGGTGGGTATGGGTGTGGGATTGTGTGTAGGTGTGGGTGTAAGTGTGGGAGGGTGGGTATGGGTGTGGGATTGTGTGTAGGTGTGGGTGTAAGTGTGGGAGGGTGGGTATGGGTGTGGGATTGTGTGTAGGTGTGGGTGTAAGTGTGGGAGGGTGGGTATGGGTGTGGGATTGTGTGTAGGTGTGGGTGTAAGTGTGGGAGGGTGGGTATGGGTGTGGGATTGTGTGTAGGTGTGGGTGTAAGTGTGGGAGGGTGGGTATGGGTGTGGGATTGTGTGTAGGTGTGGGTGTAAGTGTGGGAGGGTGGGTATGGGTGTGGGATTGTGTGTAGGTGTGGGTGTAAGTGTGGGAGGGTGGGTATGGGTGTGGGATTGTGTGTAGGTGTGGGTGTAAGTGTGGGAGGGTGGGTATGGGTGTGGGATTGTGTGTAGGTGTGGGTGTAAGTGTGGGAGGGTGGGTATGGGTGTGGGATTGTGTGTAGGTGTGGGTGTAAGTGTGGGAGGGTGGGTATGGGTGTGGGATTGTGTGTAGGTGTGGGTGTAAGTGTGGGAGGGTGGGTATGGGTGTGGGATTGTGTGTAGGTGTGGGTGTAAGTGTGGGAGGGTGGGTATGGGTGTGGGATTGTGTGTAGGTGTGGGTGTAAGTGTGGGAGGGTGGGTATGGGTGTGGGATTGTGTGTAGGTGTGGGTGTAAGTGTGGGAGGGTGGGTATGGGTGTGGGATTGTGTGTAGGTGTGGGTGTAAGTGTGGGAGGGTGGGTATGGGTGTGGGATTGTGTGTAGGTGTGGGTGTAAGTGTGGGAGGGTGGGTATGGGTGTGGGATTGTGTGTAGGTGTGGGTGTAAGTGTGGGAGGGTGGGTATGGGTGTGGGATTGTGTGTAGGTGTGGGTGTAAGTGTGGGAGGGTGGGTATGGGTGTGGGATTGTGTGTAGGTGTGGGTGTAAGTGTGGGAGGGTGGGTATGGGTGTGGGATTGTGTGTAGGTGTGGGTGTAAGTGTGGGAGGGTGGGTATGGGTGTGGGATTGTGTGTAGGTGTGGGTGTAAGTGTGGGAGGGTGGGTATGGGTGTGGGATTGTGTGTAGGTGTGGGTGTAAGTGTGGGAGGGTGGGTATGGGTGTGGGATTGTGTGTAGGTGTGGGTGTAAGTGTGGGAGGGTGGGTATGGGTGTGGGATTGTGTGTAGGTGTGGGTGTAAGTGTGGGAGGGTGGGTATGGGTGTGGGATTGTGTGTAGGTGTGGGTGTAAGTGTGGGAGGGTGGGTATGGGTGTGGGATTGTGTGTAGGTGTGGGTGTAAGTGTGGGAGGGTGGGTATGGGTGTGGGATTGTGTGTAGGTGTGGGTGTAAGTGTGGGAGGGTGGGTATGGGTGTGGGATTGTGTGTAGGTGTGGGTGTAAGTGTGGGAGGGTGGGTATGGGTGTGGGATTGTGTGTAGGTGTGGGTGTAAGTGTGGGAGGGTGGGTATGGGTGTGGGATTGTGTGTAGGTGTGGGTGTAAGTGTGGGAGGGTGGGTATGGGTGTGGGATTGTGTGTAGGTGTGGGTGTAAGTGTGGGAGGGTGGGTATGGGTGTGGGATTGTGTGTAGGTGTGGGTGTAAGTGTGGGAGGGTGGGTATGGGTGTGGGATTGTGTGTAGGTGTGGGTGTAAGTGTGGGAGGGTGGGTATGGGTGTGGGATTGTGTGTAGGTGTGGGTGTAAGTGTGGGAGGGTGGGTATGGGTGTGGGATTGTGTGTAGGTGTGGGTGTAAGTGTGGGAGGGTGGGTATGGGTGTGGGATTGTGTGTAGGTGTGGGTGTAAGTGTGGGAGGGTGGGTATGGGTGTGGGATTGTGTGTAGGTGTGGGTGTAAGTGTGGGAGGGTGGGTATGGGTGTGGGATTGTGTGTAGGTGTGGGTGTAAGTGTGGGAGGGTGGGTATGGGTGTGGGATTGTGTGTAGGTGTGGGTGTAAGTGTGGGAGGGTGGGTATGGGTGTGGGATTGTGTGTAGGTGTGGGTGTAAGTGTGGGAGGGTGGGTATGGGTGTGGGATTGTGTGTAGGTGTGGGTGTAAGTGTGGGAGGGTGGGTATGGGTGTGGGATTGTGTGTAGGTGTGGGTGTAAGTGTGGGAGGGTGGGTATGGGTGTGGGATTGTGTGTAGGTGTGGGTGTAAGTGTGGGAGGGTGGGTATGGGTGTGGGATTGTGTGTAGGTGTGGGTGTAAGTGTGGGAGGGTGGGTATGGGTGTGGGATTGTGTGTAGGTGTGGGTGTAAGTGTGGGAGGGTGGGTATGGGTGTGGGATTGTGTGTAGGTGTGGGTGTAAGTGTGGGAGGGTGGGTATGGGTGTGGGATTGTGTGTAGGTGTGGGTGTAAGTGTGGGAGGGTGGGTATGGGTGTGGGATTGTGTGTAGGTGTGGGTGTAAGTGTGGGAGGGTGGGTATGGGTGTGGGATTGTGTGTAGGTGTGGGTGTAAGTGTGGGAGGGTGGGTATGGGTGTGGGATTGTGTGTAGGTGTGGGTGTAAGTGTGGGAGGGTGGGTATGGGTGTGGGATTGTGTGTAGGTGTGGGTGTAAGTGTGGGAGGGTGGGTATGGGTGTGGGATTGTGTGTAGGTGTGGGTGTAAGTGTGGGAGGGTGGGTATGGGTGTGGGATTGTGTGTAGGTGTGGGTGTAAGTGTGGGAGGGTGGGTATGGGTGTGGGATTGTGTGTAGGTGTGGGTGTAAGTGTGGGAGGGTGGGTATGGGTGTGGGATTGTGTGTAGGTGTGGGTGTAAGTGTGGGAGGGTGGGTATGGGTGTGGGATTGTGTGTAGGTGTGGGTGTAAGTGTGGGAGGGTGGGTATGGGTGTGGGATTGTGTGTAGGTGTGGGTGTAAGTGTGGGAGGGTGGGTATGGGTGTGGGATTGTGTGTAGGTGTGGGTGTAAGTGTGGGAGGGTGGGTATGGGTGTGGGATTGTGTGTAGGTGTGGGTGTAAGTGTGGGAGGGTGGGTATGGGTGTGGGATTGTGTGTAGGTGTGGGTGTAAGTGTGGGAGGGTGGGTATGGGTGTGGGATTGTGTGTAGGTGTGGGTGTAAGTGTGGGAGGGTGGGTATGGGTGTGGGATTGTGTGTAGGTGTGGGTGTAAGTGTGGGAGGGTGGGTATGGGTGTGGGATTGTGTGTAGGTGTGGGTGTAAGTGTGGGAGGGTGGGTATGGGTGTGGGATTGTGTGTAGGTGTGGGTGTAAGTGTGGGAGGGTGGGTATGGGTGTGGGATTGTGTGTAGGTGTGGGTGTAAGTGTGGGAGGGTGGGTATGGGTGTGGGATTGTGTGTAGGTGTGGGTGTAAGTGTGGGAGGGTGGGTATGGGTGTGGGATTGTGTGTAGGTGTGGGTGTAAGTGTGGGAGGGTGGGTATGGGTGTGGGATTGTGTGTAGGTGTGGGTGTAAGTGTGGGAGGTGTGGGTATGGGTGTGGGATTGTGTGTAGGTGTGGGTGTAAGTGTGGGAGGGTGGGTATGGGTGTGGGATTGTGTGTAGGTGTGGGTGTAAGTGTGGGAGGGTGGGTATGGGTGTGGGATTGTGTGTAGGTGTGGGTGTAAGTGTGGGAGGGTGGGTATGGGTGTGGGATTGTGTGTAGGTGTGGGTGTAAGTGTGGGAGGGTGGGTATGGGTGTGGGATTGTGTGTAGGTGTGGGTGTAAGTGTGGGAGGGTGGGTATGGGTGTGGGATTGTGTGTAGGTGTGGGTGTAAGTGTGGGAGGGTGGGTATGGGTGTGGGATTGTGTGTAGGTGTGGGTGTAAGTGTGGGAGGGTGGGTATGGGTGTGGGATTGTGTGTAGGTGTGGGTGTAAGTGTGGGAGGGTGGGTATGGGTGTGGGATTGTGTGTAGGTGTGGGTGTAAGTGTGGGAGGGTGGGTATGGGTGTGGGATTGTGTGTAGGTGTGGGTGTAAGTGTGGGAGGGTGGGTATGGGTGTGGGATTGTGTGTAGGTGTGGGTGTAAGTGTGGGAGGGTGGGTATGGGTGTGGGATTGTGTGTAGGTGTGGGTGTAAGTGTGGGAGGGTGGGTATGGGTGTGGGATTGTGTGTAGGTGTGGGTGTAAGTGTGGGAGGGTGGGTATGGGTGTGGGATTGTGTGTAGGTGTGGGTGTAAGTGTGGGAGGGTGGGTATGGGTGTGGGATTGTGTGTAGGTGTGGGTGTAAGTGTGGGAGGGTGGGTATGGGTGTGGGATTGTGTGTAGGTGTGGGTGTAAGTGTGGGAGGGTGGGTATGGGTGTGGGATTGTGTGTAGGTGTGGGTGTAAGTGTGGGAGGGTGGGTATGGGTGTGGGATTGTGTGTAGGTGTGGGTGTAAGTGTGGGAGGGTGGGTATGGGTGTGGGATTGTGTGTAGGTGTGGGTGTAAGTGTGGGAGGGTGGGTATGGGTGTGGGATTGTGTGTAGGTGTGGGTGTAAGTGTGGGAGGGTGGGTATGGGTGTGGGATTGTGTGTAGGTGTGGGTGTAAGTGTGGGAGGGTGGGTATGGGTGTGGGATTGTGTGTAGGTGTGGGTGTAAGTGTGGGAGGGTGGGTATGGGTGTGGGATTGTGTGTAGGTGTGGGTGTAAGTGTGGGAGGGTGGGTATGGGTGTGGGATTGTGTGTAGGTGTGGGTGTAAGTGTGGGAGGGTGGGTATGGGTGTGGGATTGTGTGTAGGTGTGGGTGTAAGTGTGGGAGGGTGGGTATGGGTGTGGGATTGTGTGTAGGTGTGGGTGTAAGTGTGGGAGGGTGGGTATGGGTGTGGGATTGTGTGTAGGTGTGGGTGTAAGTGTGGGAGGGTGGGTATGGGTGTGGGATTGTGTGTAGGTGTGGGTGTAAGTGTGGGAGGGTGGGTATGGGTGTGGGATTGTGTGTAGGTGTGGGTGTAAGTGTGGGAGGGTGGGTATGGGTGTGGGATTGTGTGTAGGTGTGGGTGTAAGTGTGGGAGGGTGGGTATGGGTGTGGGATTGTGTGTAGGTGTGGGTGTAAGTGTGGGAGGTGGGTATGGGTGTGGGATTGTGTGTAGGTGTGGGTGTAAGTGTGGGAGGGTGGGTATGGGTGTGGGATTGTGTGTAGGTGTGGGTGTAAGTGTGGGAGGGTGGGTATGGGTGTGGGATTGTGTGTAGGTGTGGGTGTAAGTGTGGGAGGGTGGGTATGGGTGTGGGATTGTGTGTAGGTGTGGGTGTAAGTGTGGGAGGGTGGGTATGGGTGTGGGATTGTGTGTAGGTGTGGGTGTAAGTGTGGGAGGGTGGGTATGGGTGTGGGATTGTGTGTAGGTGTGGGTGTAAGTGTGGGAGGGTGGGTATGGGTGTGGGATTGTGTGTAGGTGTGGGTGTAAGTGTGGGAGGGTGGGTATGGGTGTGGGATTGTGTGTAGGTGTGGGTGTAAGTGTGGGAGGGTGGGTATGGGTGTGGGATTGTGTGTAGGTGTGGGTGTAAGTGTGGGAGGGTGGGTATGGGTGTGGGATTGTGTGTAGGTGTGGGTGTAAGTGTGGGAGGGTGGGTATGGGTGTGGGATTGTGTGTAGGTGTGGGTGTAAGTGTGGGAGGGTGGGTATGGGTGTGGGATTGTGTGTAGGTGTGGGTGTAAGTGTGGGAGGGTGGGTATGGGTGTGGGATTGTGTGTAGGTGTGGGTGTAAGTGTGGGAGGGTGGGTATGGGTGTGGGATTGTGTGTAGGTGTGGGTGTAAGTGTGGGAGGGTGGGTATGGGTGTGGGATTGTGTGTAGGTGTGGGTGTAAGTGTGGGAGGGTGGGTATGGGTGTGGGATTGTGTGTAGGTGTGGGTGTAAGTGTGGGAGGGTGGGTATGGGTGTGGGATTGTGTGTAGGTGTGGGTGTAAGTGTGGGAGGGTGGGTATGGGTGTGGGATTGTGTGTAGGTGTGGGTGTAAGTGTGGGAGGGTGGGTATGGGTGTGGGATTGTGTGTAGGTGTGGGTGTAAGTGTGGGAGGGTGGGTATGGGTGTGGGATTGTGTGTAGGTGTGGGTGTAAGTGTGGGAGGGTGGGTATGGGTGTGGGATTGTGTGTAGGTGTGGGTGTAAGTGTGGAGGGTGGGTATGGGTGTGGGATTGTGTGTAGGTGTGGGTGTAAGTGTGGGAGGGTGGGTATGGGTGTGGGATTGTGTGTAGGTGTGGGTGTAAGTGTGGGAGGGTGGGTATGGGTGTGGGATTGTGTGTAGGTGTGGGTGTAAGTGTGGGAGGGTGGGTATGGGTGTGGGATTGTGTGTAGGTGTGGGTGTAAGTGTGGGAGGGTGGGTATGGGTGTGGGATTGTGTGTAGGTGTGGGTGTAAGTGTGGGAGGGTGGGTATGGGTGTGGGATTGTGTGTAGGTGTGGGTGTAAGTGTGGGAGGGTGGGTATGGGTGTGGGATTGTGTGTAGGTGTGGGTGTAAGTGTGGGAGGGTGGGTATGGGTGTGGGATTGTGTGTAGGTGTGGGTGTAAGTGTGGGAGGGTGGGTATGGGTGTGGGATTGTGTGTAGGTGTGGGTGTAAGTGTGGGAGGGTGGGTATGGGTGTGGGATTGTGTGTAGGTGTGGGTGTAAGTGTGGGAGGGTGGGTATGGGTGTGGGATTGTGTGTAGGTGTGGGTGTAAGTGTGGGAGGGTGGGTATGGGTGTGGGATTGTGTGTAGGTGTGGGTGTAAGTGTGGGAGGGTGGGTATGGGTGTGGGATTGTGTGTAGGTGTGGGTGTAAGTGTGGGAGGGTGGGTATGGGTGTGGGATTGTGTGTAGGTGTGGGTGTAAGTGTGGGAGGGTGGGTATGGGTGTGGGATTGTGTGTAGGTGTGGGTGTAAGTGTGGGAGGGTGGGTATGGGTGTGGGATTGTGTGTAGGTGTGGGTGTAAGTGTGGGAGGGTGGGTATGGGTGTGGGATTGTGTGTAGGTGTGGGTGTAAGTGTGGGAGGGTGGGTATGGGTGTGGGATTGTGTGTAGGTGTGGGTGTAAGTGTGGGAGGGTGGGTATGGGTGTGGGATTGTGTGTAGGTGTGGGTGTAAGTGTGGGAGGGTGGGTATGGGTGTGGGATTGTGTGTAGGTGTGGGTGTAAGTGTGGGAGGGTGGGTATGGGTGTGGGATTGTGTGTAGGTGTGGGTGTAAGTGTGGGAGGGTGGGTATGGGTGTGGGATTGTGTGTAGGTGTGGGTGTAAGTGTGGGAGGGTGGGTATGGGTGTGGGATTGTGTGTAGGTGTGGGTGTAAGTGTGGGAGGGTGGGTATGGGTGTGGGATTGTGTGTAGGTGTGGGTGTAAGTGTGGGAGGGTGGGTATGGGTGTGGGATTGTGTGTAGGTGTGGGTGTAAGTGTGGGAGGGTGGGTATGGGTGTGGGATTGTGTGTAGGTGTGGGTGTAAGTGTGGGAGGGTGGGTATGGGTGTGGGATTGTGTGTAGGTGTGGGTGTAAGTGTGGGAGGGTGGGTATGGGTGTGGGATTGTGTGTAGGTGTGGGTGTAAGTGTGGGAGGGTGGGTATGGGTGTGGGATTGTGTGTAGGTGTGGGTGTAAGTGTGGGAGGGTGGGTATGGGTGTGGGATTGTGTGTAGGTGTGGGTGTAAGTGTGGGAGGGTGGGTATGGGTGTGGGATTGTGTGTAGGTGTGGGTGTAAGTGTGGGAGGGTGGGTATGGGTGTGGGATTGTGTGTAGGTGTGGGTGTAAGTGTGGGAGGGTGGGTATGGGTGTGGGATTGTGTGTAGGTGTGGGTGTAAGTGTGGGAGGGTGGGTATGGGTGTGGGATTGTGTGTAGGTGTGGGTGTAAGTGTGGGAGGGTGGGTATGGGTGTGGGATTGTGTGTAGGTGTGGGTGTAAGTGTGGGAGGGTGGGTATGGGTGTGGGATTGTGTGTAGGTGTGGGTGTAAGTGTGGGAGGGTGGGTATGGGTGTGGGATTGTGTGTAGGTGTGGGTGTAAGTGTGGGAGGGTGGGTATGGGTGTGGGATTGTGTGTAGGTGTGGGTGTAAGTGTGGGAGGGTGGGTATGGGTGTGGGATTGTGTGTAGGTGTGGGTGTAAGTGTGGGAGGGTGGGTATGGGTGTGGGATTGTGTGTAGGTGTGGGTGTAAGTGTGGGAGGGTGGGTATGGGTGTGGGATTGTGTGTAGGTGTGGGTGTAAGTGTGGGAGGGTGGGTATGGGTGTGGATTGTGTGTAGGTGTGGGTGTAAGTGTGGGAGGGTGGGTATGGGTGTGGGATTGTGTGTAGGTGTGGGTGTAAGTGTGGGAGGGTGGGTATGGGTGTGGGATTGTGTGTAGGTGTGGGTGTAAGTGTGGGAGGGTGGGTATGGGTGTGGGATTGTGTGTAGGTGTGGGTGTAAGTGTGGGAGGGTGGTATGGGTGTGGGATTGTGTGTAGGTGTGGGTGTAAGTGTGGGAGGGTGGGTATGGGTGTGGGATTGTGTGTAGGTGTGGGTGTAAGTGTGGGAGGGTGGGTATGGGTGTGGGATTGTGTGTAGGTGTGGGTGTAAGTGTGGGAGGGTGGGTATGGGTGTGGGATTGTGTGTAGGTGTGGGTGTAAGTGTGGGAGGGTGGGTATGGGTGTGGGATTGTGTGTAGGTGTGGGTGTAAGTGTGGGAGGGTGGGTATGGGTGTGGGATTGTGTGTAGGTGTGGGTGTAAGTGTGGGAGGGTGGGTATGGGTGTGGGATTGTGTGTAGGTGTGGGTGTAAGTGTGGGAGGGTGGGTATGGGTGTTGGGATTGTGTGTAGGTGTGGGTGTAAGTGTGGGAGGGTGGGTATGGGTGTGGGATTGTGTGTAGGTGTGGGTGTAAGTGTGGGAGGGTGGGTATGGGTGTGGGATTGTGTGTAGGTGTGGGTGTAAGTGTGGGAGGGTGGGTATGGGTGTGGGATTGTGTGTAGGTGTGGGTGTAAGTGTGGGAGGGTGGTATGGGTGTGGGATTGTGTGTAGGTGTGGGTGTAAGTGTGGGAGGGTGGGTATGGGTGTGGGATTGTGTGTAGGTGTGGGTGTAAGTGTGGGAGGGTGGGTATGGGTGTGGGATTGTGTGTAGGTGTGGGTGTAAGTGTGGGAGGGTGGTATGGGTGTGGGATTGTGTGTAGGTGTGGGTGTAAGTGTGGGAGGGTGGGTATGGGTGTGGGATTGTGTGTAGGTGTGGGTGTAAGTGTGGGAGGGTGGGGTATGGGTGTGGGATTGTGTGTAGGTGTGGGTGTAAGTGTGGGAGGGTGGGTATGGGTGTGGGATTGTGTGTAGGTGTGGGTGTAAGTGTGGGAGGGTGGGTATGGGTGTGGGATTGTGTGTAGGTGTGGGTGTAAGTGTGGGAGGGTGGGTATGGGTGTGGGATTGTGTGTAGGTGTGGGTGTAAGTGTGGGAGGGTGGGTATGGGTGTGGGATTGTGTGTAGGTGTGGGTGTAAGTGTGGAGAGGTGGGTATGGGTGTGGATTGTGTGTAGGTGTGGGTGTAAGTGTGGGAGGGTGGGTATGTGGTGTGGGATTGTGTGTAGGTGTGGGTGTAAGTGTGGGGAGGGTGGGTATGGGTGTGGGATTGTGTGTAGGTGTGGGTGTAAGTGTGGGAGGGTGGTATGGGTGTGGGATTGTGTGTAGGTGTGGGTGTAAGTGTGGGAGGGTGGGTATGGGTGTGGGATTGTGTGTAGGTGTGGGTGTAGTGTGGAGGTGGGTATGGGTGTGGGATTGTGTTGTAGGTGTGGGTGTAAGTGTGGGAGGGTGGGTATGGGTGTGGGATTGTGTGTAGGTGTGGGTGTAAGTGTGGGAGGGTGGGTATGGGTGTGGGATTGTGTGTAGGTGTGGGTGTAAGTGTGGGAGGGTGGGTATGGGTGTGGGATTGTGTGTAGGTGTGGGTGTAAGTGTGGGAGGGTGGGTATGGGTGTGGATTGTGTGTAGGTGTGGGTGTAAGTGTGGGAGGGTGGGTATGGGTGTGGATTGTGTGTAGGTGTGGGTGTAAGTGTGGGAGGGTGGGTATGGGTGTGGGATTGTGTGTAGGTGTGGGTGTAAGTGTGGGAGGGTGGGTATGGGTGTGGGATTGTGT
The DNA here is from genome assembly GCA_022414725.1 of Microglena sp. YARC. Lineage (NCBI taxonomy): Eukaryota > Viridiplantae > Chlorophyta > Chlorophyceae > Chlamydomonadales > Chlamydomonadaceae > Microglena > Microglena sp. YARC. Next base: position 41,419,415 of record CM039465.1, on the reverse strand, counting down.
GTAGGTGTGGGTGTAAGTGTGGGAGGGTGGGTATGGGTGTGGGATTGTGTGTAGGTGTGGGATGTAAGTGTGGGAGGGTGGGTATGGGTTGTGGGATTGTGTGTAGGTGTGGGTGTAAGTGTGGGAGGGTGGTATGGGTGTGGATTGTGTGTTAGGTGTGGGTGTAAGTGTGGGAGGTGGGTATGGGTGTGGATTGTGTGTAGGTGTGGGTGTAAGTGTGGGAGGGGTTTGGTATGGTGTGTGGGATTGTGTGTAGGTGTGGGTTGTAAGTGTGGAGGGTGGGTATGGGTGTGGGATATGTGTGTAGGTGTGGGTGTAAGTGTGGTGAGGGTGGGTATGGGTGTGGGATTGTGTGTAGGTGTGGGTGTAAGTGTGGGAGGGTGGGTATTGGGTGTGGGATTGTGTGTAGGTGTGGGGTGTAAAGTGTGGGAGGGTGGGTATGGAGTGTGGGATTGTGTTGTAGGTGTGGGTGTAAGTGTGGGAGGGTGGTATGGGTGTGGAATTGTGTTGTAGTGTGGTGTAAGTGGTGGGTGGTGGGTGATGGGATTGTGTGTAGGTGTGGGTGTTGTGGGAGTGTTATGGGTGTGGGATTGTGTGTAGGTGTGGTTGTAAGTGTGGGGAGGGTGGGGTATGGGTGTGGGAGATGTGTGTAGTAGGTAGTGGGTCATGTAAGTGTGGAGGGTGGGTATGGCGTGTGGGATTGTGTGTTAGTGGCGGTCTGTAAGCTGTGGGGAGGGTGCCCCGGTACATGGTGATGGATTGGTGTAGGTGTGTGTAAGTGTGGGAGTTGGGTATGGCTGTGCGGATTGTTTGACGGTGTGGTGTAATGTTGGTGCGGAGTGAAGTGTGGGGGTTGTATGCGCACCTGTGGGATGTGTTAGGTGTCGGGTTAAGTGTGGGAGGGATTGTATGTGATGGGATTTAGTGTGTAAGTGTGGGTGTAAAGTGTGGTGAGGGTGGGTCTGGGTGTGGGATTGTGTGTAGTTGTGTTGGGTGTAAGTCGTGGAGGTGGTATGGGTGTGGGAGGGTGGTAGTGGGTAGTGTGGGAGTGGTATGGGTGTGGGATGTTAGCTGGGGATGTAAGTGTGGGAAGGGTGGTATGGGTTGTATGTGTGTAGGTTGTAGGGGTTGTAATGTGGGGGTCGGGTATGGGTGTGCGATTGTGTGTTAGGTGTGAGTGTGAATGGGTGGGTGTGTGCAAGTGGGTGGATGCTGTTAGGTGTGGGTGTGGGAGTGGGTTCAATGTGTGAAGTGTGGATGTGTGTAAACGTGTAGGGGTGTTGGATTGGTGTAGTGTGGGTAAAGTGTTGGAGGTGTGGATGTTGGATTGTGTGTGTGGCTGTATAGTGGGAGTTTGGTGTGATTGTGGTTGGGTAAGTGAGTTTCTGGGAGTGCGGCGGTGTGGCGTTGTAAGCTGTCTTGGTGTGGTTGAGTAAGTGGTTTGTGGTGGTGTGTGTGAGTGTGTGGTGGTGCTGGGTGTGGGTGTGCAGGACATGTACGGTTGTAACTTGTACTGATTGTGTGAGGTGTCGTTGAGTGTGTCTTTTATGGTGGTGGGTGTTGATGTTATGTGAGTCGATGTAGGCTAGGCGGAATGCAGGTGAATGCGGTGTGCGGTTCAGCCGTATGAAAAATCAGGACGTATGCTGTATTGAATGGTGTGTATGTGTGGGTTTATGTCGAGTGATGTGCGTCTGTTCTGTGATTGTGTGAGCTGGTGTGGGTGTGTGTGGTGGAAGTATGTGAGTAAGGTGTGGTGTGTGTGTGAGTGGGTGCGTGTGGGCTGTGTGGTTGCAGGATTGATATGACATGTGAGTGGGTTTGGTGTGTGTGTGTTTGCGTGGGGTGGTGGTGTGAGTTTGCTGAGTATGTGAGTGTGCGTGTTGTGGGTGGATTTGTAAGGGTGTGTGGTGTGTGATGTGTGTGTGTGTGTGTGTGTGTGTGTGGTCTGGGGATGGATTTTTGAGTGAGTTTTGGTGTGTGAGTGGGTGTGTGTGCGGGTGTGAGTTTGTGTGGTGTGAGTGGGTGTGTAAGTGCGGTTTTGGTGGAGCACTTTTTAGTTAAATTGTGTTGAGTTGGTGTGTGAGTGTGTGTGGTGCAAGTGGAGTGTGTGATGTGGGTATGGTGTGACATGGGTATGTGAGTGACGTGTGATTCGTTAAATGCATAAACTAAAAAAAACAAACAAAACAAAAAGCAAGAGACAACAACAACAAAATAAAACTACAACATAACAAAGTACACACAAATTAAACAACACACAACACAAGCACTACATACAACTCAAACCGAAACTAAACCAAACCAAACACAAAACCAAAACCAAATAAAATCAAAACCATACCCATACCATACCATACCATACCATTCCAAGCCAAACCATACCACACCGCACCACACCACACGCACACACACGCGCACACACAGCAGCACCAGCACCACCACCTCATACCCCCCATTCAGGTATTCCTATGCGTTAGAGGAGGAGCTTGGCGACCGCAAGAAGAACATTCGCACACACACTCACACACACTCTCTCTCTCTCTCTCTCTCACACACACACACACACAAACACACACACACACACACACACCACACACACACAACACACACACACACACACACAATCACACTCCACACCATCACCACCACCTCATCCCCCTCTTCACAGGTTGTCCTATTGTTTAGAGGAGAAAGATTGACGAACAGCAAGAAGAACATGCACACAAACACCACCCACACTCACCACACCCACATTACACACGTACAAACACACACACACACACACCATCACCACCACCTCATCCTCCCCTTCAGGTATTCCTATGTGTTAGAGGAGAATATTGACGACAGCAAGAGGAACATTCTGCGTATTTTTTCCCACATGGAGCATTCCCATGCTCAGATTCTGGGTGGACTCTTATGCACACCATGTTCCCCCCAGGCCCCCGTGTACTCCATAGCTGCCTCAGCGGTCTTCTACAGTCCTGTGTGCAGGTAATGGTGCAAACGGGGGGGGGGCAAAAGAGTGGGAAAGGGGGGGAGGGAGGGGGAGGGGGATGAGGGGAGAGGGGGAGGGGAGATGGTGCGAGTGGGAGGGGGAGGGGACGAGGGGCGAGGAGGGGAAATGGAAGGGGGAAAGGGGAAGGGGAGCGCGGAGGGTGAAAGAGGGGAAGGGGGGAAAGTCTGGGAATGGGTTGTGTGTGTGTGTGGGGGGGGGGGGGGGGAAGGGAGGGGCGGACGGTGTTTGAAAAGGGCGGAAGGGGGAATGTCAGAATGGGAGGGGGCAGAGGGGGAAGGGGCGAAGGAGAGAAAGGGGGAAGGAGGGGCGGAGGGGGCGGAGGAGGAAAGGGGGGAAAGGGGGGGGGAGGGGCGGAGATGGTGGAAAGGGGGCGAAGGGGGAAAGGGGGAGTGGAGGGCAGGGATGGAGGGAAAGGGGAGGGGGGAAGGGGAAGGGGTGGGAGGGGTGGAGGATGGGGAGAAAAGGGGGGAAGGGGGAAGGAGAGGAGCATGGGGGAAAGGGGTAAGGGGGGGAGGGGCGAAGGAGGGGAAAGAAAATGAGGAGGGGGGGGGGGGGGGGGGGGAGGGGGGGGGGGGGCTGGTACCCTGATCTACACCATGTTCCCCTACCCTACCACACACACTCCACACGCCCAATGGGCATATCATTGTGTGATTTGCCTCAGTGCCAGCCACCAGGAGGAGTTCAAATGCCCCCACTAAAACAAAGGTTCAGCGGCGGTCGTTGTCGGCGCATCGCTGAGATGTTGCCAGGGTGGCACTGTTGCCAGCCGGTGGCGCTGGAGCGCAGTGGCGGGGTGTAGTCCGCCCAGCATGTCTCCTAAACACACAAACAGACACTCTCCCTTTACTTTCACACACACACACACACCACTCACACACCACTCCCTGTTCCTCTCACACTTCCTACACACACACACACACACTACATGTACCTATACAACCCAGGCATGTCCAGTGGTCAAGCCCAGTGCAAGCCGCCACCCGGGAGGAGTTCAAAACACCTACTAAAACAAGGTTCAGTTGCAGTTGTAGTCGGGGCACGTCTCCTAAACACACACACACACACACACATCACATACACACACACACATACATACATTACACAAAAACACAAAAACACACACTCCCCTGTACCTCTCTCACACACACACACACACACACACACACACACACACACACACACATACATAAACATACACACGCTCTACCTCACGCACACACACAAACATAAATACATGAGCATACACACGCTCTACCTCACACACACACATACATACATCAACACACACACCTACTCTCCTTCTACCTCAACACACATACACACACACTCTCTACCTCTACCTCACACACACATACTCTCTCCCCACACGCAGGCATATCATCGCGTGGAGTGGCTCAGTGCCAGCCACCCGGGAGGAGTTCAAACGCCTACTAAAACAAGGTTCAGTTGCAGTTGTAGTCGGGTGCACGTCTCCTAAACACACACACACACACACAAACAAACAAACATATTCCCTCTACTTAGCACACTTGATCCCGTACACCCAGGCATATCGTCGCGTGGATTGGCTCAGTGCCTGCCACCCGGGAGGAGTTCAAACGCCTACTAAAACAAGGTTCAGTTGCAGTTGTAGTCGGCGGTATCGCAGAGATGTTCATGATCGATAAATTGAGGGAGGGGGTGAAGCTTGAAGGGGAGGGAAGGGCTTCGCCCAGGATGGCGCTTGAGGAGGAAGTGGACGGTGAGGCCTATATGGATGACGCATATTTAAATATTAATGTAAATAGCGCCAGTCACCTCAGTTAATAGTCCAGTGTGAGCCATCCCCTGAGATAATAATGATCGGGGACAAAACGAAATTTGAATTTGTAGTGGTCGGTGGAAATTTGAAATTTGAATTTGTCGTGTTGGCGGCATCACTGAGATGTTCATGATCAACACTTTTTGACATTTTTATTGGTGGGAGTATTTTGAGATGTTCGTGAAGCAACAAATTGAGGGAGAGGGGTGAAAGCTGAAGGGATGGAAGGGCTTTGCCAGAATGCGCGGCTTGAGGAGGGAAAAGTGGACGGTGAGAGTCTTTGAAACAATTTAATTAAATTCAATTAATTAATTCATTCATTTAAATTCAAATTCAATTTACTAATTAATTAAATTGAGGGAGAGGGTGAAGCTGAAGGGGAGGAAGGGCTTTGCCAGGATGGCGCTTGAGGAGGAAGTGGACGGTAAGGCCTGTATGGATAATATTTTTAAAAAACGAAAATGGCAGTGGGGGTAATAGTCTGCAGCATCCGTGAGATTCTCACGGTCGAAACATTTCGAAGTTTGAATTTTTAGTGGTTGTTGGAGAATTTGAAATTTGAATTTGAAAGTGTCCGCAAGCATCCCTGAGATACTCATGATCGACACATTTTGACCATTTTTAGTGTTGACGTAAATTTGAAATTTGAGTTTGTAGTGTCGGGGGCATTTTGAGATGTCCATGAGCAACAAATTGAGGGAGAGGATGAAGCTAAAGGGGAGGAAGGGCTTTGCCAGGATGGCGCTGGGGAGGATGTGGGTGGTGAGGCTTGTCGAACAAATTACTGTATTTATCTATTTATTTACCTATCTGTGCTTCCTTATTTATTTATTTATTTATTTGAGATACTTACTTAATTTATTCATTCATTCATTCGTTTATTCATTCATTTATTTATTTGTTTATTTATTTATTTATTTATTTATTATTTATTTATGTATTATTTATTATTTATTTATTTATTTATTTATTTATTTATTTATTTATTTATTTATTATTTATTTATTTATTTATTTAATTTATTTATTTATTTTTATTTATTTATTTATTTATTTATTTATGTATTTATTTATTTTATGTATTTATTTATTTATGTGTTTATTTATTTATTTATTCATTTATTTATGTATTTATTTATTTATTTATTTATTTATTTATTTATTTATTTATCTCATATCTCATATGTAATTATTTATTTATTTGGGTGGCAATGAAAAGGTACAGAAGGGCTTTGCCAGAGTGGCACTTGAAAAGGGACGGAAGGGCTTTGCCAGAGTGGCCACTGAAAAGCGACGGAAGGGCTTTGCCAGAGTGGCACTGAAAAGGGACAGAAAGGCTTTGCCAGAGTGGCACTGAAAAGGGTGTGCAACCTCAACCAACAAACCATCAAACCATCAAACTGACCCTCCCACCTCCCAGGCATCGTCCCCATCTAATTATTTTGCCAAAGCCAGCTCCTCAACTCCACCACCCACCAACACACGCACAATCAATACCCCACCCACCCACCCACCCACCCACCCTATCCCCACCCACCCACCAGGCATCGTCCCCGTCTACTACTTTGGCCAAAGCAAGCTCCTCAACACCAACACACACCAACACACACACTACCCCCCCCCCCCCCCCTCCCCTATCTACCCCCTATCCCTATCCCCCACCCTCCATATCCCCACCCAACCTCCCACCCTATCCCCACCCACCCACCCACCCACCCTACCTAACCTAACACCCACCCTACCTAACCTAACACCCACCCTACCTAACCTAACACCCACCCTACCTAACCTCCCACCCACCTTACCTAACCTCCCACCCACCCTACCTAACCTCCCACCCACCAGGCATCATCCCGTGTACTACTTTGGCCAAAGCCAGCTCCTCAACTTTGGGCCAGTCTGTTGTCCACCTTATCTCGCAAGATGCAGGTCAGCGTGGCATTCTACATGTATGGAAGGTGGGGACTGCTGCTTATTGTATTATTATTACTATTATTAGGATTAGGATTAATATTAGTATTAGTATTGGTATTGGTATTGGTATTATCATCATCATTATTATTATTATTATTATTATTATTATTATTATTATTATTATTATTTTATTATTATTATTATTATTATTATTATTATTACTATAACTATTACTATTACTATTCCTATTACTATTACTATTACTATTACTATTACTATTACTATTACTATTACTATTACTAACTAATTACTATTACTATTACTATTACTATTACTATTACTATTACTATTACTATTACTATTACTATTACTATTACTATTACTATTACTATTACTATTACTATTACTATTACTATTATTATTACTATTACTATTACTATTACTACTACTAATACTATTTACTACTACTACTACGGTTGCCCGTGTGGCCGTTGGCCACACCTGTCAGAATGTACCCAGCAAAGAGGTATGGCAGTATAGTCTTCACATGCGGCCTGATTGATAGCCAGGCGTTCCTCCACAGGCATGGCAGCATAGGCTTCCCGGTCTGATAAGCAGCCAGGCTTACCTCATCGCGCCTGTATATATGTTTTTTTCAGTGGGGTCGACTATCGATCACAGCTGAGGTGGCAGGGAAGCAGGTCCGATGCTTTTAGCGGAGTCGGATGATGCGCAAACATTGTCGATGCTCATCGTCCCGTTTGCCTTTCAGCTATAGCAAAGCCCACAGCTGAAGTGGAGGGAGGCAGATATGAAGTATGTGTGTGCTGGTGGGTGCGTGTAGGAGGGAGGGGAGGATGAGAGTGGGGAGAGGGTGGGGCTGGTGGATGGCTGGGGTGGGGAAGGATGGAGTCAGGAAATATGTCAGAAGAGTAAGGAGTATGTTTGTGGGTGGGGGTGTACATGGTTGGGTGGGTAGGGGTGGAGATAACTGGGGGGGGGGGGGGGGGGGGGGAGTACGTGGTGTGTGTGTTGTGGGTGCACAAGGGAGACCATCGCAAGGGAATATTGCGTCCGTCAATGTTGAAGTTGCATGCACTGCAGAGAAAACCGTTTTCAACCCAGCCCAAAACAGGTGTGGCCAACGGGAGGGAAGGGGGGAGGGGGCGGATAATGGTTTGGTGGTGTGTGAATGGGGGGGGGGGGGGGGGGGGCTTCAAGTGTAACCATTATGTAACCAGCCCCAAATAGGTGTGGCCAAAGGCCAAACGGGCACCGTACTATGATTGGTGGTGGTGTGGTGGGGGGTTCTTTGTGAGAGTAGGTGTGGCCACCGGCCACACGGGCTACCGTACTAGTATATATATATATATATATATATATATATATAGTAGTATTAGTATTGTTATTATTATGGTGGGTGTGGCTGTGTCCAGCTAAACCAGGCATAACCCCCCCCCTTCCCAGACCTCCTAGGATCCACGGGGGAGTCGCAATGGGGTTGCATCGTGTCGCTCAATTTGCAGCGCGTCGCCAAATTAACTAACCAATTAACCAATCCCAACCAACAAGTCTATACCCACTAACCCACTCACCACCGGTGGGGCCTGCCACCGCCTCGCAACCTCCCCGTCAGGCTACTGCACTTTGTCATTTTAGTTTGCGCTTTTGACGCAAATGCCTCCTTCTGGGGTTGCGCTTTTGGCTTAGTCGGGCTCCAAAACCTAGCGGGCTAGCGCACAACAGCGCGCGTCATGTCGTACCCCGCCCCTAGTGTTCCTAGTCCACGGGAAGCCTATCCCCATCCAAACGGGCACCACCCAACAACCCATCCCATCCAACCCCTCACCCAACCAATCCTACCCGCCCACCCACCCACCCACCCACGACAGGTGGGGCCGGCCACTATCTCGCAACCCCCCCCGTGTTCGTGGGCCACGGGAAGCCTATCCCTATCCAAACGGGCACCACCCAACAACCAATACCATCCAGCCCTCACCCAACCAATCCCACCTAACCACCCGCCCACGACAGGTGGGGGCTGCCACTACCTCGCAACCTCCCCGTGTTCATAGCCCACGGGAAGCCTATCCCCGTCCCCAAGGGAATCCGCAGAAGTGACCCCAATTTTGAGGAGGAGGTGGATAAGTTGGTTGCGGCAACTGCCAAGGAACTACAGGTGATGTACGACAGTCACAAGGAGGAGTATGGCTGGAAGGACCGCCCCCTTCATATAGAATAGAAATAATAGGTGAAGCCGATAAGAGCATATCTTCTTGACCATTTTCTGAGTTGTACGTTGCCTAAACCCTCACTGTTTTTAAACTGTCCATCTGCTCCGGCGCTGTGCAGTCCCGGCAATGTTTTGCTGAGCATGTAGCACTATCTTGTACCTCGTATAAGAATCGTTGTTTAGGAAGAAGTCACGGGGAGGGTCATCATTTTATGAGTGTGGCAGTGGTGACTTGTGAGTACCCCAGTTTATGTACGCCTTTTTAAGGCTTGGAATGAAGAAGAGTAAGGCTGGGAAGGGCGTGGAAGAGTATGTGTATTGTTACAGTAAAGGGTGAAGCCACATAGGGTAAATAGACGTGTGTTAAGGTCTAGTAGATCCAATCTGAATTGTGTTTCAATTGTGTTTGGAAATATTGTGTAATGAAGAGGCTCGTATGCGTAGTATGTAACCGTATTGTACGTAGGAATATAAAGTTGATTTGTAATATGGAGCATCCCATGTGCATGACGCGTAGTAAGGACAATGGAGTATAGGATAATTGGATAAACGACTCAGTCAGACAAAGGAGGGAAATGACCTAATTGCCAATATGTATTGCCATTAAAGCCTTGTGCAGGCCACTGCCATTGCCAGGTTTGTCACAGCCACATCAGGCAATTGACTTCGAGAAATTGCCATGTAATTATGAAAGCCCTGGGGAAATTCTGGAATGTTCAATATCGTTTTTCTTTCAGCAAAACTGTTATCGTGCCAAAATCGTGCGGACCGATTATTAATGGTTAGTCCAAAAACCTCAGGGGAAACACTGCATGGCATACATCATGCATTACCCCGTACGCGCCTTAAGTATTGGCAAGATTAAGTGTTGGCAAATGTAATTCCCCCCTAAAAGTGGGTCTCAGACAATCATGGCAAAACTAACTTGGCAAAGGGGTCTATGGCTTTGACTGCCACAAGTTCAGATCTTCAATCAAATTGGCAAATTGGCAAATTGTCTTTTTGTTATTGTTACATTTCCTTGTTACATGTTCACCAAGTAGTCTGCCCAAGCTTGTTGTAAAACCATGCAACAATTCAAATCAGGAGCATTAAACTTGCTAGGGCTGAGTAGCCAGACCGGTACATGGCTCCAGCCTGCCAAATTGCTGACTGGAGCCATGTAACCAAGTTCAAGGTCAAGTAACTGTTCACAATGTACCGGTAGTCTGCCCAAGCTTGCTGTCAATAAAAACATATATAATTCAAATCACAAGCATCAAACTTGCTAGGGCTTCGTAGACAGACCGGTACATGGCTCCAGCCAGCCAAAGTGCTGGCTGGAGCCATTTTACCAAGTTCAAGGGCAAGTAAAATAAAAAACAATTATAGACTGTCATGAGGGGATGGGAATCTTGGAACCTTGTTTCTTAAGAGCTAAGAGTTATTTTCCCGAACACCAGGAATTAAATACGTTCCTACCTGGTCCATATGTTCAGTCCAGTTGTGCTGGAAAATGATCCTAATCCGTGTTGGCAAGGGGTCGTTTGCCGAACCGTTTGCCAATGCTTCAGGCGTGTACGTTAATGTTTGAAGTGTGGAGTACCAGGAGTGAGTTTATACTATCTACGGGTATTCTTTACCTGGACATGCATTTCAACTGTCTGGAGCCCCATGGTTACTACAACTTGCATTTTTTTCTTGTTTTCCTTGCTTCTCGTAGACAGGGCAGAGACAATAGGATAGGATTGGCCAGGATAGGGAAGATAGGATAGGGCAGGGTAGGATAGGGTAGATAGGATAGGGTAGAGAGGATAGAGAGGATAGGGTAGGTAGGATAGGGTAGGATAGGGTAGAGAGGATAGGGTAGAGAGGATAGAGAGGATAGGGTAGGTAGGATAGGGTAGGATAGGGTAGAGAGGATAGGGTAGGTAGGATAGGGTAGGTAGGATAGGGTAGATAGGATAGGGTAGGATAGGGTAGATAGGATAGAGAGGATAGGGTAGATAGGATAGGGTAGGGCAGATAGGGTAGGGCAGATAGGATAGGGTAGGACAGGGCAGAGACAAGAGGATAGGATAGGATAGGGCCGATATATTAGTAGGACTTGGCGATGCTCTCTTCCTCTCTTCTCGAATTCAAGCGTTTTCTAAATTTTCTGCTTTTCTATTTTTAAGGCTTCTTAGTCTAATTTACTTATTACATTCTATGAAATATAAGCTAAAGTAAGCTGACTAATAAAATTCTAGCTGCTTAATAAATTTCTATCAAACCCGATATATAACTAGGATAGGGCAGAGACAAGTTGTCACAACGCTGTGAAAGATAACGGCAAGCTGAACTTGCAATTTTAGCTTTCCGGAGTAATATGTCGTGAGCACTCTCACAGGGAATGGACTAGGGCGTGTGCTTTACAATCGTGATGGCATGTCAGGCGACATGGCAGGTATAAGAAGGGAAAGGCGACAGTTGTAACAGCTCAGGATGCTCCTTAGCAGCGTGAGGGGTTAGGCTAGGGAACGTGATGCGTGATGTGTGTTTACGTGTATGTTGATATGGGTGAACTAGCAGAACAAGTAGATGGTTACCTAAGTATGGGATGTCGAGTAGCTTGGAAAGAACGTCTTCGTGGTAGGAGTAGAAGGGTTCGTTCCGAGTAGCTCGTGTCTATGTGCGCAACGTGTGCGTTGTGAGAGATGAGGCAGTACATGGGTATGGTACTGTATCATGTGCGTTCGTCACGTGGCTTACGGGTGAGGTGTACCCGTATGCCTTGCTGGACGGCCAGAGTACCCGTGAAGGGTTCTGTACCGTTACACTCCCCCCCCTCCAGAAGAGATGCGGACCCCGCATCTGATCATAAGGAAGTGGGATGTGAATACCAGTCGTAGTCGTATGTGCCGTGCTTAAAACATACTTGATGAATCAAGTTGGTTTCGGAGAGAACCATTTAACATCCCTTTTGAGTACTCCGGGAAAGATAACTTTATAAATAAAGCAATCTAACCGCCGTGTCGTATGTGTCGAGTGCGATGGGTTGGTGATGGGCCCGTTTTTTCGACGTACGTCGGGACATAACGGGCGTAACACGTGATTTCCATGCATCGACGACGTGAGGCGCACTTTTGTTGACCGCTTTGGCGAGTTCCCAAGTGTCTTGTTCAATACCGAAGTCTTGCCACCGGACCAAGTATTCGAGACGCCGTTTGCTGGAAGTGCCTATGACACGCGACTTCTCGCGCATGATGCATTGGATATTCCAAATCGGAGCGCCGTCGGAGTCAAACTCCAGCGGTTGTCCCACATGGACAACGCCATCGGAGCGCCAATGCTTTATCAAACCCACGTGAAACACGGGTGGATACGCATCATCTTGGCAAAGCCAAGCGGCACGCCGTGACTTGCCGGACGACTCCGGTGACCTCGTCGCGTGGACCAATGCATTCCGTAATCTATAGGGACCAACAAAAACGAGGCGTAAATTTTGGTTTACCCGTTGCTTTGAACTTCATATTGCGGGTGGACAAGAGAACTTTATCCCCAAGGTTGAAGAAAACCTCCGTTCGTCGCTTATCGTAATGGGCTTTCTGCCGATCTTGAGCGGCTTGCATGCATGCCTTGCATTGATCTTGTCGTTCAATGTGATCGGCCCACCAATTGTTGGCAGCCGGACATTTCGATTCGACCTCCGCTCTAAGCGGCGTCGTAGGGTCGTAACCAAGGTACGCCCAAAATGGGGTGTTCTGAATGGACTCTTGGTAGGAATTGTTGATTGCAAATTCCACCAGCGCCAAGGACTTATCCCAATCGTCGTGGTATGGCCCCACGTAGTGGCGAATCATGTCCTCGATGACTCGGTTCATGCGTTCCGTCTGACTGTCAGTTTGAGGATGAAACGCAGTTGAAAACGCTTGTCGCGTGCCCATTAATCGATGAAGAGCCACGCCGAAATGCCCGGTAAATCGCGCATCGCGATCACTCAGGAGTTTCGTTGGGATACCATGATAGCGGATGACACGATTCAGGTATAGGAAAGCGAATTCTTCTGCGTTTATCGTAGTATGACAAGGTTCGACATGAACCATTTTCGACAGTTTGTCGACGAATACCGCGATGGCATCATGGCCAGAAGACGTAGGCGGGAGTGCCGTGATGAGGTCCGTGGAGACACACTCCCAGAATTTCTCAGGAATTTCCACGGGAACCATGGTACCGTTAGGTTTTGCGTTTCCGGACTTGTTCGTTTGGCACTTATGGCATTGTTGGACGAAGGCAGTAACATCTGCCGTGACTTTGGCCCAAGTAAAAGTGCGGGTGACCAACTCCAATGTCTTGGTGCGACCGCAATGGCCCATGTACATAGGGTCGTGAGCTTCGCGGATAATGTCCAGGCGAAGGGCTGCGTCAAGGGGGACACACAAAAACTCGCGTCCGTACTTGTTCTTCTTGAACCAGTAACCGTTCCTGGAAAACTTATCGCTAAGGCGCTTGCAGCCCGGCGTGAAGTTCGAGTCTCGTTTGTATCCAGCCAAAATTCGATCCATGATGGACGAAGAGGAGGGAGTCGACGCAGCGGGCGTATGCCGACTGCGTCGTCGCGTTTCCTTGACCGGAACCGAAGGGACCCTTGATGTTAGACAAGGTTTGAAGCGGGGCAGCGTGAGACGAATAGCCTTGGATAAATTTGCGAAAATAATTGCACAAACCGAGGAATGAGCCGATCTCTTTCGCCGTTTTTTGAGTAGGCCAGTCACGGACTGTGCTAACCTTGCGTGGATCAACTTTAATTCCGTCGCGTCCAATGTAATGACCCAGGAATTTAACTTCCGTTTTGTTGAAGGAAAATTTGGAGAGTTTCGCGTAGAATTCGTTGTCCTGGAGGACGTTGAGAACCGTGGCCAAGTTGGCTAAGTGCTCCGCCGGAGTGCGTCCGTAAACCAAGATATCGTCTAAGTAGACCACGACGAACTTGTGCAAGTAGGGCGCGAATATTTGGTTCCTGACCGCTTGGAATGTGGCCGGCGCGTTTGCCAAACCCATCCCAAGGACTTCAAATTCAAACTGACCCATTGGGTAGTGAACGCAGTCTTCGGCGCGTCCTCGTCCGAAATTCGTATTTGTAATAACCAGACGTGAGTCTAGGGAACTGAACAAAGTAGCTCCTCCTAGACGATCAATGGTCTCATCGATACGGGGAAGGGGATACCTATTTTTAATCGTGATGTTGTTGAGTGCTCGCCAATCGCAAACAACACGGGTATCCCGTCCACCCGGTTTCCCTATGATCATAATTGGCGCACCGTACGGGGACGAGCTCGGGGCGATGAATCCTTGCTGCAACAGGTCGGAGACGTAATTCCTCACATAGTAAAGTCTCGGCTGGACTCATGCGACGATTTCTGCGATATGGTGCGTAAGCATTGTCTTGCGTTTTTGATGACGTGAGGAATAACTCGATGGTTAGGAGTCCCCATAGGCAAAATTGTTTGAAGACTTTGCGATACTGCCATAGGAGAGCGCGCCAGGTCGTTGGCCGAGATGAGTGTTTTATCATCGTGGTCCCGTATGTTGTCGCGGATCCAATTTTCGAAATCCATGCTTTGCCACCGGCGGGACCAGGTAAAGGCCCTTCGGAAGGCAATAATTTTGTCAGCAATTTCGCCCGTTCATCGGCAGTTACGTTAGACGCCGGTAAATCCGCTCGGATTCGCGGACATTGACCATGACATGGTTAGCGCCAGCTTTCAAAAGCTTGCTGCCTTGCCGACCAGTAATGACTGGGTCGTCAGTCGACCTGCCGAAAGTGCCATAGTGAAGAAGGAATGAGCCGTTTCGTCCCGCTGCCTGTTTATAGGTGTCAAACAGCAGCCGTACCGTTTTGAGCGACAATGTCATGCGATCGTAGTCTAGGACGGCCTTTTCGTCGCGCATCCAGTCGGACCCGAGGATTATATCTAATCCTCCGGGAAGTTTGTCGACGACATGGGCGAACACTTTGCCAACATATCGTTGTATGTGTATAGGGAGCGAGACCGTCCGCGGATTTTGATAATCCCGTCGTTAGCGCAAGTGAATCCGTCGCGTTCGTTTTCCCAAGGGCGGATGTGCAACCGAGATCCTCAGCCGTTTGCTTTTCCATAAGACAACCTGTCGCGCCGGAGTCTGCCAATGTGAGTAATTGCTTCGCTCCTGATCGGGCGTTGAATAGCATATCGGGGCAGCAGCGGAGTTGACTTCGTATACCCGATTGGCTCGCGTCATGAGCACGGGGGAAGAATTCGTATTTCGTTGCGCGTGATTGCGACGGATGCACTTCGTTGACCGTCTGGCAGCGATTTGTTTTACGCGAACTTTGGGATCCAATGCCTCCGACCACCAGTGTTTTTTTCGACGGGTTTCAACCGGACTGGGGATGCCCTCCTCAGGTGCGGGGCCAAAGTATACTGCCTTGGTCACGTCGTTGATCGCATGCCAATCCTTTTTGATTTGGACGGCCCGTTCGGAGTCGGGGGGTCATACCATACTTGGATGGCGACCTTATTCGAAGGTGACCCTTTGGGGCGGGGTTTCATATGGTGATCGAACGATTGATACTCCTTGAACAACTCCATACCTTGGAGGAGACTGGAGACATGTTTATCGTTACTTGCGTTTTTCGGGAGGATGAACATACCGGATGTGTCGAAGGTGCATCGTTTTTGCATTCCCGATAGTGTTCTAACACCGACACGACGTCTTCCGGAATGGGGTGAGCGTATATGAACTCGTTTGCGATGGAGACACGCATGCCAAACTCCGTAGAGAACTTCAGTGGACAAGGGGACGACAAGGTATTAGTAGAAGTTACATCCATGGTTGGGTTTAAGCCCAAGTTAGAAAACATTCCTCTTGAACTTGTAACAAAGCTCAAGTGGCTCGACTACTACTACTTTATCGCCGCTAAGTACACGATCTAGGGTTGCCAATACCTGACCGGCCGATTCCTATTCCCAAATCGGGATGGGACCGTTGCCATCAAGGCCCAGTCGGACACGTAGTCTCATTGAGGCCGCCAGTTAGGCAAGTCCCCGGTGCGGCAGCGTCCGTCAGCATTCAGCGACCGCACACATGTCCTCATGTAGCGGAAGCAGAAGAAGCAGCGAGCACCATTCTGAAGCCAGATGGTCTGCCCGACGCTGACCGATTTGTTCATATTGCATGGCGTTCTGGGGTCTTGACCAGAAAAGTCGGGGTCCGCGGCCCGCTGGGCTGTGAACGGGCCTGACCAGCACCCTGTCCGTATCCTCCGCGACCACCACGGCCCGCGTCGCGGCTAATAGAGCCTTTCCCGAACGTGCAATCAGCACCTTGCAAACTGAGGACCTGCGGACTTGGCGATCCACCCAGCTTGCCGTTGTGCGCCGGCTGCGTCGCACTACGTCCTCCACCACCTCGGCCACCGGCCGGGTTGCGACTACTGTTTGGCGCCAGCTTGGGGCTCTTGGCTGGGCGAGAGTACATCTCCCCGCCGTCGTCGGTGGCTACTCCCTGCGAAGAGAAAGAATCGGTGTCAGTATCGGAGGGGGGTGAGTTGGTAAATTGGACGCGATTGAAAGCAAGGTCCTTACCCGGGTACTTAGTATCCGCTGGGCGCTTGAATGGATACCTCGATTTCTGGTTAGCGTAACCTCCCCTCTGATGGCGATCGTGCTTGTCCGTCAAGGACTTGCCACGAGCGGCGACAACTTTCCTTGCCTCGTCCAATTGCAGTAGCGGAACAAATCCTCCATCGTTTCGAACATAGTACTAGACTCGCGCCGAGAGTGTGTACCGGCGCGGAGTTCATCGGAGAGTCCAGTGCGAAACAAGTTTAACTTTTCGCGATCGGTGAGATCGGGGACTTTGCGAAATTCCAACTTGATGGCGTGGTAATAATTCTGCAAGGATCGAGTATCTTGGCGAAACCACCTTCGTGCAGTTTGGTGAGAGCGACGTGTGATTCCGTTAATAGCTCGGGCAGGAGGAGCGATTCCGCCCATGCCACGATTCCCATGAAATCCAACCCCGTCCAACTCATCGCTAGGACCATGCCTCGTCGTAAGTGATGCGGAGTTGGCCAGTGAATGCGCCCGACAGATGTGGAACAATGCGCTCGAAAAGGACCAATGGTAACCGTCGGGAGAACTGACCCCATGATCGTGTGCACATTGAATACCCATCGGCGCTACTTAGCCCTAGTGCATTTGTCCGACAGTTTGTGTTCAATGAGACGTAATTCCTTTCTCATTTCAGTAACACGTTTGGAGAACCCATTGTCGTTGATCAGGGTGACGAGTGGCGCGGTTAGCGGGAGGAGGGGTGATCGGGTCGGGCTCACCTGGCGCCCTCTGGGGCCAAGTGTGTTCCCGCGCGAACCTGTTGCGTCGGTGAAGGTGTGTCTGCGGGCAAGCGTAGCTGTGCGCTTTGCACGAGGTCGAACAGCGCCGGGGAAGCCCACCGTAGGTACCGCTTGGCGGTCGTTGGTTGCTCGGGCTGAGAGTTAGCCCGAGGGCAGCGCGAGTAGAGGTCGGGTCGCCAGTGGAAACCTGGAGAGGCGAACTTGGGGAATCGGCTAAGTCGTGGTCGATGACGAGTTATTCGGAGACCGAAAAGGGCCGACGGGTGTTAAAGGGAGCGCGGTAGGCGCTGTCGGCGGGGAAGGGTAGCGCCCCCCCCGCGGAATCGAACCACGTTGCATTTTGCCAGTAAGGCCACCCGAAGGGGCATAGACGTCGGGGAGTCGAAAGGGTTCTGGATGAAACGCCGGGCTACGCTGAGCGACAGCTAGTTTTATCAAAAACAACCCTGAATTCCCCGCAACCCGCACCTGCCTGTCAGGTGCACGAGGGCAACGTCTCGTTCATTTTGTCGTCGTTGGCCTCCGCCGCAGGGTAGTGGGCCTTCAGCTTAGTGCCCTTGAGGGCGGCGTCCTTGTCGGCGATGTCTTTGATGTCAGAGCATCAATTCCATCCACCTCTGCTTGCGCATCTTGGACGCCGTGTACAAACGGGTCATGCTGTCGCGGAGGTCATCCACCGCTTGCAGCGCATCCACGATGTTTCTCAGGATCGCAGTCAAGGACGAGGCTGTCAGCGTAAAGAGTTCATATTGCACCGCCAACCTTATGGCGTCAGGCATAAGCGCAGACAGGGTAGTCAGCGGAGTGTAATACAGAAGACCATCCGACTTCGCAAGCCTTGGCATACGTGTGAGCGCGACGCCTTGATTCTCCCGCGACCGCCGCTGAAAACGCCAGGCTTGCGCGCAGCGCATTTTGCATGCCACTTCTGAAGCCGGTTGTCGTCCTCACGAGCGGCCTGAGGCAGCGCATGCTTGCGCCCCCACCGGTCCTGCCGTTCCCGCCACCCACAAAGCGTACGCCGTGAAGAAGAAAACCGCCAGTCCTCAGTGTCCATTGGCACCGTCTCGTTGCCGCAACAGTAGCCGTCCGCCGCGATCATGGCCATGACATCAGCCATGGTAACGGCGGCGGAAGATGCAGCCGCGGGAGCAGCCATTGGGCGCTTACCCATAGCGACGTTCTCTCGAGTCAGCTGCGCGATGACCTCAGTCAGAGCGAGCGTTTCAGTGAGAGCGGGGTTCGAGCGCTGCATGGGGGGAAAAAGACGTGGCCGAGTTAGACAATGGCGTCGGGTAAATCGGAAAACAGGTGCGATTCCACGGGCAAACATTTGGGATGATGTAACCAATCGGAAGGTTGAGTCCTCAATTATGATCAAATGATTGCAAAACCGAGAAAGGTAATTTCGTCCTATATTCGTCAGGCTTAAACTGCGCTCACCTGCTGAGACATGAGCGCAACGGTCGGCCTGCGCAGCACCGAGCTCGGCAACTCCTTAGTCGTCCAGCTCGACGCCCAAAACATTCCATGGAGGACCTTCGGTCGCCGCGGCCCAGCGAAAGCGGCCTGGAGGTCTGCCAGCGCCTTCTGGTCTTAACCCCCAGGCATCCCTGTTGAGGAACAAGTAGTGGCTGGTCAACAGCATCTTGCTTCTCGGTAGGTCGCCATTGCGCCAATGCGCTTCTGTAGACCCGCCGCTGGAAACGCGAGGCGCCTTGCT
>CM039465.1:41299677-41399364 GCA_022414725.1 Microglena sp. YARC | reverse complement strand
CTGACTGGTACATGCACCTAGTTAGTCAGCTTCCGAACAAACTCCAGAAGCAGCAGACACAAGCTAGCTGCACAGGCATTTACAAGCCCACATTTATCCTTCCACTGACGGAACTGGGTCAACAGCGCCATCCCCTACCAGCGCTAAGTATCACGGCACGTTACCAAGCCCAGCATCGGGCTCACAAGACCTCCTCATGGATGAGATGACAGTCTTGCCGACGGGATTCTTGATTTGATGTTCAGGAGAAGTGCAGAAACTGCACGGAGCTTTCACAGGGCCTTGCAGGTCAGAGCCACAGCATGTTTGAGACAGCCCAGCGCGCAGCTTGTGTCACGCCCACACCAGTGGACACATTTTGTACGCGACTACACTGCTCTGGCCAGCTGAGCCCTTCTACCAGCAACCTGCTGCCAAGGCAACAGAGCCCCACTACGGGTACCGTACCTGGACCAAACCGGTCCACAGACAGGGCCCCTCGTTTACCGTCCGCAAACTGGCCTCCGCAGTGCGTCAACCTCATGGTCCTCGTCGACCCCGGCAGTGTCTCAACTTCATCTCGCAATCTTATGCAGACTCATTAGGCATACGATCTCCCAATGCCACCACAAGACGATTGCGTTCAATGACGTCAAAGCTCCCTCACAAAGGAGGATTCAAATGGCCGCGCATTTTTTGCAGCGGCACCCCCCAACGGTCAGGTTCAAGGCAACTTTTGTCATTGCCCCTGACAACACCATCTTCGAGTGCCCTTATCGGTTACCCCACTAAATGGCCATGCCAGCATTTCTGCCTTACCTGACATTTCGCAAGAGAAACTCACATTGCGCCCCTCTCCTGCCACTTGTCCAGCGCAGAAGCAATACTGCCACAGGTCGCGCTTTGACCGGACTTGCCATCAGGCCAGTTATCCGAACCAAGCAGCTCCCTTCCATGCTAGGCCGCCACCAAGAACTGGGTATGATCCAACCTTCAAGCTGGGAGGTCACCAGTAGCGAAAGACGGTCCAATGACTGGTATGGGCAGAGGACTACCCAATCCAACTCGGATTCCTGGACTTTCATTGGCATATAGGAGGATCTCACCGGCTCTGCCCCTCCCCGCAAGCGGCCTTGCAGCTCACTTGTCCTTGCACAGTCTCTACTGAACGTCATAGTCTGCGAGCGTACATGACACAAACGAGCAGCAGCAATATCATCAACCACGTCCAACACATCAGAGCAAGCAGGAAGCCCACCTGGATTGGTTCTCTCAGGCGACGACGCTCTTTGACCTCCCTCCGCACAATGCTCGATGCTCTCAGCTGGCCCCACAGTACGGGATTCGACCCTGAGACATGGCGTGTACCGGAACCCCCTGCTGGTGCACTACTTATGGCAATACAAGTGCACATGCGTCCCGCAACATACCGGCGACTACTTCCAAGATGAGCCGTCACGACACATTGGCAGCGCGCTTTCTTCCCTGCCTCTTCTCCGACGTCCAGCAGCCCTCATTGGACTTCTGCACATCCCCTTTCGCCGCTATTTCACAGCCGCGACTGGACTGTAGCAGAAGTCCTCCAACCTTACCTTACAGCTTTTGACACCTCTCGGAAGTGGCCACCGTACCCTCCGCCTTGACACACCACTTTGGGTACAAGTCCAGTGCTTCACATGGCCTTCACGGACCCTCCAATAGCCCTGTTCCATGGAAACTTCAACCGTTCTTCAGGACTACCTGAACTACTTGTTGTCCTCCCGCCCACTGCTACATCCCTTTCTCATCCGCTCCTACCCAGAGATTACAGGGATACTGCTCAACCACCAACGTGGGCGCCTGATGTTAACCAGCCTCAGATGCACTTAGCAGGCCTGGGGGTTATTGCTATGGGAAAGTCTACGTGATGTATGGTTTATGTGGTAAGTCGATATGCGTAAGTAACAGACAGTAGGGTGGTACCTAAGTAGGGAGATGTAGAGTTGATTCGGATTAGAACGTTCTTCGTGGAAGGAGTAGAAAGCGTTCGTTCCCGTGTAGCTCGTGTCCTATGTGGCAACGTGTGCGTTGTGAGAGATGAGGCAGTACATGGGTATTGGTTACTGCTATCATGTGCGTTCGTCACCGTGGCCTTACGGGTGGTGCTACCGTATGCCTTGCTGGACGGCCAAAAGTACCCGTTGAAGCGGTTCTTACCGTTACACCCCCCCCCCTCCAGAAGAGATGCGGGACCCCGTCATCTGATCATAAGGAAGTGGGCGGATGTGAAACCAGTCGTAGGTCGTATGTGCCGTGCTCAAAATATACTGATGAATCAAGTTGGTTTCGGAGAGAATACCATTTAACATCCCTTTTGGTATCCGGGAAGATAACTTTATAAATAAAGCAATCTAACCGCCGTGTCGTATGCGTCGATGCGATGGGTTTGGTGAGGGCCGTTTATTCGACTGTACGTCGGACATAACGGGCGTAACACGGATTTCCATGCATCGACGGACGTGAGGCGCACTTTTCTTTGACGCTTTGGCGAGTTCCCAAGTGTCTTGCTTCATATCCAAACTCTGCCACCGGACCAAGATATTTGAGAACGACCGTTGCTGGAATTGCCTATAGACACGCGACTTCGTCGCATGATGCATTGATCTTCCAAATCGCGAAGCGCCGTCGGAGTCAAAACCTCCCACCAGCGGTTGTCCACACATGGACAACGCCATCGGAGCGCCAATCTTTATCAAACCCACGTGAACACGGGTGGATACACATCATCTTGGGGCAAAGCCAGCGCACTCCTGTGATGCCGGACGACTCCGGTACTCCGTCGCGTGGACAATGCATTCCGTAATCGTATAGGGCGACCAAACAAAACAGCGTAAAATTTGGTACCTGTTGCTTTGAACTTCATATTGCGGGTGGACAAGATAACTTTATCCCCCAAGGTGAAGAAAACCTCCGTTCGTCGCTTATCGTAATGGGCTCTTGCCGATCTTGAGCGGCTTGCATGCATTGCCTGACCAATTGTCGTTCAATGGATCGGCCCACCAATTGTTGCAGCCGGACATTTCGATTCGACCTCCGCTCTAAGCGGCGTCTCGTAGGTCTAACCAAGTACGCCCGAAACAATGGGGTGTTCTAATGGACCTTTACTTGGTAGGAGTTGTTGATTGCAAATTCCACCAGCGCCAAGGACTTATCCCCAATCGTCGTGGTATGGCCCCACGTAGTGGCGAATGTCCTCGATGACTCGGTTCATGCGTTCCGTCTGACCGTGCAGTTTGAGGGATTAACGCCGTTGAAAACCTTGTCGCGTGCCCATTAATCGATGGAAGGAGCCACGCCGAAATGCCCGGTAAATCGCGCATGCCGATCACTCAGGTTTCTTTGTAGATACCATGATAGCGGGATGACCACGATTCAGGTATAGGGAAGCGAATGCCTCTGCGGTTTATCGTAGTGTGACAAGGTTCCGACATGAACCATTTCGACAGTTGTCGACGAATACCTCAGGCATCATGGCCAGAAGACGTACGGCGGGAGCGCGTGATGAGGTCCGTGGAGACAACACTCCCTAGAATTTCTCAGGAATTTCCACGGGAACCATGGTACCGTTAGGTTATTGCGTTTCCGGACTTGTTCGTTTGCGCACTTATTTTTTTTGGACGAAGCCGTAACATCTGCGTGACTCGGCTCAAGGTAAAAGTGCGGGGACCAACTCCAATGTCTTGGCGACCGCAATGGCCCATGTAACATAGGTCGTGAGCTTCGCGGATAATGTCCAGTCGCAGGGCTGCGTCAAGGGGGACACACAAAAACTCGCGTCCGGTCATACTTGTTCTTCTTGAACCAGTAACCGTTCCTCGATAAACTTATCGCGAAAGCGGCTTGCCAGCCCGGCGTGAAGTTCGAGTCGTTTGAATCAGCCAAAATCGACCATGATGGACGAAGAGGAGGGAGTCGACGCGGGAGGGCGTATCCGACTGCGTCGTCGCGTCTTCTTGACGACGTGAACCGAAGGGACGGGAGGGACAGGTTGGGGGGCGGGGAAGGATATCCCCGACCGCGCCGGGACCGACGTGCAATCGGTGCGCTGCTTTCTCGAGTCGAGGCCTGCATTCGGCTGACTGCAAGACGTATATAGAGGAAGCAACTAACAGCTGGTGCGCGAACCGCGACGTCGGCTGGGGGCGGAGAGGTAGGATTGGCGACTGACCGGTCGTTATATGTTATATTGCGACCTCGCGCTATAGTCTCCAAGTATAGCTGAAGGGCGCAGGTTCCTGCGTCCATCCGGCCCATGCTGGCTCGTGGAAAGGACCGCCTTTGTGTCAAATACGTGGACGGGATTGTGGTCGTGTGACCAAATCAAAGTGGAACCTTCGAGGCTAGGCATCGCCGGACCGAAGTCGGGTTCACAACGCGGATACAATTGCTAGCATCTCTGTTCCGTCGTAGTATAACGTTCACCCCGCGGGATAAGCTTTTCCTTGCGTGCGTGGCGAAGGTAGAAGGGTGTGTTTATTTGCAAGAGCCCCGGCGCGTTACCGGAGCAAGATGCGTCGGTAGAATGACTTCGAAAGGTTTGCTGAATCCGCAGCGCGAGGCTCGGAGGCGGATAAAGCTTCCTTGAGGCAAGAACGAGCATGTCTGAACAAGGAGCCGAGTTCACCTTTGATTATGTTTTGAAGCGGGGGCAGCGGAGCGATAGCCTTGGATAAATTTGCCGAAAATAATTGCAAGACGAACCGAGGAAGAGCATTCTTCTTCGCCGGTTTTTAGTAGGCCAGTCACGGACTGTGCTAACCTTGCGTGGATCAACTTTAATGTCCCGTCGCGTTCCAAGTAATGACCCAGGAATTTAACTTCCGTTGGTTGAATGAACATTGGATAGTTTCGCGTAGATTCGTTTGTCCTGGAGGACGTGAGAACTGTGGGCCAAGTTGGCTAAGTGCTCCGCCGGAGTGCCCTCCGTAAACCATATATCGTCCAAGTAGACCACGTTATACGTAACTTGTGCAGTAGGGCGCGAATATCTGATTCATGACCGTCTTGGAATGTGGCCGCGCATTTGCCGAAACCCATCCCCAAGGACTTCTAAATTCAAACTGACCCATTGGGGTAGTGAACGCAGTTTTTGGCGCGTCCCGTCCGATAATCGTATTTTTGGAATAACCAGACGTGAGGTCTAGGGAACTGAACAAAGTAGCTCCTCCTAGACGATCAATGTCTCATCGATACGGGAGAAGGATACCTATTTTTAATCGTGATGTTGTGAGTGCTCGCCAATCGCAAACAACACGGTATCCCGTTCCACCCGCCGCTATGATCATAATTGGCCGCACCGTACGGGGGACGAGCTCGGGGCGATGAATCCTTGCTGCAACAGGTCGGAGACGTATTCTCACATAGAAAAGTCTCGGCTGGACTCATGCGAGGGGGACGATTTCTGCGATATGCGTGCGTAAGCATTGTCTTGCGTTTTGATGACGCTGAGGAATAAACTCGATGGTTAGGAGTCCCCATAGGCAAAATTGTTGAAGACTTGCGATACTGCCATAGGAGAGCGCGCAGGTCGTTGGCCGAGATGAGTGTTTTATCATCGTGGTCCCGTATGTTGTCGCGGATCCAATTTTTCGAAATCCATGCTTGCCACCGGGGACCAGGTAAAGGGCCCTTCGGAAGGCAATAATTTTGTCAGCAATTTCGCCCGTTCATCGGCAGTTACGTTAAGACGCCGGTAAATCCGCTCGGGATTCGCGGACCATTGACCATGACATGGGTTAGCGCCAGCTTTCAAAAGCTTTGCTGCCTTGCGACCAGTAATGACTGGGTCGTCAGTCGACCTGCCCGAAAGTGCCATAGTGAAGAAGGGAATGAGCCGTTTCGCCCGCTGCCTGTTGATAGGTGTCAAACAGCAGCCGTACCGTTTGAGCGACAAATGTCATGCGATCGTAGTCTAGGACGGCCTTTTTCGTCGCGCATCCAGTCGGACCGAGGATTAATCTAATCCTCGCGGGAAGTTGTCGACCGACATGGCGCGAACACTTTGCCAACATATCGTTGTATGTGTATAGGGAGCGAGACCGTCCCGCGGATGTTTGATAATCCCGTCGTTAGCGCAAGTGAATCCGTCGCGTTCGTTTTCCCAAGGGCGGATGTGCAAACCGAGATCCTCAGCCGTTTGCTCTTTCCATAGACAACCTGTCGCGCCGGAGTCTGCCAATGTGAGTAATTGCTTCGCTCCTGATCGGTATGCGTTGAATATGCATATCGGGGCAGCAGCGGAGTTGACTTCGATATACCCCGATTGGCTCGCGTCATGAGCACGGGGGAATGAATTCGTATTTCGTTGCGCGTCCGATTGCGACGGATGCACTTCGTTTGACCGTTCTGGCAGCGATTTGTTTTACGCGAAACTTTGGGATCCAATGCCTCCGACCACCAGTGTTTTTTTCGACGGGTTTCAACCGGACTGGGGATGCCCTCCTCAGGTGGCGGGGCCAAAGTATACTGCCTTGGTCACGTCGTTGATCGCATGTTAGCCAATCCTTTTTGATTTGGACGGCCCGTTCGGAGTCGGGGGTCATACCATACTTGGATGGCGACCTTATTCGAAGGGTGACCCTTTGGGGCGGGGTTTCATATTGGTGATCGAAACGAATTGATACTCCTTGAACAACTCCATACCTTGGAGGAGACTGGAGACATGTTTATCGTTACTTGCGTTTTTCGGGTAGGATGAACATACCGGATGGTGTCGAAGGGTGCATCGTTTTTGCATTCCGATAGTGTTCCTAAACCGACACGACGTCTTCCGGAATGGGGTGAGCGTATATGAACTCGTTTGCGTGGAGACACGCATGCCAAACTCCGTAGAGAACTTCAGTGGACAAGGGGACGACAAGGTATTAGTAGAAGTTACATCCATGGTTGGGGTTAAGCCCAAGTTAGAAAACAGTTCCTCTGAACTTGTAACAAGCTCAAGTGGCTCGACTACTACTACTTTTATCGCGCTAAGTACACGATCTAGGGTGTCAAATACCTGACCGGCCGATTCCTATTCCCAAATCGGGATGGGACCGTTGCCATCAAGGGCCCAGTCGGGACACGTAGTCTCATTGAGGGCCGGCCAGTTAGGCAAGTCCCGCGTTGCGGCAGCATTCCGTCAGCATTCAGCGACCGCACACATGTCCTCATGTAGCGGAAGCAGAAGAAGCAGCCCGAGCACCATTCTGAAGCCAGATGGTCTGCCCGACGCTGACCGATTTGTTCATATGCATGGCGTTCTGGGGGTCTTGACCAGAAAAGTCGGGGTCCGCGGCCCGCTGGGCTGTGGAACGGGCCTGACCAGCACCTGTCCGTATCCTCCGCGACCACCACGGCCCGCGTCGCCGGCTAATAGAGCCTTTCCCGAACGTGCAATCAGCACCTTGCCAAAAAACTGAGGACCTGCGGACTTGGCCGATCCACCCAGCTTTGCCGTTGTGCGCCGGCTGCGTCGCACTACGTCCTCCACCACCCTCCGCCACCGGCCGGGTTGCGACTACTGTTGGCGCCAGCTTGGGGCTCTTGGGCTGGGCGAGAGTACATCTCCCCGCCGTCGTCGGTGGCTACTCCCCTGCGAAGAGAAAGAATCCGGTGTCAGTATCGGAGGGGGGTGAGTTTGGTAAATTGGACGCGATTGAAAGCAAGGTCCTTACCCGGGTACTTAGTATCCGCTGGGCGCTTGAATGGATACCTCGATTTCTGGTTAGCGTAACCTCCCCTCTGATGGCGATCGTGCTTGTCCGTCAAGGGACTCCACGAGCGGCGACAACTTTCCTTGCTTCGTCCAATTGCCAGTAGCGGAACAAATCCTCCATCGTTTCGAACATAGTACCTGACTCGCGCCGAGAGTGTGTGTACCGGCGCGGAGTTCATCGGAGAGTCCAGTGCGAAACAAGTTTAACTTTTTCGCGATCGTGAGATCGGGGACTTTGCGAAATTCCAACTTGATGGCGTGTAATAATTCTGCAAGGATAGTATCTTGGCGGAAACCACCTTCGTGCAGTTTGGTGAGAGCGACGTGTGATTCCGTTAATAGCTCGGGCAGGAGGAGCGATTCCGCCCATGCCACGATTCCCATGGAAATCCAACCCCGTCCAACTCATCGCTAGACCCATGCCTCGTCGAACGTGATGCGGAGTTGGCAGTGAATGCGCCCTGACAGATGTGGAACAATGCCGCTCGAACGGAACCAAGGTAACCGTCGGGGAACTGGAGCCCCATGACGTGACCACATTGAATACCCATCGGCGCTACTTAGCCCTAGTTGCATTTGTCCGACAGTTTGTGTTCAATGAGACGTAATTCCTTTCTCATTTCAGTAACACGTTTGGAGAACCCATTGTCGTGATCAGGGTGACGAGTGGCGCGGTTACGCGGGAGGAGGGTGTGATCGGGTCGGGCTCCAACCTGGCGGGCCCTTCTGGGGCCAACGTGTGTTCTAGCGCGAAACCCTGTTGCGTCGGTGAAGGTGTGTCTGCGGGGGCCCCCAGCGTAGCTGTGCGCTTTGCACGAGGTCGAACAGCGGCCGGGGAAGCCACCGTAGGTACCGCTGGCGTCGTTGGCTGCTCGGGCTGAGTAGCCCGAGTAGAGCGCGCAGTAGGTCGGGTCGCCAGGTGGAACCTGGAGAGGCGAACCTTGGGAATCGGCTAAGTCGTGGTCCGATGACGAGTATTCGGAGACCGAAAAGGGGCCGACGGGCTGTTAAGGGAGCGGCGCGTAGGCGCTGTCCGGCGGGAAGGGGTAGCGCCCCCCGCCGAATCGAACCACGTTGCATTTTGCCAGTAAGGTCACCCGAAGGGCATAGACGTCGGGGAGTCGAAAGGGTTCTGGAATGAAACGCCGGGGCTACAACTGAGCGACAGCTAGTTTATCAAACAACCCTGAATTCCCCGCAACCCGCACCTGCCTGTCAGGTGCACGAGGCAACGTCTCGTCATTATGTCGTCGTTGGCCTCCGCCGCAGGGTAGTGGGCCTTCAGCTTAGTGCCCTTGAGGGCGGCGTCCTTGTCGGCGATGTCTTTGATGTTCAGAGGGCATCAATTCCATCCACCTCTGCTTGCGCATCTTGGACGCCGTGTACAAACGGGTCATGCTGTCGCGGAGCGTCATCCACCGCCTTGCAGCGCATCCACGATGTTCCTCAGGATCGCAGTCAAGGACGAGGCTGTCAGCGTAAGAGTTCATATGCACCGCCAACTTGGCGTCGGCATAAGGCGCGACAGGGTGGTCAGCGGAGTGGTAATACAGAAAGACCATCCGACTTCGCAGCCTTGGCATACGTGGGCGACGCCTTGATCTTGCGACGCCCTGAAACGCCAGCTTGCGCGCAGCGATTGGCATTCCGCCGAGCGCAGCGGTCGTTCCTCCGCGAGCGGCCTGAGGCAGCGCATGCTTGCGCCCCACCGCGGTTCCTGCCGTTCCCTCACCCAACAAAAAGCGGGCGCCGCTGGAAAGAACCGCCAGGGGCTCCTCAGTGTCATTGGCACCAGTCTCGTTGCGCAAACAGGGAGCTTTCTCCGCCGCGATCATGGCCATGACATCAGCCATGGTAACGGCGGCGGGAGGTGCAGCCGCGGGAGCAGCCATTGGGCGCTTACCCATAGGCGACGTTCTCTCGAGTCAGCTGCGCGATGACCTCAGTCAAGCGAGCGTTCTCAGTGAGAGCGGGGTCGAGCGCTGCATGGGGGGAAAGACGTGGCGAGTTAGACAATGGCGTCGGTAAATCGGAAACAGGGTGCATTCACGGGCAAAAACATTGGGGGGTAAACCAATCGGAAGGTGAGTCCTCAATATGATCAAATGGATTGCAAACCGAGAAAGGTAGATTCGTCCTATATTCGTCAGGCGTCAAACTGCGCTCACCTGCTTGAGACTGAGCGAGGTCGGCCTGCGCAGCACCGAGCTCGGACTCCTTAGTCGTCAGCTCGACGCCCAAAACATCCATGGAGGACCTTGCGGTCGCCGCGGCCGCAGCGAAAGCGGCCTGGAGGTCGGCCAGCGCCTTCTGGCTCTTAACCAGATCCCTGTTGAGGAAGTAGTGGCTGGTCAACAGCTCTTGCTTCTCGGTAGGGTCGCCATTGGCCAATGCGGCTTCTGTAGCCGCGCTGGAAACGGCGAGGCGCTGCGTTAGGTCAGCGACCTCGGCGTCCTTAGCGGCTATCTTCGCCACAAACTGCTCGGTGAGAGCTGCGTTGGCGATGGAGGCCTGGTCAAGCTGCGCGCGGAGTTGGCCAATTTGCTCCGCAGCGATCAGGTGGCCACCCATATGCTGGTGACGCCTGCGCTCCGCGCCCTCGTCATAGTGAGCGCTGAGCTCCTCGAGGGAAGGCTGGGCCAGCGGCGTCGTCGTCGTCGTCGTTGTCGGGGCCATGCCCGCGCGCAGAGGCGGGGCAGCGGGCGGGGCACCCGAGGGTGCCGCAAGACCATTGAGGCCGTCAACCAGCGGTTGCAGCGTACCCACTGAGACAGAGGGCCGCGCTTCGGCAGATGCGGACTCATCCAGCGTAGCACCGAGCTCAGTGTCGGGCTCAGTGTCGGAAGACGCCATCCCTTCAGGGTTGGTGTCGACAACTGAATTCGTAGGCTGGTCAGCCGCGTCGTCAGTTACCTTGGTGGATTTGTGGGATGCCATTCTGCACAGGCCACAGATCAAGTCAGTAGGCTGGACAGGAATGAGTGGTGGGCGAGAGAGGGAGAATTACTTGCAACTGCAAGAGGCCCAAATTCTCCTGTCACAGGGACTAGCAAATTTTGCGAGCGTAACGAGCTGATAACGCCCCAAGCGTAACTGTATATGACGCGTTCGTCCAGAATACGATGGGGGATAACAGAACTGAAAAAGGCACGAACCACAGGGAAGCCAGGAAGGACAACGACGAACCGAATTGCGCGACAGGATGAGCAAGATAGCAGGTGGACAGCACGAATAATAAATGCAGCAAACCGTGAGAGCGGCAGGACAGGCTCGCGAAGCACCCTAATTAAAGCAAGTACAGCCGAGGTGGCCAATGGAGCCAATGCTGCACTATTGATCAATCCGCGAGGGAGATGCTCGGGAATATATCGTTAGAAGCTATGACCAAAAGGACAGGACGTGAACGCAAGAATCGAGAACGTAGGCCAGACAGGGGCCGGGCAGGCTATGATAAGATGCCCATGCAAGACAGGTCGCAGGCGGCCAAGTGCGTGTCGAGCCTAACAGGACCGTTCACTGCGAGAATCGAGCAGGCGCTACGTGTAGTTGTAGTCACAGGTAAGAGCAGGAACAAAGAGCAGCAAATGCCAGAAAAGTTGACAGGATGTCCTGGCGGGTGCGATTTATTCGAAGGAAAATGCGTATGCGTGCGTATGTGTATGCATGAGGTCCCTAAGGAACGAAACCAGCTCCGCTACCAGTGTAACAGCTCAGGATGCTCCTTAGCAGCGTGAGGGGTTAGGCTAGGGAACGTGATGCGTGATGTGTGTTTACGTGTATGTTGATATGGGTGAACTAGCAGAACAAGTAGATGGTTACCTAAGTATGGGATGTCGAGTAGCTTGGAAAGAACGTCTTCGTGGTAGGAGTAGAAGGGTTCGTTCCGAGTAGCTCGTGTCTATGTGCGCAACGTGTGCGTTGTGAGAGATGAGGCAGTACATGGGTATGGTACTGTATCATGTTCGTTCGTCACGTGGCTTACGGGTGAGGTGTACCCGTATGCCTTGCTGGACGGCCAGAGTACCCGTGAAGGGTTCTGTACCGTTACAACAGTACCTCAGGGTACTGCCGCCGGTAGGTGCGGGCCCTATCGGGCAGAGGCACTACAACGGAAGCTTCCAGGCAGAGGGCCTGGCGCACTAGGACACTCTAGCTGGACCGGGAGAACCGGTCTATAACATCCCCCCCAATTCCTGGTATTCTTCATTCAGAAGAATTCCTGTAATTAGGAGGTTCAAAAGAAAGGGTAGGCTAGAGTGAAAAGAAATAACTGGTACATAAGAGAGCCCAGGGGCATAGGCTTCTGGTTTGGCCAGTGTTCATCAAGGAATGATACTTGTCCTTGTGGGGCATATGCAAGTACATTTAGGGGAGAACAAGGGGCAAAGGCAGTACAGTATAACTATTATCTATTATCTAGATAGGACTGGATTCCAGCTGTGAAGCTGCCAGGAAGGTGCAGCCATAGGGCTTTGTTCAGCTAAAAGGACTGGATAGCAATCTGTTTGATTTCCATTATGGTAAACAACTTTAAAGTAGACGTCCCCGCTAGCTCATGACTATCAATCCAGATGGAAGGACATGGTGAGGTACTTCCAGTATCATCTATAAAGTATCATAAGTCAGGATCTTCAGATTAATGCTATGGGGAACTATGGGGCCATAGTGATGGATCAGGAATGGACTGTAAAGGAGCTGCAGGAAGCTGCAGGGGGAAAACTTTGAAGGCAAGTAGCTCCCCATGATCAAGAATGTGAATGATACCAGATCAGAGGTTCTTGGTCAGATCTTCTAGAGTTAGTACATCTTTAGCTTGCCAATGCAGCCAAACTTTTTTTTCTCTCTGAAGTCACAGAACTTGGCCCTGGCAGAGCTTTGGTTCGAGCATGTCAGACATGTTTTGGCAGCAGTTTGGAATCCAGTTCAGTTTGATACCTTCTTTCTTGGACTGCTCCTTGAGGAAGTAGAACCTGGCCTCCATGTGCTTCAGTCTGGATGACAGCTTCTCCTGGTTCCAGGCACTAAGGGCAGCTTGGTTGTCACCATTAATGGTGAGAGCAAGGGGAACTATGCCTGTGGCAGAGTGTTGTAGTTTTCTCAACCACATTACCTCTTGGGCTGCAGAGGTAGCTGCCATAAACTCGGCCTCTGTTGTGGACAGGGCTGTGGCAGATGCCTGGATCTTGGATGCCCATGAGATTGCTCCCCCTTGGTTGAGGAATACAAAACCTGTTGTGGATTTCCTTGTGATTGGGCAGGCAGCATGGTCAGAATCACAGTAACCAATGAGGGGCTTGTTGGAGAAGGTGTAGGTGATGCCATGGTCTGGTGTACTTGTCTAGAATGCTTTTGTCAAAGGACAGCATGAGGAAGTCATCAACCCAGAGAAGGACCCAGATGATGGGTTTGTTGGCTGAGTTAGGTAGCACAAATAGGCCGTGGTCTACGTCTACCTCTCTGAATCCTATAGCAGTCATATCTTCTTTGACTTTAAGGTACCACTGGCGAGATGCTTGCTTAAGGCCATAAAGGCATTTCCACATGCGGCAGACTCTGTGGTCTTGTTCGAATCCAGGTGGTTGGGTGCAGTACAGTTCTTCTTCAACTATGCCATTGAGGAATGCAGTGGAAACGTCTTACTGTGCTAGGTATGCCTTGGGGTTGGCTGCCATGGAGAGGATGTAACGAATGGTAGCATGTTTGGCCACTGGTGCAAAAACTTCATCATAGTCCATGCCTGGGCGTTGGGCATATCCTTTGGCTACTAGCCTTGCTTTGTATCTGACAATTTCTCCATCAACTGATTGTTTGATGTCGAAGACCCATTTGGTTCCTATAGCCTTAGCTCCTGGAGGGAGTTCTGAGAGGGACCAGGTGTTCATCTCTGCAAGTGCTGCTAATTCTTCCTGCATAGCAGCTTTCCATTCTTTAGCTTGGGGACTAGAGAGGGCTTCCTTCTCATTTTGGGGGATGATAACTTGGTCTGAAGCTAGGAAGGCTAGGAAGTTGGGTAAGTGTCTGTCTCTGCCAGATCTTCTAGGTTCAACTAGGGATGGGTCTACTTCTGGTGGTGGGGGAATGTCAGGGCTTGGAGGGGCAGGTAGCTCCTGGTAGGGTGGAGGTGTGGGGTTAGGAGGATCTGAATTTTCCTGGGGGTTGTGTTCATCTCCTTGTTCAATAGTTTGGTTAGTGGGTGCACTGGCTGCTGGTGTGAGGCTGGGTGCTGGTGCTGTGAGGGTAGGTTGGTACACTGTATCAGGGTTTGAAGAAAGACCATCTGGGAGGCTTGGTTCTTAGCTAGTCTGGCTAGCCAGTATTCCCTTTCTTGGAGTTCAGAAGGGGTGAGGATAGTGGGTACAGGTGGGATAGCATCATCCTCATCAACTTAAACTGGGATATCATCTTCATAGTTTCCTAGTACCACAGCATCTGCACCTGGGAATCCTTTCTGACCTGCCAAATTTTCAAATTCATTGAAAGTGATGTTTCTGGCGTCAAAACTTTTGTGTCAGGAGTCTACCACTCTGTAGGCTTTTCTTGAATCTGAGTATGCAATGAGTCTGGTATTTTTTGCTGATGGTGAGAACTTGAAAGCTCTTGACGTAGGTGGGATATGAACATATGCTGTGCAGCCAATGGTCCTGAGGTGATCTATCTTAGGCTTGGTGTCATGGAACAGTTCATAGGGTGTTTTGTTGGATTCAGTGGTAGGGGAGAGGTTCCTGAGGATGCTTGCATTTTTGACCATTTCTGCCCAGTACCTGTTGGGGAATTTGGATGAAAGGAGGAGGGCTGTGGATCTGTCATGCAGGGTTCTGTTAAGGCGCTCTGCTGCACCGTTGGTGGATGGGTTTCCTGGAACTGTGAACTTGAGGGTGATTCCTTTTCTTTTGCACCAATTTTTGAATCTGTTGCAAATGTATTCTGATCCATTGTCACAGAAAATGGTCCCAATTTTGTTCTGGGTGAGGACTTCATACCGTTCGAGCTCAGTGATGGTTGCACTGGCTACTGCATCCTTAGTTTTGTGGAATGTAACAATGGAGTATTTGGAGTAATCATCTAGAATGCCTTGGAAGTAGAGGCTTCCATTGAGGCTAGGTATTTTCATCTTTCCACTCATGTCAATGTGGATGATGCCCATGGGTCTGGTAGCTCTGCTGTGAGATGTGGGGTAGGGGTTCTTGTCCATTTTAGAGAGAATGCAGATCTCACAGGTTTGCTTACTCATTTTGTTGAATGCAGATGGGGTGATGTCGTTTCCAATGACCATATCTTCTGAGGCCATTCTTGCTAAAGAACTGTAGGCTAGATGTCCTAATCTGATGTGTTGGAGTTCAGCTGTCATAGGAGTTTTTCTAGAGACGGCTGCTAGGGCTACAGCTGTAGTGTAATCTGATCCTCTGATCAGTGTAGGATCATGTTTGACCACAGGAACTAGGTAGAGTTACGTTTCTTTGGTCCTAGATGATGACTTTGTTGTTGATGGGTCATGGTGCCTTCGTGAGAGTTGAATTGGATTTCCATGTTGGGTACATTTTTGATAGCTGATGCCATTGAGAACAAGTTGGGTGTGTTCTGATCTGAATTGAGGTGGACATTGAGGAGTTTGTGGAGTTTACCATTTTCTCCTCTGACGAGGGCTGTGCCAGACTTTTTAATGTAGGTGTGGCCTGAGGCAGTCAGGACTTTTATAGGGGGTATGTCTTTGATATCATAGAGAAGGCTGGGATCCCCAGTCATGTGTGAGGTGGCACCTGTGTCCATGATCCAGTTTCTGTACTTGCTACGGGGTTTTTTTGTGTTTTGTTGCATTTAGAGCATAGTGGGTATTGGGTGTGTTGTCTGGCTGTTGAGGTTTTGTTGGGTAGTAGACTTGTGCAGGGGGTCTTTCAAGAGGCTGTAGGAAATCATGTTCTGTGGGTTTTGTGCAAAGAGGTGGGATGTTGAGCCATGGGTATGGCCAAGGATCTGTGCTAGGGTCCTCGACGACTTGACGTGCTCAAAATACCAGTCTGCATAAACATCTTTGAGCCAGGACATGAGATCTGTGGACATATGGGAACGACAATACTGTAATCTGAATGTTGGGGACATGTTGTCCAAGATGAAGACCTTAGCTCTGTAGTGTAAGAGATGTATGTGCAGATCTATATTCTCATCCTCTATCACCTTAATATCCTGAGAGATGTCTTGCAGCCATTGATGGAATTGCCGTTAGCGTTGGTTGCCGGCGGTGCATCCATTTGGAGAAGGGCTGGGAGAGTCCCAGGATAGGGGAAGGGAGGGGGGGGGGGGGGGGGGGGCTTGCGGGGCTGACGGTGTTATAGGGGTTGGCGGAAGGGGAGGAGAGGGGAAACTGATGGGTAGACGCAGTGGGGGGGGGGGGGGGGGGGGGGGGGGGGGGGCTGGTGTTCCAGCGGGTGCCTAGCAATCAGAAGTGATTCTGCACTTGAGATCCTTTTTCTTCGGTTGTTGTGGCGGCAACTGTTGAAGACACTGCAGGTGCGCAGGAGCTCGGGATCTACGGACAGGGTAACAGGCTTGATGCGCTCAAGTCTGTTGCAGTGGAACACGGGGCGGGGTTGATGAGCGATAACCTTTAGCTTTCCGGAGTAATATGTCGTGAGCACTCTCACAGGGAATGGACTAGGGCGTGTGCTTTACAATCGTGATGGCATGTCAGGCGACATGGCAGGTATAAGAAGGGAAAGGCGACAGTACCTCAGGGTACTGCCGCCGGTAGGTGCGGGCCCTATCGGGCAGAGGCACTACGACGGAAGCTTCCAGGCAGAGGGCCTGGCGCACTAGGACACTCTAGCTGGACTGGGAGAACCGGTCTATAACAGCAATCGCTAAGTAGCTAACAGGGCTGGCGGTTTCAATCAATAGAGTTGTTACATAGTGAAGACTGAAGTGAAGAGGGTGAACATCGCAACTCGTGCGGCTACAGCAATAGGAAGTCTCCAGGATGATTCTGAAGACACGTGCAGGCCATAGCTAGCCTGTCGCCTAACGGTAGGCAACCTGGGTCCCGGAGGCACCAGGACCCAGCGCGCACTATGCCAACTCAGTGTCTGACGCAACGGGCAATAACATCCCCCCAATTCAAGGTATTCTTGGATACAAGAATTCCTGGAATTAACTGAGGGGCATAAAGAAATCATAATAGTATAAAGGCTGACAAGGCTAGAGAGAGGTGCTAATGGCTGGCAGGAGAGACTGTAAATAATAAATTATTCAGAACAGGATCCAGGGGGACACGGCACATTAATAGCAGAGGTCTTCAGATCAATGTCAGTCTACTAGGGTAGCAGATAGCAGGGAGGCTGCTAGGAAGCTAGAGGTAAACTGCAGATAGGCTGCAGGCTAGGTTGCAGAGGGGCTGCAAGGAAGCTGGGAGAAACTGCAGATAGGCTGCAGGCTAGTTTGCAGGGAGGCTGCTAGGAAGCTGGAAGGAAACTGCGGATAGGCTGCAGGCTAGGTTGGTTACGAGAATTAGGACATGATTTGAGATGGGAGAATAAGTTTAGACAGATGTCTGTGCTAGCCCCCCCATAATTTAGGCTCATCCTAAATTAGAGTATTGCAGACATATGGCAGTAACTTGATGAGGGAATCTAAATCAAAATGGGCATCAGTTCATGAGGCAGTACAAGACACCAGTACAGGAAGCAGTACACAGATTAATCCTAGAGTGTTCATGGCTAAAACAATAGGGAGCAAGAAACTGTATATGCAATTTAAGGTGCCAGATGCTGGGTATCCATCAAGGTCCAGCTGGCTGTGGATTTTCTTTAGGAGAGTGGGAAGGATTTCCTAGACATCATTGGAGTGTCCAGCATGTTGATGAATGTGAAATCCATTGGGTTCCAGTGCATGCAGTGCATTGCAGGTTGTTGACACAGATGACTTTGCCTCCAGGGTTCACACAGCTGATGGGATGCATGAGCATCTTGGGCCAGGTGGCAAGGATTCGTGCATGTGCTTGGACCTTGGCTGCTTGTAGGCAGATGGCCCACTGGAGGGTGGGCCTGTCAGCTGTAGAAACAGTGGGGTAGATGTGGACCATGTGCTGCAATCTGTTGACGTGCTTGAGAAGAGTTCCACAGACTGATGAAGGACTGCTATGCATCTGCCTGTTGGGTAATTTAGTCTGCTCAGATGTTAGCAGGGTAGGGAACTGGTTGGCTACCTGGTTCGGTGGATGAGGGTGGGGACAGGCTGTCTAGGTCTGATGCTAAAGGCTCTAAAGGAAGAAGGGGAGTTGTTGAGGGTAGTCAGCAGGGTTCCAAACCTGGTTCTGGAGAGACCAGAATTGTTAAGGAAATGAACTGGGTAGGTGTTCATGTTTACATGAGTGAGGGGCTGATCAGAGGAGGGGGAAGTAGCTGAGGGAATCCACTGGTCAAATCTAAGGGCTTGGGAGAGATCATGCTGGGTGCAGGACCCTTGTCCATCAACAGGGAATGCATCCTCATATGCAGTTCATTCTGGCATGAGGTCCATCTCTATTCTGGCTTGTGCTTCTGTCAGGTTACAAAGGTCATCAAATGGAACAGTGGGAAGTTGTTGGATGGGAGTTGTAGAGTAGGCAGGATCTGGGATGAAGTCATGTGAAGAAGTGGTGTACAGATCATCTTGGTGTGATGTGAATTCTCCCCCATTGTCTGACTGGAGCATGGGTGGTGGACGGGCATGTGCAAGGTCAGGCAGGTCATCATCACCAGTGGCTGGAGCCAGATCTCGTAGACTACTGGAGCTGCTTGGAGCATCAGGTGGGATAGAGCAGCTTCCAGCAAAGTCATCATTGTAGTGCACAACTGGCTAGTTTTCAAGTTTTGGTTGGGTGACCATCATGATTACATTACATTACATTACATTTCATTACATTACATTACATTACATGTTAAAGTCTACTTGACACCGCGAGGGTGTACGAGACTCTGTGCTTTAAACAAAAAGAAAAAGTACCCACAAAGCAAAAAAACCCATTACATCAGGGGTGTGTCGACGACAAACAAACCAAACTCCCAACCACCGTTTTGGTGGCGTAGGTATTAAACCCCCTAGAGCAGGACCCAGATATCAACCACTTACAGTGGCGGAGGTAAGAAGCTAACAAAT
The DNA here is from genome assembly GCA_022414725.1 of Microglena sp. YARC. Lineage (NCBI taxonomy): Eukaryota > Viridiplantae > Chlorophyta > Chlorophyceae > Chlamydomonadales > Chlamydomonadaceae > Microglena > Microglena sp. YARC. Next base: position 41,380,523 of record CM039465.1, on the reverse strand, counting down.
GAGAAGTCAAAAGAAGAAAATCAAAGGGAAGGGGGGAGATGGGGATAGGCAGGTAGATGAGGGATTGGGGATAGGGAGAGGGATAGGGTCCTTAGGGGTGCTAGTGAAGTAGAGACCATGCCTTTTGGGGCATAAGAGGATTGTCTTGGTACCCCTGGCTGTGGGTAAGGAGAGAGTAGCAGTAGCTCTGGACATGTGAACTTGGAGGTTGGGAGAGAGCCTGTGTGCTGCATGCAAGCTGATGATGTTGGCTGTGGTCATGGGGGGAGCAAGGAGTACATCGTGGAGGGTGATCAGGGATCCATTATGCCCTTTGATGTGAGCTTTCCCTTTCTGGAGGCAGAGCGAGGAGAGGGGTTGCTCCAAGGTCAGCCAATTGTAGGCTAATAGGCTGGGGGAGATCCTGAGTGTCATGCAAGTTGGAGGGGTTACTAGTGCAGTGGGAGTGGTCTGCACAGTCTAAAAGCCACTCTGTCTGGAGAGCTGTCTGGTAGGAATCAAGGGTGGCACTGTCATCATCAGTGTCAATGTCAGAAAGTTCCATATTTCTATCCCCCTCATAATCACCATCAGTGTCATCATCACTTGAGACTAGTTCTGGCATGGATTTATCCCACTATATAAGACAGGCATCTGTATCATTCATGGGTCCAAAGAAAGTACTGTCATCCAAGGGAGCATGTGGGAGAGACAGGGGTGTGGACTTGCCTCTTGTTGACTCAGCATATTGGAGGGGCTGGGGTCCATCATTCGTTGCCAGTGCCATGAAGTTGTGCTCATCCTCATTGTCAATGCTAGACTGTGAAGTGGAACAGTCATCATCCGCAACATGTGCATGCCTGCTGTTGTCACGGCGACTGTAGCTCTTGGGGTCTTTTGTGGAGTTTCTGTTGTCCCTCCTAGAGGACTTGGACTTGCTGGAGGACCTCCTGGCTGCAGCATTAGGAGGTGATGGAGATCCCCTATTGGCAGATGTAGATGAAAATGGTGGTGGTCTGTACTTCAAGTTGGTGGGGTCACTGGGGCAGGTGAGGGAGTTGTGTCCAAAACCAGCACAGTTCCAGCAGGTCATCTGGGTTGATGGAACACGGTCCTTCCTTGGTCTCCCCTAGAAGGCAGCAGCCACTACGTGCTCATTCTCTTCAGGAGAGATGGTGGAGTCAGATATTTGGGTGGAAACTTGATACCTGATGATCTGTGTCTGGAATGATGCAAAGTCAGGGCAGACAGAGTTGTGGAAGGAGTTCCTTAAACCATTGTATTCTGGACGGGTTGAGAGTCCCTGGACAATGATGGTAAGGAAAGCAGGGATGGAGGTGTTACTGACTCCATTGACTTGGGGAAGCAAGGAGTATAACTCATAGCTTCGAGAGAGGTAGACCTGCAGTGGTTCAGATGTCGTCATGCTGAGCCTGTACATGGATCTCGCAGCACCTGTTTCCAGGTCAGAATTCCGTTCTCCATTGGTGAGCTTCATGCACCTGTAGGCTTTGGCAGCAACGTCAGTGGTCGCAAGTATGGCCTGTTGTATGGGATCTGAACAATGCCTGAGGATTTCATTGAGAGCGACAGCATTCTTCACGATTGTGATGCGGTGGGGAACAGCACGAGCCGCAATAGTCGCATTAGCATGGTCAGCATTCGGGTAATGAGAGTCTTCCAATGGGTATTCGTCGCTTGTTGCTGGTTCACCGTTGGGGGTTGAGCCATCGCCGCGTCAATGGCGATGGAGATGCATCCTGGGTGGGATCTGAGGTGACGAAGGAGGAAGGGTCCAAACTTTGAAACTTGTGCCAGGGAATAGCAGAGGTGCCGTCGAAGACGAATGCAGGGGGCTTGACTGATGTTGCCATGTTGTCGGTCGCGGCGCTGGGGTCTTGGGGTCTTGGCTTTCACACCGGGTTAATAAACCGGCCAGTGGGTAATCCGGGTGTGAAGCTTGTCGGTCTTCAGTCTTGGTTGTGCGGTTCGGAGGTAGTGGGGAGGGAGTGTTGACAGCGAAAGGGGATCCAAATGGATCCTGGTGTTCTGAAATGGTGGTAATAGTGGCATGGCGGGGTAAGGGGTTAAGGAATCAGAGGGGTGGGGGGGGGGGGGGGGGGGGGGGGGGGGGGGGGGGGGGGTTCGATGGCGTGCAGGGCTGAATATCTCCTCGGCACAAACAATCTCAGAGGATTGTGCAACGTGTGTGATCTGATGAGTTTACAACACACGTCGTAGATCTACTGAGACTTCTGGACTGCGTCTACGGGGCGTCTGGGACGGAAAGTAGAGACAACAACTGTTGAGTGGGCAGTAGGCGAGGCAGCGCAGGGTAGATTCCTCACGTGAACACGTAGGCAATCCAGGGCCAAAAGCAGTAGGCAAGCCGTCGAGCAAGTCAGAGGGAAAACTATCACCTTGTGCAGGGCTGAAGATCCACTTGCTTTGGACAGGCGCAGGGGCGTTGTCTTCGGGCAGCGGTCGGGCCGATAACCTTTCAATCAATAGAGTTGTTACACACTGAAGACTGAAGTGAAGAGGGTGAACATCGCAAGGTGGAATTTTTCTTCGGAGGAGGAAGGTGGTACAGCAACTGGATCTAGATGTCTGGCATTGCTTTACTGTCATGTCTGGCAGGCAGCCTGTGGAACGCGATCAGGCGCTGGTCCATGATGCGCTTCTACGGCTAGGCGTGGGACGCTGGAGGTGTCGACTGGCCTATCTGGGGTATCGTTGCGAGGCTCCAGTTTCTCGCTCGGCATGACAGGGGAACCGGGGAGTTCTGCCACGCCTATGGATTTGGGTGTAATTCATGAGACCTTGGCCGTGCTGCATGCTTAGTTGGAAGCTGTAGGCTCATGCCGTGACCTCGTGAACGTGGTAGATGTGTCCCATATGCTGTGCTACAGCTGCATGGACTTCGGTAACAAATCAGTTGATTGTCCGAAGAAGCAATAAGAGGAGGAGCAGAAGAAGTGGCAGAGAAAGTAAATGCGTTATTAGAGCTTGATAACTTGTTATCAGTTTGGTAAAGTTGCTTGGGAATGCATGGATTTGCATTGCAACAACCTTACTTGATGGTGGCCTGCGCTTGGTCATGCATCATAGTTGGTCTTTGATAGTTATGCTGCTATCAATTGCATGGCGATGAGGGGCAACTTCCATGTAATGCTATGTGTTGGACAGGGGGACGAACTTTTGCAAGCGCTCTTGGGCACATAGGCATGGCTTAGCATTGTTGAACAACTATTCCGTCAATCCATGTGCTAAGTGATCGGAATTGCACCACACATGAGTAGGAACGTAGTATGTGGACCACCAGAAGGTGATTACCAAAAATAATAATCAGTTTAGTCTCATAACCAGCGAGTGTGTTCGTATCGTTTTCAGTAGTTTGCTGATTGTATCGAGGACATGTGTCGGGGCTTTTCTGACCCATGTATCAGGGCTCTTGTCATCTCCGGCCTGAGACTGGCTTTGTTCAATAGGGGCAGTACTTGCTGGTTTGTGATGAGTTCACAAGACATCCACAACTTATGCTGTCCTCTTCCCCAATTCTGGATTATATTGTTTGGCTCTTCGTGTAGTATGATCTTGTCTTGTCATGATGCTCTCTTGTTTCCTTTGCAGTTGTTGTCACTGGAGGGTTGTCCTGTGGATTCATGGTAGACCCCGGTCAGTCATGTGGATTCATGACTCAAACCTCACCATGTGGATTCATGGGTGAGAGAGTGCTTAGGTGTGGCCTGGTGCTTTGTCGGGTTATCTTGTGGATGCATGATATACCCTGGTTAGTTATGTGGATTCATGACTACCACCTCAACATGTGGATTCATGGTTGAGTTGTTGTGTTGGTGTCACTTGTATCTGTCCTGTTTTAGGACTTTTGTTTTGTGTCGCAAGTTTGTTTTCTGGCGCACGTTGTGTTGCGTGAATTGTGGTGTTGTTGAGGGCAACAACCTTATTGGGTGGGCGGTAATGAGAGAGAACGTCATCTCTCTGCCTTGTCCTGTCGCGTGCGTGTGTGGTGTAGCTGGCGTACCGTTGTTGGTTGGATATGTCGGTTAGTTCGGTTTCCGTTCCTGGTTTGGGGTTCCGGTTTCTGTCTACTATGGCGCGGAAGACGTTCCCGTCCTTCTTCTCAATGTAATGTACACAGATGTCCCTATTCCCGTTCGCTCCTCACCGTAATGTAATGTAATGTAATGTAATGTAATGTAATGTAATGTAATGTAATGTCATGTAATGTAATGTAATGCAATGTAATGCAATGTAATGCAGTGTAATGCAATGTAATGCAATGTAATGCAATGTAATGCAATGCAATGTAATGCAATGTAATGTAATGTAATGTAATGTAATGTAATGTAATGTAATGTAATGTAATGTAATGTAAGAGCCTGTCTGGGCTACAATATAAGAGCTATAGATGTTGCATCAGAGAGCTTAGGGACGTAGAAGAAACAAGTAAGAAAGTAAACAACACCAGCCCATACCAACAACCACATACCAACAACCGCCTGCCAATACTACCAACAACCAACACTAACACCAACCTCTACCAACAACCCCCTGACAATACCAACAACAAACAACACTAACACCAACCCCTACCAGCAACCCTCTACCAATACCAACAAACAACACTTACACCAACCCCTACCAGCAACCCCCTACCAATACCAACAACAAACAACACTTACACCAACCCCTACCAACATCAGCACCGTCTTCTAGAAACAAGTAAACAAGAAAAACAAATGAACAAGTAATATAAACAAGTAAATAAGTAATCAAGTAAACAAGAAAAACAAGTGAACAAGTTATCAAGAAAAACGAGTAATATAAACAAGTGAACAAGTGAACCAGTCAACAAGAAAAACAAGTAATATAAACAAGTGAACAAGTGAACCAGTCAACAAGAAAAACAAGTAATATAAACAAGTGAACATGTGAACAAGTGAACCAGTCAACAAGAAAAACAAGTAATATAAACAAGTGAACAAGTGAACCAGTCAACAAGAAAAACAAGTAATATAAACAAGTGAACAAGTGAACCAGTCAACAAGAGAAACAAGTAATATAAACAAGTGAACCAGTCAACAAGAAAAACAAGTAATATAAACAAGTGAACCAGTCAACAAGAAAAACAAGTAATATAAACAAGTGAACAAGTGAACAAGTGAACAAGTGAACAAGAAAAACAAGTACACAACTAATATAAACAAGTAAATAACACCAAGCCATCTCCCTAACCACTACCAACACCAACCAACACTTCCGCCCACCTCTACCAACAACAGCATCGACACTTAGATAATGGTAATGATAACGCCTGGTGGGGCGTGGTATTAAGGGAACCCGTCGTACGCGGGCAGAGAACAGTCTCCCACCTCGAGTGGACAAGCTACCATCGCGGTTGACAACGACCTGCATCGCTCAGGGTGACCGTAGGGGGAATCGAACCCCCGGCCCTACTTTGTTTAAGCGATCTGGTGTGCAACTAGACCAGATGATTCACTGAAACGGGCTATCAACACCTATAAACAAGTAAGCAACACCGAACCCTCTCCCTAACCCTTACCCCTACCAACACCAACCGCTTACCATACCCCTACCAACCCAAAGCCCAAAGCCCTCTCCCTAACCCATACCCCTACCAATCCCAAACCCTACTAACAAGTATACAAGTAAATAACACCAAGCACTCCCTCTAACGTCTTTCCCCTACCCCCTCCCGACAACAAGCCCTCTCCCTCACCCTACCAATAGCAACGTCGACCCCTAACAACACCCCTAACAACACCAAGCCCTCTCCCTAATCCTTACTCCTACCAACACCAAACCATACCAACCCCCAAACCATACGAACAACAAGACCTCCGACTAACCCTACCAACACCAGCACCGACCCCTAACAGCACCTAGCCCTCCCCTTCATCTTCACCAACACCAACACCAAACCCTACAACCCCCCAATCCATACAGACATGAAGCCCTCTCCCTAACCCTACCAACAACAAAAGCGACCCCTAACAACACCCCTAACAGCACCTAGCCCTCCCCCTAATCTTTACCACTACCAACACCAAACCCTACAAACCCCCAACCCATACAGACACAAAGCCCTCTCCCTAACCCTACCAACAACAGCAGCGACCCCTAACACCAAGCCCTCCCCCTAATCATTACCCTTACCAACACCTAACCCTACCAACACCAAACCCATACAGACACGAATCCCTCTCCCTAACCCTATCAACACCAACACCGACCCCTAGAACAAGAAAACAAGTAAACAACACCGAGCCCTCTCCATGACCCTAACCGTACCAACCCCTCCTTACACCAATCCCTCTTCCTAACCATACCAACACCAACACAGACCCCTACAAACAAGTAAACAACACCAAGCCCTCTCCCTCTTCCTTACCCCAACCCCTACCAACACTTACTGCTAACCGCTAACCCTTCCAACACCAAACCCTCTCACCAACCCTACCAACACTAACACCGGCCCCTAGAATCAAGTTAATAAGTAAACACCCCCAAGCCCTCTTCCTACCTCTTACCCCTACCAACACCAACCCCTACCTGGTGGAAAGGAGTCCTCGAATGCCGTGACAGCGTGCAAGGATTGGTGAAGGAGCAGCCTCACAAACCCCTCGTCTTGCCCCATCACCACGCTGAGGATCTCACTAATAGCCTTTCGAAAGAAATAGGGGAGGGGCTGCTGCATGAAAGGACCTGCAGCAGGCAGAGGGAAAGGGCAAGTCAGTTAAGCCCATCAGGGCTAGTGCTCTTTGGGCAAGGCTGTAAAGTCTAATTGGGAAAGTTCCTTAAGCCTATTTGGCCACATCTGGACATACACACAGAGGGAAAAGACAAGTCCGCTACGCCTAATTAGGCAAGTCCCCTTTGAGCAAGTCCTTATAGCCTATTTGGCCACCCCTGGACTGTAACATACATACAGTGGGAAAATGATCAAGACAGTGTGTTGGGGATCAGGGTTACCATGAAGGTCCAAAATGTAGCAGAAGTGCTAGAGTGGGCTGGGGTAGGGTAGGGCATGGTGGGGTGGGATGGGTGGGTGGGTTGGGTGAACCAATGCTTGGGCATACCTTGAAGCTTAGTGGAAGTGGATCCTCCTTCAGCTTGGGCTGGATACACTTGAAGAGGTTGCCTGCTACCATCCTGCTAGGTCAGCTCAGATCCTGCATAAGCTGGAAAAGAAACAAGAAACAACAAATGAGTAGGAGGCAAAAGTAGATTGCAGTGGGTGGGGGTAGGGTGGGAGGCAGAAGTTCAGAACTTAATAGCTGAATTAAACGCAGAGGTTGGAAAAGTTCAATTGAAGTGATACAGGTGGCAGAGAAATATGGATGTACAGACCGCGGTCTGGAGAGTGTCCGTCGGGCACTCATGGTTGAATGATGATCGATGACCGTTCGCTCGATTCTCGGCAGGCAGCTGTTCGTCGAGGCATATCGCAACTTGACGTACGTATATTGGCGTAGATTGTCGGCCCTGACGATAACGAGTGGTGTTCACCGACTAGAAAAAAAAACCAGAGCAGTACGCTAACCTCTCGGGGCTCTTGGCGCTCTCCAGCTTATGGCCGATCTCGAACGATTCGCGTCGTCTTTCAAGGTGGTGACAACATCATCATTATCATCAGCAGCAGCAGCAGCAGAGGTAGCAGCAGCAGAGGCAGAGGCAGAGGGCGCAGCAGCTGCAGAGGCTGAGGCAGCAACTGCTGCATCTCGACCAAACTAGTTGTCGAGCCTTGCGCACAATTGCATCACTTGTTGCACCACATATTTACTCCTTTAATGAGCCCAGACGCGTTGCTTTCATGTAAGTTCACAGCTAAAGCATCAACAGCATGGCCAACATGTCCTGTTGTTGGACTGTGCGGCAGCATGCAGTCTCGGTGCCGCAGCGGTGCCGAAATAAGCAATAAAAGACCCGAATACCCAGCTCGATAGTTGGTCGTTTCCTGGTATTGGTGGGTGGCTAGCTGACTACTAATGGTGCTGCAAGAACAAGAGTATGGGTAATATCCGCCATTGGACAGAACTCTCAAATGTATCAGCGCATGTTCTATTGTTCAAGTTCAAGTTCAAGTTCGTGAGTGAACGATTAGGATCCCGCCGTTGGCTCTTCTCCTCGTGCAAGCTTCCTCGCGATCCGGGGTCGGAAGGAGGGCGAGTTTGCGCTCGCTCGCTTGCTTTTAACTCACTGCTTCATTCGCGCCTAAACTAGGTTGATGTCGCTGTTGCCAACGCGTGGAATTGGTGAAACTGAGCTGGTGACTCAATTATATGGACACGGTGCGTAACAAACCTGTACCATACGGGGATCAGGACTGGTAAGTGGACGACTCCAGGTATCGAAGTGAGGCGCGGGCTAGCAGGGTTCTTCTGCACCCAGCTCGCTAGCTTCAAGGAATGTCGAAGTAGGGTGGTTGGGAAATCAAGAGAGAGTAGAGGGGAAGAGAAAAAATGCATATACGCCGGTCGGCGTGATTTAGGGAAACAGAGCGTGTGGAGAGGCGTTGCTTTGTTACACCAGCTGTGGAGAGGCGTTGCTTTTTTACACCATCTACCGCTACCGCGAGTCGCACCTTACAATCAGATCTTATCAACTAGCAGTACTAGATATTAGCAGTACTAGATATTTTACAGATATGATAGCCATGGCCACACGCACACGCGTGTGCTCACGGCAGTTTCCGGAGCAGCGGATTTCACGACGGAATAGTAGAAGTACAAAGCTTTCGTCACTGCCCATATTTGGGGGTGGGGCCGGGTGGGGCGGGGGGGGGGGTAAGCTCCGGGGCCCCAGGCCGGGGGGGTAAGCTCCGGGGGGCCCAGGCCAAGAACTGGTTATTTCTTTTCCGATGTCTCCGCGAGAACCAAAAGCAAACGCTTAGCAATTTCCGGAGTTTACATCGCATTTTCGCATCCTCAAACATAATGCATGTGCCATTTTTGGCACATTTTGGGTCAAATTATTCGATATGTACCAAATCCCATCTGAAACCCAGAACGGGAAGGGTTGTCTTTTTCAAAAATGTTGTGTGTCTTGGCTTAGGGTGTTTGAACCCGAGTTGAAAAATTTGGCCTGAAAAAAAGTGAAGTATGACTATATGAGTAACTTTTTTGCCCGATTTTTGTCTGTTTGGGGCATGTTGAGGCCATTTTTTCGTGGTGCGCAGCCAAGGGTGACACACACATTGTTTGCGGTACGTCACCACGAAGCTGTCGACTTAAGGCCAATCAAAAAATAATCGTGTCACTGTTGGCTGCACACCGGCTTAGAGACATGCCAAAACATGTAACCTGATCTGGCCCTAGCTTAACCCCCCCCCCCCCCCCCCCCCCCCCCCCCCCCCCCCCCCCCCGCCGCCCAGGCCAAGAACTGGTTATTTCAATTATGATGTCTCCGCGAAGACCAAAAGCGAACGCAAAGAAATTCCTGGAGTTTGCATCGTATTTTCGCATCCTGCCGTGGTCTGTGGCGAAAGCTTCCCGGAAGTCCCGAGGGTACACGATCGTACGTAAGTGACTGCCGCGAGCTCAACAGAGCACAGATCGAGCCAGGGAATCGATAAATCGCCATCGAATCGTGCCATCCATCATAATGCCTGAAGTTGAATTGTCAGAAACTGCGTGATCTTGCCTTTCGTTCCGACTGCTGCGGGTCGGTATGCCAACCTGTAAGGGCTGGGAATGGCCTTGTACTTGTGTAGGTCAAATGGGTGACCTCCTCAACTTCTTCACCAAATCCATCTGGGTAGAATATGCTGGGAGGCGTGAAAACTATCATCTGCGACTTGGATTGAGTTTTCCACTTGTCTGAGACTCTTGTAACACAAAATATGTGCCATTTTTGGCACATTTTCGGTCAAATTATACGATCTGTGCCAAATTCTATCTGAAGCCCAGAACGGGAAGGTTTGTCTTTTTCAAAAATGTTTTGCATCTTGGCTAAGGTGTTTCTGAAATCGAGTTAGAAATATTGGCTCAAAAAAAGGGAAAAAATTGATACTTTTTGCCCGATTTTCGTCTATTTGGGGCCTGTTGAGGCCACTATTTGGAGGTGTTTGGTCAACCGTGACACAATTTGTTTTTGCGGCACTTCACCACGAAGCTGTCGACTAAAGGTCTATACAAAAATGATTTTCACGGTTGACCGAACACCGGCTTAGAGACATGCCAAAACGTGTAACCAGATCTGGCCTTAGCTTAACCCCCCCGGGGTGGGGGGGGGTGGGGTGGGGGGTGGGGGGGAGGGCGCAGTATATAGTAGGCGCAGTGCCAGCGCTGGCAGGAGCAATGCCAGCGCGACAGAGCGCGCACATCGCACAGCGGCATATATTCCCTCCCTTCGTCTCCCCCGCAAATATTGCTGTGGTACACTCTTCGCCTCCCTTCTCCCCATTTTTTTCTCCTCTCGGTATCCATCCTACTGACACCACCCTCCTCCTCACCCCCCTCCCTCTGCATGCCGTCCGGCACGCACACACCATCGTATGTACCAGACGACGCATGGGAATTTGCACCCACTCTTCCCATACTCCTCCCACCGCCACCGGGGCGGGGGTGGGGTGGGGTGAGGATTTTCCAGAGATAGGGCTACTGACGGGATAGGATACCCTCGAACTGCAGAGAGTGGGTACGCGCATGTGAACGCACTCGTTATTGTCCCCCCCCCCCCCCCCCCCCCCCATCCCCTCTCCTCCGCCCCCACACTCCTACTCACCAACACTGACCCACATCTCTCCCAGCGGAATGCAAAACCGATTCGGATTCCTTGGGTCAAGTCATGCAACCAAGTGAAGGGTGTGTTTCCAGTGGGGCAGGGGCTGGTTTCTCGCGGACGTCAAATTGGCGATGATCTGTAAGCCTAAATCCTCATCGAGAAAATCCTGGAGAGAATTAGTGCTCGCCGCTGCACGCTTGCACCAAGGATTCGCGCACGGAAATTGTTTCCAGTGGGGTCTGTCAAATGATCATTGAAATGGCTGTTGAAATGGCTGTTGTATTGTTTGGATGCATTCGGTGAAAACGCCAGCGTGGACTTCAGCGGGACATGGCAAAATGTCAGCGGAACCCCACCCACTGGAAACACTTCGTGCCAGCGTGGACTTCATCGGAACTGTCAACGGTGACCGAAAACCCCACTGGAAACACACCCCAAGTCGCTCGATAGGCCTAGATGTCAGGGGCTAGGTTCGAGCGAAAGGGCTTCTTTCTACTCTTCGAACGAGTATATTTCTAGCTACAAACTTCTTGCTGCCCCCCAAGTCCCTCCTATAGCTCATGCCCCTTCACCCATCCGAGGAGGGCAACTGAAACGACTCGTCTAGCATAGCTTTCGGCCTTTAGAGTACCCGAAACAAGGTTTCAGCATGAGCATACCGGTCACATACATTGTCTTGGCTGTCCTTTTGAGCATCCTAGCACAGTTTGGTCTGCTGTACTCCCAACTCAATTCTCAGGTGCCTACTGGGAGGGATGCGGAAGCCCCTCCTGCAATTGCATGTAAGCTGGGTTCCTCGTGCTGGAAACTTTGCCCTGACCTGCAGGTTGGACTACCACCAGGCTAACACCGAAAAATTCCACTGCCACTCAACCTATGCGTACACCATCCCAACCTATGCCAACACCAACCCAACCTATGCCGACAGCAACCCAACCTATGGGTACAGCAACCCAACCTATGCCAACACCAACCCAACCTATGCCAACACCAACCCGACCTATGCATAGGGCAACCCAACCTATGCCGACCAAAGTATCACCCAATTCAACCTAAGGGTACAGCAACTCAACCTATGCCAACAGCAACCCAACCTTTGCGCACCAGCCCAACTGATGCATAACACAAACCAACCTATGCCAATGTGTAGGCCCAATCGGCGTAAATGCAGAGGCCATCTCTCGCTTTAGGACCTTCTTACAGTTCCCCACGGTGTCCAGTTCAACTACAGTGGACCACATATCCGAGGGCAGTGCCGAGGCCTTTCAGAATGCCGAAGCCTTTCTAGAGAAAAGTTACCCTTTGGTGTGGTCTCGCCTGGAAGTAGAAAAGGTACAGACCCGGGATTGTACACTAACCATGCATTAGAAAAGGTACAGACTCGGAATTGTACATTAACCATGCATTAGAAAAGGTATGGACTCGGAATTTTACATTAAACATGCATTAGAAAAGTTACAAACTCGGAATTATACACTAACCATGTATTATAATAGGTACAGACTCGGAATTGTACCTCTACCATGCATAAGAAAAGGTACAGACTTTGAATTGTACATTAACCATGTATTACAAAAGGTACAGACTCAGAATTGTACGTTAACTATGCATTAGAAAAGGTACAGACTCAAATCGTAGATTAACCATGCATTAGAAAAGGTACAGACTCGGAATTGTACATGTCACCATGTATTAGAAAAGGCACAGAATCAAGAATGTATACCCTCTGGTGTGGTGTTGCATGGAAGTAGAAAAGGCATAGACTCAAGAATGTATACCCTCTGGTGTGGTGTTGCATGGAAGTAGAAAAGGCACAGAATCAAGAATGTATACCCTCTGGTGTGGTGTTGCATGGAAGTAGAAAAGGCACAGACTCAAGAATGTATACCCTCTGGTGTGGTGTTGCATGGAAGTAGAAAAGGCACAGACTCAAGAATGTATACCCTCTGGTGTGGTGTTGCATGGAAGTAGAAAAGGCACAGACTCAAGAATGTATACCCTCTGGTGTGGTGTTGCATGGAAGTAGAAAAGGCACAGACTCAAGAATGTATACCCTCTGGTGTGGTGTTGCATGGAAGTAGAAAAGGCACAGAATCAAGAATGTATACCCCCTGGTGTGGTGTTGCTTGGAAGTAGAAAAGGCACAGACTCAAGAATGTATACCCTCTGGTGTGGTGTTGCATGGAAGTAGAAAAGGCACCGACTCAAGAATGTATACCCTCTGGTGTGGTGTTGCATGGAAGTAGAAAAGGCACAGACTCAAGAATGTATACCCTCTGGTGTGGTGTTGCATGGAAGTAGAAAAGGCACAGACTCAAGAATGTATACCCTCTGGTGTGGTGTTGCATGGAAGTAGAAAAGGCACAGACTCAAGAATGTATACCCTCTGGTGTGGTTTTGCATGGAAGTAGAAAAGGCACAGACTCAAGAATGTATACCCTCTGGTGTGGTGTTGCATGGAACTAGAAAAGGCACAGACTCAAGAATGTATACCCTCTGGTGTGGTGTTGCATGGGAGTAGAAAAGGAACAGCCCTGGTAATTTGTACAAAATAATGATTCTATGCACCGTACTCTTTTTTTGTCCTCCCAGGTCGGTACAGGAGGCCACACCTTTTTGCTCAAGTGGCAAGGGAGTGATGATGATGAGCTGCCCATCCTTTTCATAAGTCACTACGATGTGGTGCCTGCTATCGTAACATCGGCCAATGCAGTAGGGGGAGAGTGGCTGCACCCACCCTTCAGTGGAGCTTGGAGTGATGATGGGTGAGTGGGATCTGCAGCACCGTAATGACTAGGCCAATGTTCCCGTGTGCTTTTTTGTTCAGAAAATTATCCACGATTAGAAAACGAGTTATTTAATTTTGATTAAACATCCCCCTCTATCAACTCCAGGGGGGGGTACCCTCTCAGGTAATAATAATACAGAAAAATCTTAACTTCCAAGATATGTCACACTTCTAAGGATGTGAGGTTAAGGGAACCGGCTCGTAAGTATGCGATGGACGGGCTTACGTCACACCTAGAGTCCTGTTACCATGCCGGTCGACGACCCTCAGGGTGGGCCAATGTGACCTCGATGGGTTTCGAACCAGCAACCTGATAAGACCCCACACCTGCTTTGGTTCGACCCTGGATCGATCTACGATAGAGCCATCCCGTTCCGAACGGGGTTGCCCTCTAATGTAAACTCACTAAGACGAGCTTCCACATCCATGCGGCGGTCCACAGAAAGAGAGCTTTGCGAATCTATGTTCTCTCTGCCTGGCACACTTTTGTAGCTGTCAAAAATTCAAAATAATTCAAAATAAAATAAAAATGAAAGTACACAAATAGTTACTGCCAGGCTGACCCAGGCCAGGTTTTTAATAAGACGTCACAGGGATATTGTTTTCCGCTATATATAGCGATCGCTAGTTTTGACCCCGTTTTGGAGAACTTATCGCTATAAAAAGTAAAAACAAAAAAGTTTTTTTTTTGCCCCAAATGGCCCCCAAAAGCTACAAAAAGCTACAAAAAACACTAAAACGCTGTCCCTGGAGGAGGCCTAGAACTATTAAGCTAGAAAAACCCCACTTTCAGATTTGAAAAAAAAAACTGAGACATCATATAATGCAGGTATAATGTATAATGTATTTGTTTTGCGAATCTATGTTTTTAGCTGGGCAAGTCTCTGTTTGCTACTTTTCGTGCATCCATATGCACATGTGTGGGGACCGACATATCATATGATGTCGACTAAAGGCAAGCATGATATCATATAATATCATACAAACTGAATCATATGATTTGTATATAAATGTTAACTTTAACCTAGTCAGACGACTGATATCATATTGCCGTCCCCTATAGATGAGCCCTTGTTGGCCCCAGTGCAAGCAAACAGGCTGGCCCCCTCAATCTCACGCCTTGTAGTAAGGCGTACTATTTATTTATTATTTATTTATGCACATGTGCCCTTGTTGGTACTCTGGATGCTAAGTACGCAGTAATTGCCCTACTTGGGACAGGCCATATATAAAATAAATAGATTGTACGCCTCATTACGAGGCGTGAGATTGAGGGGGCCAACCCGTTTGCTTTCTGTAGGGCCAACCACCAAGAGGCAGGCCAGAGGCAGGTCATGTGCACGTGTGCTCTTCAGTGATTTTTCTTTTCAAATCTGAAAGTGGGTTTTTCCTAGCTTAATGGTTCTGTGCCTCCTCCAGGGACAGCGTTTTAGTGCTTTCTTCGGCTTTGTATAGCTTATCGTAGCTTTTTAAGGCCATTTAGGGCAGAAAACAACTTTTTGTTTACTTTTCTATAGCGATAATTTTTGCTAAAAACGGGGTCAAAAATAGCGATCGCTATATATAACGGGGATACAAATCCCTGGTGCTCTTGTTGGTACTCTGGATGTGATGTACTCAGTAACATGAGAATCGAATCATTGGTGTACCTCTGCTTGCACCTTATAGCAATTCAGCGGATGATTTGGGTTCAAGGTTTCTGAAGAACCCGGACGTCGTACATGAAATCGAGAATTTGGCCTGAGATTCTGAGAACCAAGTCCGAAGTACAAAGTGCGCTTCCCAAATCATTCCCTGAATTGCTATAATCCCCAACCTGATCCCTGACCTGACCCTAAACCCTGATCCCTAACCCAAGAAGCCAATCCTTGGTGTTGTCTTTGCTTGCCCCTTAATCCCCAACCCGATCCCTGACCTGACCCTAAACCCTGATCCCTAACCCGAGAAGCCAATCCTTGGTGATGCTTCTGCTTGCCCCTTAATCCCAAACCTGATCCCTGACCTGACCCTCAACCCTGATCCCTAACCCAAGAAGCCAATCCTTGGTGTTGCTTTTGCTTGCACCTTTATCCCCAACCTGATACCTGACCTGACCCTAAACCCCGATCCCTAACCCGAGAATCCAATCCTTTGTGATGCTTCTGCTTGCACCTCAATCCCCAACCCGATCCCTGACCTGACCCTAAACCCTGATCCCTAACCCAAGAAGCCAATCCTTGGTGTTGCTTTTGCTTGCACCTTAATCCCCAACCCGATCCCTGACCTGACCCTAAAACCTGATTCCTAACCCGAGAATCCAATCCTTTGTGATGCTTCTGCTTGCACCTTAATCCCCAACCTGATCCCTGACCTGACCCTAAACACTGATCCCTAACCTGAGAATCCAATCCTTTGTGATGCTTCTGCTTGCACCTTAATCCCCAACCTGATCCCTGACCTGACCCTAAACACTGATCCCTAACCCGAGAATCTAATCCTTTGTGTTGCTTCTGCTCACACCTTTATCCACAACCTTATCCCTGACATAATGCTAGTGAAACAACTCTAAGTCCTGACATGAAAACTCAATCCTGTCCCGCAGGTACATCTACGGCCGCGGCACGCTGGATGTGAAGTATTCAGTCATTGCCCTCCTTGAGGCAGTTACCGTCTTGCTGAAAGAAGGCTTCACTCCAGAGCGATCACTGTACTTCACGTTTGGCCATGACGAGGAGGTACGGTAGGGTTTGGGAATTCATTACTAGACTAGTTATTTCAGCATGATAAGGTCTGGCAAGGGGTGTTTGGGGGTGAGGGTTTAGGGTCTTTGGATTTGTATTGGGTTTAGGGTCTATGAATTTAACTAAGCTGACGAGGATATCTTTTATTTTTTGCTTCAAGCACCAGCTTCTAGGCAGCTCCCCTGGCTTGCTACACAGCCAACCCAAAGCAGATTCTAGGCAGTTCCCCTGGCTTGCCACACAGCCAACCCAAAGCAGCTTCTAGGCAGCTCCAAGGATTTGTTTTCCGTTATATATTACAATCCTAGTATTAGACCCCGTTTTAGCCAAAATTATCGTAATAAGAGACCTGAAAAAATAATTGACCGACATTAACTAAAATCAACAAAAATTTACTGAAATTGCCTAAAATCGTAATAAGGGTGCTGTCCTGGGAGGAGGCAAATACGAAAACGTAATAAGATTTGCTCTTCCAGATTTGAAAAAAAAACTAGGTAGCTCCCCTGGCTTGCCACACAGCCAACCCAAAGGTGCTTCTAGGCAGCTCCCCTGCCTTGCTACACAGCCAAACCTAAAGCAACACAGTACATTTGAAAGCTGTCAGGATCAGCTTTCCTGCCAGTGATTGTTTTTCAATTCTGAAAGAGGGGTTTTCCTAGCTTTATAGTTTAAGGCCTCCACCAGGGACTTAATAGCATATAATAGCATTTTTATATAATAGCATATAATAGCATTTTTTTGTTTATATATAATAGCATATAATAGCATTTATATATATTTTTTTTTTTAATATAATAGCATATTTTTTAATATAATAGCATTTTTATATCTATATTTTTATATAATAGCCTTTTTATATATATACTATAATAATAGCATATAATAGCATTTATGTAGCTTTTTATGGCCATTTATCTCGAAGATAAATAGTGGGAGGGGGGTTGGGGGGGGGGGGGACTTTTTGTTTACCTTTTTTTAGCAATAACTTCGCCAAAACGGGGTCAAAACTAGCGATCGCTATATAAAGCGGAAACAAATCCCTGTTTCCTGCACTGATAAAATCTTGGAGCTTCGCCCAGTGGCTGGCTCAGGAAGCTGCCTAGAAGCTGCTGCTTGGAGTCAAAACGACAAGTCATGGGCGCGTCGCAAGCGACGCGAAAAATTGGCATATAGTGTTGGCTATCGGAGCAACAGGTGGAAACGGAATTTAGTCCGGTGTTATTGGGGCGATCGGAATCTAAGCGTTCGCAATGTTGGTAGGTTCGAAGCACAGCGGGTCCCTCTTTCTGCACGATTGAATCCCACAGGGTGAAGTGAAGGGTACGAGGTAGGGAGAAGAAGATTGTGTGTGCGTGTTGGTGGTTGGGGGAAGGGAGGGTGGTGGGGGGTAAGGTGAGAGAAAGAGAGTGCGTGTGGATGGGGTGTGGTGAGGGGTAGGAAGAGGTCAGGATGGGGGGGAGGGGGGGATGGTATGTGTGTATGACAGGGTGGGAGGCCACACCTGCAGCAGCAGAAGGGGAATAGGTAGGGAGAACAGGTGTGTGTATGTGGGGGTGGGGGTGGGGTGGGAGGGGTGGGGGGGGGGGTGGGGGGGGGGGGGGGGGTGAGGGGCATACAAGGGCGTTACCCGTTATGTAACCCAGACCAGACTAGGACCCATGACCTGGGTGGGGGGGTGGGGGTGGCCACCGGCCACATGGGCTACCGTACTAGTACATTCATACATACATACATACATACACACACACATACATACATACATACATACATACATACATACATACATACATACATACATACACACACATACATACACACATGCACACACACATACATGCATACGTACATTTCAGCCTCTCTAGCTCTAGTCTTTTTGGGTACGGGTTTTAGACTCTCAAACCCAGGCTCTAGCAGGCAAAGCTCGCTTTGGTCTTCCGGTGTGTAGTCAATTTGTGACTTGCTATGAGTGCGTCCGTCTACACTCCTGCGTATGTGCGTGGGGTTGAGGTTGGGTTGGGTTGAGGTTGGGTTGAGGTTGTATTGAGGTAAGGTTGAGGTTGGGTTGAGGTTGGATTGAGGTAAGGTTGAGGTTGGGTTGAGGTTGGATTGAGGTAAGGTTGAGGTTGGGTTGAGGTAAGGTTGAGGTTGGGATGATGCAAGGTAAAGTTAGGTTAGGTTGGGTTGCGATTTCTTGTTTTTTGTTTTTTGTTTTGGGTTTGTTTTGGATGAGGTCAGGTTAAGGATGGGTTGGGTAAATGTTGTTTTGAGGTTGGAATGAGGTTGAGTTGTGTAGGGTTAAGGGTGTGTTGTGTTGTGTTAGGTTAGGTTCGTTTTGGTTAGGTTCGGTTGGGTTGCTTTTTGTGTGTGTTTGTGTGTGTGTGTTGGGGGGGGGGGGGCAGGGGGGGGGGGGGGGGGGGGGGGGGGTTCTAGCTCTGTGTTTTTGGGCCTCCTCCAGGGACAGAGTTTTAGTGCTTTATAGCCTCTTAAAGCTTTTTTAGGACCATTAAGGGGGGAGAACAAACAACCTTTTTTTGTACATTTTTATAGCGATAATTTCGCAAAAACGGGGTCAAAACTAGCGATCGCTATTTAAGCGGATATAAAAAGCCCTGGATGCTCTGTGGTGTAGAGTTATGAGTTCAGTATACCCGAAATAACAACAAACACAGAACGAAGTGATGTTTTTTCATTGAGGTATTTTTCATTCAGAGATTGAGGGATTGAGGGATCATTGAGGGATTAAGGGATTTTTCATTGAGGGATTGAGGGAGTTTTTCATTGAGCCTACAATTTGTGTTTTTTTGCAGGGCTTTATTTCCGCTATCTATAACGATCGCTAGTTTTGACCCCGTTTATGCGGAAATATTGCCGTACAGCAGTTTTTTTGTTGTTGCCCTGTATGGCCCTAAAAGGGTATAAAAGGCTATAAAAGCTTTAAACAGCTATACAAAGCACTGATAGGCTGTCACTGGAGGAGGCCTGCAACCTAATATGAGTTCAGAGTAATGGTAACGCCTGGTGGGGTGTGGTATTAAGGGAGCCCCGTCTTACGACGGTAGGGAACGGGCTGCTAGTTTACCTGGACACAGCTACCATGGCGGTTGACTGTGACCGCAAACACTAAAGCGCACCCGTAGGGATTCGAACCCGGCACCTTTTTTTTCGTTCAAGGAGCTTAACCATTGAGCCATTTGTCGATACGGGGATTGAAAATATGAACTCAATATTAGTAGAGAAATGTGTGTTTTGTTGTCCCAATCATAATTTGACCATACTGATACGGCAATGACTTTGTTGCCAGTATATAGGGACCGGCTCATTATGTGATGCTGACCAAAGGCGAGTATGATATCATATGATATCATACAAATTGCATCATATGATATTAAAAATAAATGGTAGCTTTAGCCTAGTCAGACTGCCGTCATCATATGGTATCATATGATGACATAATATTATGTGATATCATATTTCCGTTCCCTACATATATATGCAATGGGCGACTATCAGACTGCTGGTGCCAGCGTGATTGGTTGAGGGTCGGCGCCTCCCGCCGACCTGAGAGCGCCTACTCCGCCATTCTTAGTAGGGAAGGCTCCGCCACATCGCATATAATCCTTCCAGTCTAGGACTAGCGCAGGGAGCAGGTTACTATATTTTGTCAAATTGGTCAGTGCTTAAAGCGCACTAACGTCAAATTGGTTAGCGCTGTGTAGTGCAAAAAGCGCAACAACTGCGCGCTGCGCCCACAGGGGGTGAAAAAACTGCGCAAAGCGCGCACAATCCTTATTACACAAAAATGACTTTGTGGCCAATGTATGACGATAATGATACCTGATCATTCTTGCTCTTCCCATCCATGGCGTTGTACGACCTTATTGCCATCCTCCAGACCGCGTTCAACTCACGAGCCTGAGCCCCCATGCCCCTGGTCATGTTCTTCTTCCCGATTGATGATTCCACAATGAGCGTGAAACTGTCTAACGCCAAGCAAAACACGGTATTCACTACCCACCCTACTTACTGCACTACGCCAAACAGTACACTACATTCTTTGATCATTATGCTGTACAAGTTGCGATCCAGAAGGCGCAGCAAGTGTGCATGTATGTATGTTGGATGCGTGGGGCATTCTCTTTGAGGCTGTTGTCTGTTGGTGAACCGGTACCCAACGCCTGCAGACAACACAACCAGGCCTCATTGATACAAGCACCTTGGGCGCATACCTGCTTTGTGCACTCTGTTGCACTGCCTGATCTTGTGTGCCTGTCGTTTTACTGACAGAATGATTCACCCACCATCCTTTGCACTGTTCCAAATATACCACTCAATTCTGCATCTGCCATATTATGTAGGTTGGGGGCGGGAAGGGTGCAAGCAAGTGTACATGCGTCACCCACCATCCATTGAACTAGGCCAAGTAGATCACCACATTCTGCATCCGCCATAATATTTAGGTTGGGGGCAAAGAGGGTGCAAGGTAGTGTGCATGCGTCACCCACCATCCTTTGCACCGCCCCAAAAAGACCATTCCATTTTTCATCCACCATTATATTTAGGTTGAAGGCGGAAAGGCTGCGAGGTATTGTGCATTCGTCACCCACCATCATTTACACCGCGCCAAATAGACCATTTCATTCATCATCCACCATTATATGTAGGTTAGAGGCAAAGAGGGGGGGGGATGGGGGGGGAATTCAAAAAATGAAAAAAATACAAAATATTGGTTGGAGGCAAAGAGGGTGCAAAAATATTCAAAATGTTCCAATGTAGGTTAAAGGAAAACTGGGTGCAAAAATATTCAAAATATTTAAAATATAGGTTGGCTGTGAAAAGGGTGCAAAAATATTCAAAATATTCAAAACATAGGTTGGAGGCGTAGAGGGTGCAAAATGTTTAAAGTATTCCCAATATATCCAATGTAGGTTGGAGGCAGAGAGGGTGCAAAATTATTCAAAGTATTCCCAATAAATATCCAGTGTAGGCTGGAGGCGAAATGGGTGCAAAACAATGTGCCGCATTGCATATGTAGGTTGGATGCGAAATGGGTGCAAAGAAATGTGCTGCATTGCATTTGTAGGTTGTATCAAAATGGGTGCAAAGAAATGTGCAAAATATTCAAAACATTCAAAATGTAGGTCGGAGGCAAAATGGGTGCAAAAACATAAATAAAAAAACAGGTTGGCGGCGAAATGGGTGCAAAATATTCAAAAAATCAAAAAATCAAAAAAATCAAAATGCAGGTTGGAGGCGAAATGGGTGCATAATAATGTGCCGCATTGCATAGGTAGGTTGGAGGTGGAATGGGTGCAAGAAATGTGCCGCATTGCACATGAAGGTTGGAGGCGAAATGGGTGCAAAGAAATGTGCAAAATATTCAAAACATTCAAAATGTAGGTCGGAGGCAAAATGGGTGCAAAATACTCAAAATATTCGATAAAGTCAGAAAAATCAAAATGTAGGTTGGAGGCAAAATGGGTGCAAAGAAATTTGCCGCATTGCATATGAAGGTTAAGAGCAAATGGGTGCAAAGAAATGTGCCGCATTGCATTTGTATAGGGGTCGGCTATGATATATAATATTAGTAAATAAATAATATAAACTAATATTGTATAATATTACTCGGACTAGCCGTCTCACCGGAATTTCAGTTTATTTGAAAAACTCGTATTATTATTGTGACACCATAATAATATTAGTTAATATTAGTTTTTCAAACACTAATTTTAGCTGCTGTTCCCTACTATGCAGGTTGGAGGCGAAATGGGTGCAAAGAAATGTGCCGCATTGCTTCTGAGCCGAGATATTCTCTTTGCTACCATCGTGGATGAGGGAGGGAGCATCCTCGTGGACGGGGTGCGCCCTTTAGTCAAAAACCACCCCATCGCAGTGGTCTCGACCTCAGAGAAGGTGTGTGTGTATGTAGTGTATAGTGTGTGTGTTCCAGGGGTGGATGAGGGAGGAGCATCCTCATAGAAAGGGTGCGCCCATTAGTCAAAAACCACCCCATCGCAGTGGTCTCGACCTCAGAGAAGGTGTGTGTGTATGTAGTGTATAGTGTGTGTGTTCCAGGGGTGGATGAGGGAGGAGCATCCTCATAGAAAGGGTGCGCCCAATAGTCAAAGACTATCTCATCGCAGTGGTGTCAACCTCAGAGAAGGTGTGTGTGTATGTTGTGTATAGTGTGCGCATGTAGTGCATAGTGTTCCAGTGATGGATGAGGGGGGAGCATCCTCGTGGACGGGGTGCGACCATTAGTCAAAGACCACCCAAGCGCAGTGGTGTCGACCTCAGAGAAGGTGTGTGTGTGTATGTTGTGAATAGTGTGTGTGTATGTAGTGTATATTGTGTGTGTTCCATTGGAGGATGAGGGAGGGAGCATCCTTGTGGACGGGGTGCGACCATTAGTCAAAAACCACCCCATCGCAGTGGTCTCGACCTCAGAGAAGGTGTGTGTGTATGTTGTGTATAGTGTGCGTGTATGTAGTGTTAGTGTGTGTGTTCCATTGGAGGATGAGGGAGGGAGCATCCTCGTGGACGGGGTGCGACCATTAGTCAAAGACCACCCCATCGCAGTGGTATCGACCTCAGAGAAGGTGTGTGTGTATGTAGTGTATAGTGTGTGTGTTCCAGGGGTGGATGAGGGAGGAGCATCCTCATAGAAAGGGTGCGCCCAATAGTCAAAGACTATCTCATCGCAGTGGTGTCAACCTCAGAGAAGGTGTGTGTGTATGTTGTGTATAGTGTGCGCATGTAGTGCATAGTGTTCCAGTGATGGATGAGGGGGGAGCATCCTCGTGGACGGGGTGCGACCATTAGTCAAAGACCACCCAAGCGCAGTGGTGTCGACCTCAGAGAAGGTGTGTGTGTGTATGTTGTGTATAGTGTGTGTTTATGTAGTGTATAGTGTGTGTGTATGTAGTGTATAGTGTGTGTGTGTTCCATTGGAGGATGAGGGAGGGAGCATCCTCGTGGACGGGGTGCGACCATTAGTCAAAGACCACCCAAGCGCAGTGGTGTCGACCTAAGAGAAGGTGTGTGTGTATGTAGTGTATAGTGTGTGTGTAGTGTATAGTGTTTGTGTATGTAGTGTATATCCCATCCAACCCCACACCACACCACCCTGTCCCAACCCACCCCAAACCCACCACTCTTCGCCTCCACCCTCCCCCCACCCCCCACCTATCCACCACCCATCCCACCCATCCCAACCCAACCCAACCCGTCCCCCCCGGATGGATCCGTCTTAGCACTTCTGCCATTTTCAGGTTTCATTGTCATTTTTCACCTCCCACTAATCCACCCACATGCCCCTTCACCTACCCCCCCACCCCCCATCCAACCCCACCCCAACCCACCCCAACCCCACCACCCTTCGCCTCCACCCGCCCCCACCCATTCACCCATCCATCCCTCATCCCACCCCACCCCATCCAGGTGCCCACAATAATGGAGCTGTCTTTCCGCGCCCTGGGAGGACATGCATCTTGGCCACCCACGGATGGATCTGACTTTGCACTTCTGCCATTTCAATTTTTACATCGATACTATTATACATATATATTATATTCACCCCCCAACCCCACCTCACCCCACCCAGGTTCCCACAATAATGGAGGTGTCTTTCAGTGCCCTGGGAGGACATGCATCTTGGCCACCCACAGATGGTTCTGACTTTGCACTTCTGCCATTTCCATTTTTACATCAATACAATTATACATATATATTATATTCACCCCCCAACCTTACCCCACCCCACCCAGGTGCCCACAATAATGGAGCTGTCTTTCAGTGCCCTGGGAGGACATGCATCTTGGCCACCCACAGATGGATCTGACTTGCCTTCTCAGATGGCGAGCTTCATTGCTCGTCTCAAGTATGTCTAAACACCAGTCAATAAATAAATATATAATTTATCAATAATGTAAATATATCCAAAATATATCAATCATTATTTTCAAGCACATCTCGACTGCAATCAATTTATAATTTTAAAAAAGGAATCATTATTATAAAGCACGTCTAAACAGCAGTCAATGCATAAAGTAAATAAATGAATCATACTTCTCAAGTATGTCTAAATAGCAATCAATAAATAATATAAATAAATGAATCATTATTCTCAAGTACGTCTAAACGGCAAAAAATAAAGGATGTAAATAAATGAACCATTATTCTCAAGTACCGTATGTCTAAATAGCAATCAATAAATAAAATAAATGAATGGATCATTATTTTCAAGTATGTCTAAACAGCAATCAATCAATAATATAAATGAATGGATCATTATTCTCAAGTACGTCTAAACAGCAATCAATGCATAATGTAAATGAATGGATCATTATTCTCAAGTATGTCTAAACAGCAATCAATGCATAATGTAAATAAATTAATCATTATTCTCAAGTGCGTCTAAATAGCAATCAATAAATAATATAAATAAATGAATCATTATTCTCAAGTACGTCTAAACGGCAATAAATAAATTATGTAAATAAATGAATCATTCTTCTCAAGTACGTCTAAATAGCAATAAACAAATTATGTGAATAGATGAATTATTATTCTCAAGTACGTCTACACAGCAATCAACCAATAAAATAAATAAATTAATCATTATTCTCAAGTACTTTCCTATTTACTCATGAAAACCGTTTTGGAACTATTTCTTATTGTATGTGTCGGTCTCATCACATCTAATACCATCAAATCGTGTCACAGCTCACCACATCACATCACATCACAGCTCATCACATCGCATCACATCACACATCACATCACATATTCACACTGCATCACATCGCATCACATCACATATTCACACTGCATCACATCGCATCACATCACATATTCACACTGCATCACTGTCCCTAACCTGTAACATGTGACCTCCTGTGCGCACCAAACCTACGTGCCCCAATCAACCATGTACTAATGTATGTATGTATGTATGTATGTATGTATGTATGTATGTATGTACGTATGTGTGTGTGTGTACATGAGTATGTGCATGCATGTGTTTAACATGCATTCCGATGCATAGCCTGAAGTCATGGAACGCCAACTCCTGTGAGGATGTTTGTAAGTGTGTAAGTTAGTGTGTGTTTGGAAGTGTGTGTGTGTGTGTTTGAGTGTGTATGTGTGTAAGTGTGTGTGTATGTATGTGTGTATGTATGTATGTATGTATGTATGTATGTATGTATGTATGTATTTATGTATGTATGTTGCAGTCCAGGGGTAGGCTAAAGGGACTTGCCCCACTGTATAGGAAGGGCTTCAAAAGAAAAAGCACTGATGAACTGAACCCCACTGTACTCCATGGGAAACGATGATGTGATTTAGACTGCCACTCAACTAGAGACCTAACAACAAGTCGTATGCAGCGTCGCAGGCGACGCGAAAAATTGGCGGAGTGTGTTGGCAACGGAACGAAAGGTGGTAACGATGGAGCTGACCGCACCCAGTTAGTTATGAGACAGTTGGCTGGCGTGTCAGGCTTCAATTTTTTGGTCGGACAAATGGATAAATGGGTAACACTGGGGGCTCCCGCCCCCCAGAAGGTGGGGCTCAACCAAAAAGGTGCCCTATGCATGCCCGCCGTCCTTCTGGGTGTGGGGTGGGGGGGGGCTCCCAGAAGGGGGGGCTCAGCCAAAAAGATGCCCTATGCATGCCCGCCGCTAACCTGTAACCTCTAGCTTTACTAGGTGTGTGTGTGTGAGTGGGTGGGTGGGGTGGGGTGGGGGTGGGGTGGGGGGGGGGGGCATCTACTCCTTCATGTTTTGGCCCCACATCATAATGCATATGCTTTCGGAGGATCAGAGCGCAAGTAGTAGAAGAAACAACTATGGACTCGACAAAGTGACACCTTAAAGCAATTCAGGGGATGAACTGGACAAACCGTTTCCGCGAGAATTCGTACTTTGTTCTTCGTCGAGAATTTTGGCCTGGAAATCCGAGAATTCTCGACAATGTGGCCTGGAATTCTCGAGAATTCTCGACGAAGTACGAACCGTATGTCCAGTTCATCCCCTGAATTGCTTTAATCCCTGAAGTATAAGCTCTGGAATCTAAACCCTGAACTCCGGCCTTCTGTGCGCAGGTCTCCCCCTCCTGCACTAAACACTGTAATCTATCATCCATACCCTAACAAATGTAACATATACACAAATATCCCTAACCTTTAACCTATGACATCCTGCACGCAGCTCTCCCACTCCTGCACTATCAACAGTAATCTTCCCTCCATACCCTAAGACATGTAACATATACACAACTATTCCTAACCTTTAACCTGCGACCTATGTCATCCTGCACGCAGGTCTCCCACTCCTGCACTATCAACAGTAATCTTCCCTCCATACCCTAAGACATGTAACATATACACAACTATTCCTAACCTGCGACCTATGACCTCCTGTGCCCAAGTCTCCCCTCCAGCACTATAAACTGTAATCTATCATCAATACACGAAAACATGAAACATATGCACAACTATCACTTGCCTGTAACATGTGACCTCCTGTACCAGGTCTCCCCCTCATGTACTATAAACTGTTATCTACCATCCATACCCTAGGACATGTAACATATACACAATTATCCCTAACCTATAACACATGCCCTTCTGTGCTCAAGTCTCACCCTCCTGCACCAGACCTACGTGCCCCAGTCACCCATTTCCTCAAAGGTCTGGTCCCCTACACCAACAGCTTTCTCCGCGTAGTTATGTGGCATTGCCATGCATGGTACGTCCTCATTACAATAATGTTATTTCTTCCAGACACTCATCTACTCAAAGGTCTGGCCCCCTCCACCAACAGCTTTCTGCTCGTAGTTGTGTGGTATTGCCATGCATGGTACGTCCTCATTACAATTTGTGTATTTCTTCCAGACACCCATTTCCTCAAAGGTCTGGCCCCCTACACAAAAAGGTTTTTCAGCGTAGTTATGAGACATTGCCATGCATGGAACGTACAGTTCTCATTACAAAAATTATATTTCTTCCAGACACTCATCTACTCAAAGGTCTGGTCCCCTACACCAGCAGCTTTCTCCGCGTAGTTATGTGGCATTGCCATGCATGGTGCGTCCTCATTACAATAGTTATATTTCTTCCAGACACTCATCTACTCAAAGGTCTGGTCCCCTACACCAGCAGCTTTCTCCGCGTAGTTATGTGGCATTGCCATGCATGGTGCGTCCTCATTACAATAGTTATATTTCTTCCAGACACTCATCTACTCAAAGGTTGTGCCCCCTACACGAAAAGCTTTCTGCTCGTAGTTATGTGGCATTGCCATGCATGGTGCGTCCTCATTACAATTTGTGTATTTCTTCCAGACACCCATTTCCTCAAAGGTCTGGCCCCCTACAGGAAAAGGTTTTTCAGCGTAGTTATGAGGCATTGCCATGCATGGTGCGTCCTCATTACAATAATTATATTTCAATATAATACTAAACTCGTAGTTTAAATATATGCTTAATCGCAGGCCTTGGCGCCAACATCTGAATTTGAATCATATTAAATTAAATAATTGTAAATTGTAATAATATCACATTCTTAGTTTCAATAATATGTTTTGTCTCAGGCCTTTGAGCCAAATTCTGAATTAAATTATATTAAATTAAATAATTTTAAATTTTAAATTTTAATAATATCAAATTCTTAGTTATAATAATTCTGTATTATCACAGGTCTTGGCCGCAAATTCTGAAACAAGCACTTATTAGATCCTCACGTGGGACAGTCTCCATGGTTTACACCTCCGTGGCGGTCAACCTCCTATATATCATTATATGATTATTCAAATGTTTGCTGCACTGCAGGCCTTGACGGAAAATGTTTGCACCTGCACTGATTGGATCCTCGCGTGAGACAGTCTCCATGGTTAATGTTTTATTTATTTAGTTGTGACTGGTTGTGACTGCATTCAGTCCGAATGGCGTTGCCACTCCTTAAAAAGGTTAGGGTCCTGTCATAATAATATGTTTTAAATACCTCGCAGGCCTTGGTTGCAAATTCTGACAAAGGTATCGATTAGATCCTCGCGGGAGACGGCCTACATGGATTATGTTTTTGTTTGTATTTAGTTGTGACTGGTTGTGACTGGATTCAGTCCGAATGGCGTTGCCACTCCTTAAAAAGGTTAAGGTCCTGTCATAATAATATGTTTTAAATACCTCGCAGGCCTTGGTTGCAAATTCTGACAAAGGTATCGATTAGATCCTCGCGGGAGACGGCCTACATGGATTATGTTTTTGTTTGTATTTAGTTGTGACTGGTTGTGACTGGATTCAGTCCGAATGGCGTTGCCACTCCTTAAAAAGGTTAAGGTCCTGTCATAATAATATGTTTTAAATACCTCGCAGGCCTTGGTTGCAAATTCTGACAAAGGTATCGATTAGATCCTCGCGGGAGACGGCCTACATGGATTATGTTTTTGTTTGTATTTAGTTGTGACTGGTTGTGACTGGATTCAGTCCAAATGGCGTTGCCACTCCTTAAAAAGGTTAAGGTCCTGTCATAATAATATGTTTTAAATACCTCGCAGGCCTTGGTTGCAAATTCTGACAAAGGTATCGATTAGATCCTCGCGGGAGACGGCCTACATGGATTATGTTTTTGTTTGTATTTAGTTGTGACTGGTTGTGACTGGATTCAGTCCGAATGGCGTTGCCACTCCTTAAAAAGGTTAAGGTCCTGTCATAATAATATGTTTTAAATACCTCGCAGGCCTTGGTTGCAAATTCTGACACAGGTATCGATTAGATCCTCACGTGAGACGGCCTACATGGATTATGTTTTTGTTTGTATTTAGTTGTGACTGGTTGTGACTGGATTCAGTCCGAATGGCGTTGCCACTCCTTAAAAAGGTTAAGGTCCTGTCATAATAATATGTTTTAAATACCTCGCAGGCCTTGGAGGCAAATTCTGACACAGGCATTGATTAGATCCTCACGTGAGACAGCCTCCATGGTCCGCACCTCCGTGGCGGTGACTAGAATATCAGCTGGCGTGGCAGACAATGTGTTGCCCCAGCAGGGCACCATAACTTTGAACTTGAGGTCATTCTATGGTACGGGAAGGAATGGGTGGGCCTCTGTGCGTGCGTGTGTGTGTATTGGGGTGTGTGCGGGCGTGTATGTGTGTGTATTGGGGTGTGGGTGTGCATGCAGCAGGGCACCATAACACTCAACTTGAGGTCATTCTATGGTACGGGAAGGAATGGGTGGGCCTCTGTGCGTGCGTGTGTGTGTATTGGGGTGTGTGCGGGCGTGTATGTGTGTGTATTGGGGTGTGGGTGTGCATGCAGCAGGGCACCATAACACTCAACTTGAGGTCATTCTATGGTACGGGAAGGAATGGGTGGGCCTCTGTGCGTGCGTGTGTGTGTATTGGGGTGTGTGCGGGCGTGTATGTGTGTGTATTGGGGTGTGGGTGTGCATGCAGCAGGGCACCATAACACTCAACTTGAGGTCATTCTATGGTAAGGGATGGACTGTGTGGGCCTTTGTGGGCGAGGGTGTGGGGGTATGTATTGGGGTGTGGGTGTGCGTATTGGGGTGTGTGTGGGCGTGTCTGTGTGCATTGGGGTGTGGGTGCGGGTGTGGGTGTGTCTGCATTAGGGCACTATAACTTTGAACTTGAGGTAATTCTATGGTAAGGGATGGACTGTGTGGGCCTTTGTGGGCGAGGGTGTGGGTGTATGAATTGGGGTGTGGGTGTGCGTATTGGGGTGTGGGTGTGCGTATTGGGGTGTGTGTGTGTGTATTGGGGTGTGTGGGGGCGTGTCTGTGTGCATTGGGGTGTGGGTGCGGGTGTGGGTGTGTCTGCATTAGGGCACTATAACTTTGAACTTGAGGTCATTCTATGGTAAGAGATCGAGTGGGTGGGCCTCTGTGCGTGTATATGTGTATTGGGGTGTGGCTGGGTGTTGCACCTATGTGGCAGTGCCTGTAATATCAGCTGGTGTGGCAGACAATGTGTTTTCCCAACAGGGCACCATAACTTTGGGGTGTGTGTGGGCGTGTGTGTGTATTGGGGTGTGTGTGGGCGTGTGGCTGTGTATACAGCAGGGCAGCATAACTTTGGGGTGTGTGTGGGCGTGTGTGTGTATTGGGGTGTGTGTGGGCGTGTGGCTGTGTATACAGCAGGGCAGCATAACTTTGGGGTGTGTGTGGGCGTGTGTGTGTATTGGGGTGTGTGTGGGCGTGTGGCTGTGTTAAGCAGGGCAGCATAACTTTGGGGTGTGTGTGGGCGTGTGGCTGTGTATACAGCAGGGCAGCATAACTTTGGGGTGTGTGTGGGCGTGTGGCTGTGTATACAGCAGGGCAGCATAACTTTGGGGTGTGTGTGGGCGTGTGTGTGTATTGGTGTGTGTGTGGGCGTGTGGCTGTGTATACAGCAGGGCAGCATAACTTTGGGGTGTGTGTGGGCGTGTGTGTGTATTGGGGTGTGTGTGGGCGTGCGGCTGTGTATACAGCAGGGCAGCATAACTTTGAACTTGAGGTCATTCTATGGTAAGGGAAGGAGTGGGTGGGCATTTGTGGGTGAGGGTGTGGGTGTGTGTTTGTAATGGGGTGTGTGTGTATTGGGGTGTGGGTGTTGCACCTTCGTGGCGGTGACTGGAATATCAGCTGGTGTGGCAGACAATGTGTTACCCCAGCAGGGCACCATCATTTTGAGTTTGAGGTCATTCTATGGTAAGGGAAGGAGTGGGTGGGCATTTGTGGGTGAGGGCGTGGGTATGTACGTATTGGGGTGTGTGTTTGTATTGGGGTATGTGTGTGGGCGTGTGTGTATTGGGGTATGGGTGGTGGGGATACCCCAAAACAGTTTTGCCCCATGTGCCTTGGTCAAGAAAAACGTAGGGGGGGAAGCTATACCAGCATGTTCAGCCCGGGGGTAACCGGTTACACCTTTACCCTGACCCCCCTAAACCCTAAACCCTAAAACCTGGACCCAAACCCTAAACTCTACCCCCTAATTCCTAAACTCTAAACCCTAAACGCCCAAACCCACACCCCTGGGCTGGAAAAGTCCGGTCTAGCTTCCCCCTACCAAGACAAACAAGAGACCTCAGCTCCTCTCCTTCCTTCCCTCACAAGAGACACCCATCCAGTACATTGAAACCAGCAGTATAATACCTAAACTTGTTTGACCCCTATTTGCCTTGGCCCGACAGCGCACACTTAGTAGTAGGATCCCCCAATGTGTCATCACATATGCCTTAATGCTTGCTTCTCCCTTTCCCCAGTACGCTGAAACAACGATTGCCGAGAGTACAGCGTGATTGTCACATATCTGACATACACCCTACTAAAGAAACACAAGGTACCTTAGCTCTTCTTGATGCTCCCTCTTTCAGATGTCCTGCGGGAGACACTCATCCAGTACATTGAGAAAACAATTACCGAGAGTAAAGTATGTTTGTCACATATCAGGCATATGGTTAACCAAAGACACACAAGTTTCCTTAGCTCCTCTTGCTGCTCCCTCGTTCATACGTCTCAGGGGAGACACTCATCCAGTACAATGAAACAACGATAGCTGAGAGTAAAGTTTGTTTGTCACGTATCTGACATACGCCTTACTAAAGAAACACAAGGTACCTTTGCATCGCTTGCTGCTCCCTTGTTCAGACGTCCCACAAGAGACACTCATCCAGTACATTGAAACCAGCAGTAGGATACCCAAACGTGTTTGTCCACTATTTGTCTTGGCCCGACAACACACACTTAGTAGTAGGACCCCAAAATCACTTTGTTCCATATGCCTAACTGCTTGCTTCCCCCTTTCCCTAGTACATTGAAACAAGCAGTAGAATACCCAAACTTGTCTGTTAATCTATTTTTCTTGGCCCGACAACACATACTTAGTAGTAGGACCCCAAAATCGCTTTGTCCCATATGCTTTGGTCAAGACAAACAAGGACCTTCAGTTCCTCAAGGTGCTCCCTCTTCCTTCGACGCTTCATCGACCTCAACAACAAACAAGGACCTTCAGTTCCTCAAGGTGCTCCCTCTGCCTCCGTCGCTTCATCGACCTCAACGACAAACAAGGACCTTCAGTTCCTCAAGGTGCTCCCTCTGCCTCCGTCGCTTCATCGACCTCAACGACAAACAAGGACCTTCAGTTCCTCAAGGTGCTCCCTCTGCCTTCGTCGCTTCATCGACCTGAACGACAAACAAGGACCTTCAGTTCCTCATGATGCTCCCTCGTTGAGACGTCCCACGAAGACACAATATCATATGGTGCACTTTGTATTATATCATATGATATCATACTCACCCATGGTCAAATTACGATATGTCGGTCCCTATATATATGGCATATGGTTAGGGAACGGCAACTAATATTAGTGTTTGAAAAACGTATATAAACTAATAATATAATAGTGTCGAAATAATATTAGTGTTTCAAATAAATTCGAAATTCTGGTGAGACTGCCCGTCCGACTGATATTGGATACCTAAAGACACACAAGGTACATTAGCTCTTCTTAATGCTCCTCTCGCTGCTTTGTCCACAAGAGATATTAAACCAGTACATCGTAACCAGCAGTAGGATACCCAAACTTGCTTGTCCCCTATTATTTGCCTTTGACACAACTTCTACCCTATTTGCCTTGACACAAACTTCTACCCTACTTTGCCTTTTCTGCCTTGACACTTCTACCCTATTTGGACACAACTTCTACCGCGCCTTGACACAACTTCTACTTCTACCCTATTTGCCTTGACACAAACCCTTCTACATTTTGCTTGACACAACTTCTACCCTATTTGCTGGCACAACTTCTACCCTATTTGCCTGGACACAACTTCTACCCTATTTGCCTTGACACAACTTCTACCCTATTTTGCCTGACAACTTTTCTACCCTATTTGCCTTGACACAACTTCTACCCTATTTGCCTTGACACAACTTCTACCCTATTTGCCTTGGACAACAACTTCTACCTATTTGCCTTGACTTCTACCTCATTTGCCTGACACAACTTCTACCTATTTGCCTTGACACAACTTCTACCGCCTATTTGCCTTGACACAACTTCTACCCTATTTGCCTGACACAACTTCTACCACTATTTGCCTTGACACAACTTCTACCCTATTTGCCTTGACACAACTTGCTTCTACCCTATTTGCTTGACACAACTCTACCCTATTTGCCTTGACAACAACCTTCTACCCTATTTGCCTTGACACAACTTCTACCCTATTTGCCTGGACACAACTTCTACCCTATTTGCCTGACACAACTTCTACCCTATTTGCCTTTGACACAACTTCTACCCTATTCTGCCTGACACAACTTCTACCCTATTTGCCTGGACACAACTTCTACCCTATTTGCCTTGACACAACTTCTACCCTATTTGCCTGGACACAACTTCTACCCTATTTGCCTTGACACAACTTCTACCCTATTTGCCTTGACACAACTTCTACCCTATTTGCCTTGACACAACTTCTACCCTATTTGCCTGGACACAACTTCTACCCTATTTGCCTGGACACAACTTCTACCCTATTTGCCTTGACACAACTTCTACCCTATTTGCCTTGACACAACTTCTACCCTATTTGCCTTGACACAACTTCTACCCTATTTGCCTTGACACAACTTCTACCCTATTTGCCTTGACAAACTTCTACCCTATTTGCTTGACACAACTTCTACCCTATTTGCCTGGACACAACTTCTACCCTATTTGCCTTGACACAACTTCTACCCTATTTGCCTTGACACAACTTCTACCCTATTTGCCTCGACACAACTTCTACCCTATTTGCCTTGACACAACTTCTACCCTATTTGCCTTGACACAACTTCTACCCTATTTGCCTTGGACACAACTTCTACCCTATTTGCCTTGACACAACTTCTACCCTATTTGCCTTGACACAACTTCTACCCTATTTGCCTTGACACAACTTCTACCCTATTTGCCTTGACACAACTTCTACCCTATTTGCCTTGACACAACTTGCCTATTTGCCTTGACACAACTTCTACCCTATTTGCCTTGACACAACTTCTACCCTATTTGCCTGGACACAACTTCTACCCTATTTGCCTGGACACAACTTCTACCCTATTTGCCTTGACACAACTTCTACCCTATTTGCCTGGACACAACTTCTACCCTATTTGCCTGGACACAACTTCTACCCTATTTGCCTGGACACAACTTCTACCCTATTTGCCTTGACACAACTTCTACCCTATTTGCCTGGACACAACTTCTACCCATATTTGCCTGACACAACTTCTACCCTATTTGCCTTGACACAACTTCTACCCTATTTGCCTTGACACAACTTCTACCTATTTGCCTGGACACAACTTCTACCTATTTGCCTTGACACAAACTTCTACCCTAATTTGCCTGGACAAACATTTGCCTTGACTTCTACCCTATTTGCCTTGACACAACTTCTACCCTATTTGCCTGGACACAACTTCTACCTATTTGCCTGGACACAACTTCTACCCTATTTGCCTTGACACAACTTCTACCCTATTTGCTTGCGCCTACACAAACTTCTACCTACCCTTTTGCCTGGACAACAACTTCTACCCTATTTGCCTGGACACAACTTCTACCCTATTTGCCTTGACACAACTTCTACCCTATTTGCCTGGGACATGCCTTGACACAACTTCTACCCTATTTGCCTTGACACACTTGCCTCGACACACTTCTACCCTATTTGCCTTGACACAACTTCTACCAGTATTTGCCTTGACACAACTTCTACCCTATTTGCCTCGACACAACTTCTACCCCTATTTGCCTGGACACAACACCCTTACACCTGCCTCACAACTTCTAACCCTATTTGCCTTGACACACTTCCTATTTGCTTGACAACTTCTACCCTATTTGCTTGACACAACTTCTACATATTTGCTTGACACAACTTCTACCCTATTTGCCTTTGACACACTTCTACCCTATTTGCCTTGACTTCTACCCTATTTGCCTTGACACAATTCTTACCTTTGCCTTGAACAACTTCTACCCTATTTGCCTTGACACTTCAACTTCTACCCCTATTTGCCTGGACACAACTTCTACCCTATTTGTTTGCCTACACAACTTCTACCCTATTTGCCTTGACACAACTTCTACCTATTTGCTGGAAACAACTTCTACCTATTTGCTTGGACACAACTTCTACCCTATTTGCCTGGCACAACTTCTACCCTATTTGCCTGACACAACTTCTCCCTTTTGCCTTGGACACAACTTCTACCCTATTTGATAGCCTGGACACAACTTCTACCCTATTTGCCTGGACACAAATTCTACCCTATTTGCCTTGACACAACTTCTACCCTATTTGCCTGGACACAACTTCTACCTATTTGCCTTGACACACTTCTACCTATTTCCTCTTGACACAACTTCTACCCTATTTGCCTAGGACACGAAATTCTACCTATTTTGCTGGACACAACTTCTACCCTATTTGCCTGGACACAACTTCTACCCTATTTGCACACACTTGCTACTCTTCTACCCTATTTGCCTTGACACAACTTCTTCACCCTTTTTGCTCGACACAACTACCCTATTTGCCTGGGACACACTTCTACCCTATTTGCGCGTGGACACACTGGTCCTACCTATTTGCTTGACACAACTTCCTACCCCTATTTGCTTGACACAATTCTACCTATTTGCTCGACACACTTCTACCCTATTTGCCTTGATTTGCCTGGACACAACTTCTACCCTATTTGCCTGGACACAACTTCTACCCTATTTGCCTTGACACAACTTCTACCCTATTTGCCTTGACACAATTCTACCCTCCTTCTACCCTTTGCCTTGACACAACTTCTATCCCTATTTGCCTTTTCTAACCCCTATTTGCCTGGACACAACTTCTACCCCTACCCTTTGCCTTGACACAACTTCTACCCCTATTGCTTGACACACCTACTATTTGCTTGACCAACTATTTGCCTTGACACACCTACTTCCTACCCCTACCTTTATTTGCCTTGACACAACTTCTAACCCCTATTTGCCTTGACAACAACTTCTACCCTATTTGCCTTGACACAACTTCTACCCTATTTGCCTTGACACAACTTACCTATTTGCTTGACCAACTTCTACCTATTTTGCCTTTGACACAACTTCTACCCTATTTGACACAAACCTATATTTCCTGGACACAACTTCTACCTTTGTTTGCCTTGACACACTTCTCCCTATTTGCTACAAACTTTACTATTTGCCTTGAACAATTCTACCCTATTTGGGCCTTGACACAACCTACCTATTTGCCTGGACACAAACTTTTCTACCGCTATTTGCCACCACTGGACATAATGCCTTGACACAATTCTTACCCTATTTTGCCTTTGACACAACTTTACCCTATTTGCCTCGATGACACACCACTTCTACCTAAACTATTGCCTTGAACAACTTTCTACGACTACTTTACTGCCTCGGCCTACACAACTTCTACCCTATTTGCCTACACAACTTTTGCCTTATACACCCTTCTAGCCCTATTTGCCACTCCGGACATGACTTCTACAACTGTCTACCCTATTTGCCTGCCTTGACACAACTTCTAACCCAACTTCTACCCTTTTGCCTGACACAAACTCTAGCCTTTTTGCCTCGACACAACTTCTACCCTATTTGCCTGACACAACTTCTACCCTATTCCTTGACACACTTCTACCCTATTTGCCTGACACAACTTCTACCCTATTTGCCTGACACAACTTCTATATGCCTTGACACAACTATTTGCCTGGACACAACTTCTACCCTATTTGCCTGACCAACTTCTCCCTATTTGCCTGGACACAACTTCTACCCTATTTGCCTTTTGCCTGGACACAACTTCTAAGCCCTATTTCTTTGCCTTGACACAACTTCTACCGTACTTTATTTGCCTTGACACAACTTCTACCCTATTTTGCCTTGACCCTACAACCGCACAACTTCTACCCTACTTTGCTGGACCATTTGCTGGACTGACACAACTCTCTACCTATTCACCCTGCTCGACACACTTCTACCCTATTTGCTCACAACTTCTACCCTATTTGCCTTGACACAACTTCTACCCTATTTGCCTTGACACAACTTCTACCCTATTTGCCTTGACACAAACTTCTTACCCTATTTGCCTTGACACAACTTCTACCATTTTAGCCTTGGACAACTTCTAACCTATTGCCTGACACAACTTCTACCCTATTTGCCTCGGACACAACTTCTACCCTATTTGCCTTGACACAACTTCTACCCTATTTGCCTCTTGACACAACTTCTACCCTATTTGCCTTGACACAACTTCTACCCTATTTGCCTTGGACACAACTTCTACCTATTTGCCTGGACACAACTTCTTACCCTTTTAGACACAACTTCTACCCTATTTGCCTTACACAACTTCTACCCTTCTACCCTATTTGCCTGGACACAACTTCTACCTATTTGGCTACACACTTTGCACTTCTACGCCTGGACACAACTTCTACCCTATTCTGCCTTGACACAAAGACTTCTTACCCTATTTGCCTGGACACAACTTCTACCCTATTTGCCTGGACACAACTTCTACCCTATTTGCCTGGACACAACTTCTACCCTATTTGCCTTGACACAACTTCTACCCTATTTGCCTGGACACGACTTCTACTATTTGCCTTGGACACAACTTCTACCCTATTTGCCTTGGACACAACTTTACCCTATTTGCCTTGACACAACTTCTACCCTATTTTGCCTGACACAACTTCTACCTTTTTGCCTACCCTTCCTGACACAACTTCTACCCTATTTGCCTGGACACAACTTCTACCCTATTTGCCTTGACACAACTTCTACCCTATTTGCCTTGACACAACCTATTTGCCTTGACACACTTCTACGCCTCCCTATTTGCACTGCCTGACACAACTTCTACCTATTTGCCTGGACATCATAGCCTCGACTATTTGCCGACACACTTCTACCCTATTTGCCTCGACACAACTTCCCTATTTGCCTACCCTTTGCCTTGACACAACTTCTACCCCACACTTCTATTGCCACAACTTCTCCCTATTGCCCGACACAACTTCTACCTATTTGCCTTGACACAACTTCTACCCTATTTGCCTTGACACAACTTCTACCCTATTTGCCTTGACACAACTTCTACCCTATTTTGCCTTGACACAACTTCTACCCTATTTGCCTGACACAACACTTCTTGATTACACTATTTGCCTTGACACAAATTCTACCCTATTTGCCTTTGACCAACTTTCTACCCTATTTGCCTTGACACATACTTCTACCGCTATTTGCCTGGACACAACTTCTACCCTATTTGCCTCGACACAACTTCTACCTATTTGCCTTGACACAAACTTCTACCGCCAACTATTTGCCTCGACACACACTTCTACCTATTTGCCTTGACACAACTTCTACCCTATTTGCCTTGACACAACTTCTACCCTATTTGCCTGTTTTTGACACAACTTCTACCCTATTTGCCTGACACAACTTCTACCCTATTTGCCTTGCTCGACACAATTCTACCCTATTTGCCCTTGACACAACTTCTACCGCTATTTTGCCTTCTACCTATTTTCCTCGACACAACTTCTACCCTATTTGCCTTGACACAATTCTACTACCTATTTGCCCTTGACAAACTTCTTCTATATGATCTGCCTTGACACCAACTTCTACAGCTATTTGCCTTGAACAAACTTCTACCTATTTGCCTTGAACACAACTTCTACCTATTTGCCTTGACACAACTTCTTTTCTACCCTATTTGCCTTGCACAACTTCTACCGACTATTTGCTTGACACAACTTCTACCCTATTTGCCTTGACACAACTTCTACCCTATTTGCCCTGACACAAATTCTACCCTATTTTGCCTGACACAACTTCTACCCTATTTGCCTCGACACAACTTCTACCCTATTTGCCTTGACACACTTTCTTCTACCACTATTTGCCTCGACACACTTCTACCCTATTTTGCCTCGACACAACCTCGACACAACTCTCTACCTATTTGCCTTGACACAACTT
Organism: Microglena sp. YARC; assembly: GCA_022414725.1. NCBI lineage: Eukaryota > Viridiplantae > Chlorophyta > Chlorophyceae > Chlamydomonadales > Chlamydomonadaceae > Microglena > Microglena sp. YARC. Next base: position 41,341,182 of record CM039465.1, on the reverse strand, counting down.
CTACCCTATTTGCCTTGACACAACTTCTACCTATTTGCCTTGACCACAACTTCTACCCTATTTACCGACACAACTCTCTGTATTATCTGTGTTATTTGCCTTGCCCGCCCGATAAGCGCACACTGAGTAGTAGGACAGTCACATAAGCTTACTTAAAGACCCCCCAATGTGTTAGTCACATAAGCTTACTAAAGACCCCCCAATGTGTTTAGTCACATAAGCCTTACTAAAGACCCCCCCAATGTGTTAGTCACATAAGAAATTGAAATCGAAATTGTTACATCCGTGTAGTACTGATACTCACAGGACGTGAAGTTAAGGACACCATAGCGTAAGCCGGAGCTAGCCATAGTCACCGTTAGTCACATAAGCCTTACTAAAGACACACAAGGTACCTTAGCTCCTGTTGCTTTTCCTTCTTTCAGATGTCTCACGAGAGACCCTCATCAAGTACATTGAGAAAACAATTGCCGAGAGTAAAGTATTGTTTTGTCACATTCAGGGGCATATGGTTTAACTAAAGACACACAAGGTACCTTCGCTCCTCTTGCTTCTCCCTCGTTCATACGTCTCACGGGAGACACTCATCCAGTGCATTGAAAAAACGAGAGCTGAGAGTAAAGTGTGTTGTCACATATCTGACAAACGCCTTACTACAGACACACAAGGTTCCTGAGCTCCTCTTGCTTCTCCCTCATTCAGATATCTCACGAGAGACCCTCATCGAGTACATTGAGAAGACAATTGCCGAGATTAAAGTTTGTTTGCCACATATCTGACATACACCATACTAAAGAAACACAAGGTACCTTAGTTCCCCTTGCTTCTCCCTCGTTCAGATGTCTCACGGGAGACCCTCATCGAGTACATTGAAAAAACAATTGCCGAGAGTAAAGTGACTGCCGAGATCAGCTCTATCAAGCCAGTCTTGGAGTCCAACATTCCAACCAATAGGGGGGCCTCGGTGGCAAGCCCCACGAGCCCATACTTTCTTGCAGTCAAGCAATCCTTGCAAGAGATTTGGAGATTTGGTGATGATAATAAGGTGAGGCTAGGTGTGAGGGTGTTGGTCAGAGGGTCGAAGGGTGAACCAATAAGGGGGCCCCAGTGGCAAGCCCCACAAGCCCCTGCTACTTGGGAGTCAAACAAGCCTTGCAAGTGATTTGGAGGTTGGGTGATGATAATAAGGTGAGGCTAGGTGTGAGGCTAGGTGTGAGCGTGTTGGTCAGAGGGTCGAAGGGTGAACCAATAAGGGGGCCCCAGTGGCAAGCCCCACAAGCCCCTGCTTCTTGGGGGCCAGGCAAGCCTTGCAAGAGATTTTGAGGTTTGGTGATTGCAACGAGGTGAGGCTTGATGATCGTTTGGATGTAGTTCACGCTGGAAACTGTATGTGTGTTACAGTCCAGGGGTAGGCCAAATAGGCTAAAGGGACTTGCCCAGCGTAATAGAAAGGTCTTAAAAAGAAAAAGGCACGGGTGAAATTTTGTTCTGAACCCCAAACAATCGTCTACGGGGGCCCTGAGTTTGTGCTACAGAGATCATTTAATTCATATAATAACATATAATTAAATCACCATCTCATCTGGAATAATAATTCAATTGTTTGATTATTATCGCATTTTTTTTATACATCGTATTAGGTATATACATTCTTCAAAGGAATCAGGATTCATGACCCTTAACCCTGAACATAAGTAATATGTTGGTGGTTCCTATGCTTTTCTCATGCAACACAGGCTCACAGCACTACAGGTTCGCAGCACTACAGGTCGCACATCCTGCACCATAGGCTCACAGCACTACAGGTCGCTTTCACATATGGGAGTTATGCGTATCTGTACAGATGCCTTGAACAAGACAGCTAAGGATATCTCGCGCATACACGGAACCGAACAAGAACAGCTAATGGATATCTCGCGCATAGCTCCGGAACCAACAAGACAGCTAAGGATATCTCGCGCATGCTCGGAACCAACAAGATAGCTAAGGATATCTTGCGCATACACGGAACCAACAAGACAGCTAAGGATATCTCGCGCATACACAGAACCAACAAGACAGCTAAGGATATCTCGTGCATACACGGAACCAACAAGACAGCTAAGGATAGACTTAGACTTTGCCAATCACCAGTTACCCCTGAACCCTAACCCCTAACCCTAAAACCTGAAACCCATAACCCTAAACCTAAACCTCCTAACCCCTAACCCCCCACCTTCAGACTGACAAAGTCCGGACTAAGCTTCCCCTACATTGCACCCTGAACCCCCCTTGTCCAGCCTGTTGGGGTGGTCCCCATGTTGGGGTGGTCCCCATGCTTTTATCAGGCACGACCCAACACTTACACATTCCCACCTCACGCCACCCCATGACCCCTGACCCCTCCCTGTTCCTGCCCAGCCTGTTTGGGTGGTCCCCATGCTTTTATCAGGCACCACCCAACATCGACAGATTCCTACCTGACACCACTCCGCCATCCCCTGACCCCTGACCCCCCCTTGTCCCTGACAAGCCTGTTGGGTTGATTCCTATGATCCAACAGGCACTACCCAACACTGACACATTCCCACCTCACGCCACTCCGCCACCCCATGACCCCTGACCAGCGATATTCCTAACCACGAAATATCGCGCACGCGCGATATATAATGTTTATTCCCGTTTTGGTCCATCACGCCCCCAGGTGTGGGTAATGTTTCCAGGTTACCAAATGCTACACCTGGGCATCGGGCGCCACGATGTTTAATGTTCCACCTTCCCAAAGGCTACACCTGGGCATAGGGCGCCACGATTTTTTATGTTTTCACAGTACGAAGGCATCGCTCGCGTTCACCAGCAAGTTGGTGAGGTGGCCCCTGGGCAAGAGCCACGAGGCCACTGGGCACACTACGACCGTCCACCAACTTCGATCATTTAACAGCTCAAGCTCAGCTGCTGCGGTTAATATGAAAGGGAAATATGAAAGGCCAATATGAAAGGGAAACAAGGTATCTGCAGCCTTTTTTTGCCTGCCCGATACTAGAATCGGGCAAGCCTAAAAGGCTGCCCTATTTGTAATGTTTCCACCTCCTCAAATGCTACACCTGGCCATCAGGCGCCACGATTTTTCATGTTTCCACCTTCCAAAAAGCTACACCTGGGCATTGGGCGCCACGATTATAAAATGTCCACCTTGTAAAAAGCTACATCTGGGCATCGGGCGCCCGATGTTTAATGTTTATGCTCAAATCCTTAGGAATATCACTTCCCCTGACCCCCCCCTTGTTCCTACCTAGCCTGTTGGGGTGGTTCCTACCCAGCCTGTTCCTACCCAGCCTGTTCCTACCAGCCTGTTCCTACCCAGCCTGTTCCTACCCAGCCTGTTCCCTACCCGCCTGTTCCTCCCAGCCTGTTCCTACCCAGCCTGTCCTACCCAGCCTGTTCCTACCCAGCCTGTTCCTACCCAGCCTGTTCCTACCAGCAGCCTGTTCCTACCCAGCCTGTTTCCTACCCCAGCCTGTTCCTACCCAGCCTGTTCCTACCAGCCCCTAGGCCTTCCTACCAGCCTGTTCCTACCCAGCCTGTTCCTACCCAGCCTGTTCCTACCCAGCCTGTTCCTACCCAGCCTGTTCCTACCCCAGCCTGTACCCAGCCTGCTCCTAACCCAGCCTGTTCCTACCAATGCTTGTTCCTACCAGCCTGTTCCTCCAGCCTGTTCCTACCCAGCGTGTTCCTACCCAGCCTGTTCCTACCCAGCCTGTTCCTACCCAGCCTGTTCCTACCCAGCCTGTTCCTACCCAGCCTGTTCCTACCCAGCCTGTTCCTACCCAGCTGTTCCTACCACCCAGCCTGTTCCTACCAGCATGTTCCTACCAGCATGTTTCCTACCCAGCATGTTCCTACCCAGCATGTTAGGGTGGTTCCTATGATGCAACAAGCACCACAACTCGATTCATACCACCTCACGCCACTCCACACCCCATGACCCCTCTCCGTACATTGTGTTCCATTTGCAGCCTGTTGGGGTGGTCCCTATGCTGTTATCGGGCACTACAGACTCAAGGCACTACAGGCATCTGTCACTTTCAGGAGTTCTTCGCATCTGTCCGTATACGGTGAACAAGACGGCTATGGACGTCTCACGCATACACGGGACGAACGAGCGCGTTCGTGTGGAGGATTTTGAGCGAGGAATGTGCACATATAAAAGGATGATGCAGTTGCTTAGCATGAAGCTTGTTGAATAGTTTTTTTAGCGAGGTATATGCACGTACAAAAGGATGATGCAGTTGCTTAGCATGCAGCTTACCTTGTTGAATAGTTGTGTTTGCGAGGTATGTGCACGTACAAAAGGATGATGCAGTTGCTTACATTCAGAACCTTTATGAATGGAAATGGCACTAAGACTTTTTGGAGCAACCTAGCCGACTTTCTTTCTTCTTGTAGAAGAGCTAGACAGGAAGCCCTGGACTGCTTAGTGGCACCGTAATTTATTCTCCGTTTTTTTCTTGTGACTTCTCATTTGTTAGCTTCTGACCTCCGCCACTGTTAGTGGTTGAGATCTGGGTCCAGCTCTAGGGGGTTTAATACCTACGCCACCAAAACGGTGGTTGGGAGTTTGGTTTGTTTGTCCTCGACACACCCCTGATGTAATGGGTTTCTTTGCTTTGTGGGTGCTTGTTCTTTTTGTTTAAGCACAGAGTCTCATACGCCCTCGTGGTGCCAAGTAGACTTCAACATGAAATGTAATGTAATGTGCAAAAGGATGATTCAACTGCTTGGCATGAAGCTTGTTGAATCTTTTTTTTAGTGAGGAATGTGCACATACAAAGGATGATGCAGTTGTTTAGCATGAAGCTTGTTAAATCGTTTTTGAGTGAGGAATGTGCACGTGCAAAAGGATGATACAGTTGCTTAGCATGCAGCTTGTTGAATAGTTGTTTTAGCTAGGGATGTGCACGTACAAAAGGATGATGGAGTTCCTTAGCATGCAGCTCGTACGTTGGATTGTTGTTTTAGCTAGGGATGTGCACATGCAAACGGATACATACATACATACAAAAGGATGATGCAGTTGTTTAGCATGAAGCTTGTTGGACTTGGGCTTGATCTTCTCTCGAGCTAGGAATGTGCACATACCGTACAAAAAGATGATTCAGTTGCTCAGCGTGGAGCTTGTTGGACTCGGGCTTGATATATTTTCGAGCTAGGGGTGTGTACATTCAATCGGATGAATGGATGATGCAGTTGCTTAGCATGAAGCTTGTTGGACTTGGGCTTGATCTCTTTTCGAGCTAGGAATGTGCTAATACCGTACAAAAAGATGATTCAGTTGCTCAGCATGGAGCTTGTTGGACTTGGGCTTGATCTTTTTTCGAGCTATGGGTGTGCACATGCAAACGGATGAATGGATGATGCAGTTGCTTAGCATGAAGCTTGTTGGACTTGGGCTTGATCTCTTTTCGAGCTAGGAATGTGCTAATACCGTATAAAAAGATGATTCAGTTGCTCAGCATGGAGCTTGTTGGACTTGGGCTTGATCTTGTTTCGAGCTAGGGGTGTGCACATGCAAACGGATGAATGGATGATGCAGTTGCTTAGCATGAAGCTTGTTGGACTCAGGCTTGATCTTCTTTAGAGCTAGGAATGTGCATATACAAAAAAGTGATTCAGTCGCTCAGCATTAAGCTTGTTGAACTTGGGCATGATTACATGCTTAGTTGCACCGTACTTTCCCCCCCTTCTTTTATGACTTATCATTTGTTAGCTTCTTACCTCCGCCACTGTAAGTGGTTGGTATCTGGGTCCTGATCTAGGGGTTTCAATACCTACGCCACCAAAACAGTGGTTGGGAGTTTGGTTTGTTTGTCCTCGACACACCCATGATGTACTGTTTTTTGCTTTGCGAGTGCTTTTTCTTTTTGTTTAAGCAATGAGTCTCATACACCCTCGTGGTGTCCAGTAGACTTTAACATGCAAAAGAAAATGAAACTCATGGCTCCAGGCAGCAATTTGGCTGTGCGTTCTCTTTTGCAGTAACATATTTACCAGTAAATGTAATCATCACCATCATCATCATCAGGTGCAACCCTAGGTGCAAACACAAGTATAGCAGGACAGTTTTCTCAGCATGGTTCAGCTACACTTCCCCTTGGGTCCCACCCAACTCGGCCCCAATGTCACCCACCCATACCCATAGATAGCACCCATTCACACACTCATACTAACCCACCCACATTATCCACCCATCCACCCACATACACCCCCATGGGTCTTAAGTGGTGCCAATGAACTGCCCTTGTCATTCACCCATTCATACTCTGAGCTGGGGTTGGGGGAGGGGGGGTAAATACTTATTGCACGAGGTCCGAAGTGGTGCCAATTGACTACCCTTACCAAGGCATGCTCATGGGTGGTCTTAAAATGTCATTTGGAGGTCTGAGTAAAAATAGCAAAACAAAATGAGGGCTGACCCCCCCCCCCCCCCCCCCCCCCCCCCCCCCCCCTCCCTAAATGAGGTGCTCAGAATGACCTGAAAAGTAACTTCAAATATCGCCATGATACATGCGATTACATATCCATTCTCAGAAAAAATCAATCAGCCTTACTGACTTGTTAAGGCTTTGGCTCCTCCTGATCCTAATGTTACAATTATTTCTCTTCTATCCAATCGTCATGCATAAGATGAGTTGAAATTGAAATTGTTACATCCGAGTAATGTGCCAAGATCTGAATGGGATGAGTCCCTAATGTACGTGATTATCCACGGAGAAGTTATTTGGGCTACCCTAGCTGATATACAGAATTCACCCAAGTAGTAAACTTGTACAGTCTGGAATTGTTCGAGGAGACGTGGTGTGCTTATACTCCAACAGTTCAATATGAAAACAAAATGAAAAAAATGAAGAAAAATTGATTTGTTCGAGTTTACATTTTCTGGTAATAAAGTTTTTTACTGCCGAAGACAGCGAGCAGCCAATTTGCTGGCTGAAGCTATGTACCTAAGTTCAAGTTCAAGTTCAATATGAAGTTGTGGTGTTTAAAAACACCGTTTGTGGAAGTTTTGAAGAGAGATATGGACAAGCTTATCCACCGAAGCCGTACAGGGTGCGGCCCTGGCGCGTGAGGGCACAGACAACGTCCAGAGCAGTAACAGTCTTACGGCGAACGTGCTCGGTGTAGGTCACAGCATCACGAATGACTATCTCCAAGAAGACCTTCAGCACGCACACCGCGGGCCTCCTCGTAGATGAGGCCACTGATACGCTCCACGCCACCGCGGCGAGCCAAACGACGACGGATGGCAGGCTTGGTGATACCCTGGATGTTATCACGCAAGACCTTGCAATGGCGCTTGGCTCCTCCCTTTCCGAGTCCCTTGCCGCCTTTGACGCCTTTGACATGTACAATTTGTTTATGTAGTGGGGTGGGAGAGGGGAAGATGTTTGATGGGGTATTCGGCGAGAGCTGCGTATTTGTACGTCCGAATTCAGGGTTTGGCTTGAATTCAGTCAACGACAGACCGCGATAAGGACGGTCTACTGATCCGCATGTCTTGTCTGCTGATCTACCCCGCATCCCTAAATTATGTTATAACCCTCCTGTCAAGAAAGTGCCGCATGGATGAAGCGCCGTATGAAAGAGTGACACGAGTGAGAGGGGTTCAGGAGATGACCCTGGCAACGTCTGAAACAAATGGACCGGCAGCAGCGAAAGAAGAAAGCCTAGCTGCCGCATGGCGCAAGCTAGCTCCCTTTAGACTATTTGGCCTAACCCTGGACTGTAACATACATACATTTACATAACATACATATGGTCTAACAGCCATTAGGCTCCTTGCCTTCTGAAGGCAAAATAAACATGGGTAGCATACCATACATAAACACATACCGTAAATAAACATGGGTGGCATACAGTATATAAGCACATACCACATACCGTAAATAAACATGGGTGGCATACAGTATATCAACGCATACCACATACCGTAAATAAAAATGGGTGGCATACTGTATATAAACACATACCACATACCGTAAATAAATATGGGTAGCATACCGTATGTAACGAAGTTCAAGTTAATGTATATAAACAATACCACATCATCACACCACACTCCCAAGAACAGGATGTATTCACAGGGCTACATACAGTTGAAATACATGTACTGATAACGCCTGGTGTGTGTGTGTTTGGGGGGGGGGGGGGGGCTGAAATAGCCTGGAATAGTTTGGAATAGTCGGGAAGAGCCTGGAAAAAGTAATGATAACGCCTGGAGGGGCGTGGTAATAAGGGAGCCCCATCAGGCGGTAGGGAACGGGCTGCTACTTTACCTGGACAAAGCTACCATGGCGGTTGACAGCAACCGGGAACACTGAAGAGCGCCTGTGGGAATTTTGAACCCGGCACCTACGTCGTTCAAGGCGCTCTGCCATTGAGCCATTCGTTTAATGGGGATCAAAATACATGTAAGGATATTAACTTAAACTCAATAACATGGCTCCAGCCTTTTTTAAGGCAGGCGAACAGCCTGAACAGGCTGGGGCTATGTAATAACCAAGTTCAAGTTCAAGTTCAAGTTCAAGTTACGTTCATGCATGTACATACGGTACGCGGATAGGCCCCATTGACAAGATCACGTAAGCATTGAACGGCACATGTCCTTAGACTGTCTTATCTGTCTTATCTGTCTTATCTGTCTTATCTGTCTTATCTGTCTTATCTGTCTTATCTGGTGTAGCTGGCTTAGCTGGCTTAGCTGGCTTCCTCGTTCCCGTGGGTATCGCACGGGGGGACTTGGAATTGTAAGATGGTTAGCAGCCCAGAGTTTGCTGAACAACCAAGTAACAATCCAATCCGATCCAACGTCACATAACCCCCAAATAAAATAATGCCGTGGTGGGCGATTCCTATCAACAAGTCTGAAATAAAATGCGCACACTACCGGTATCATCACAATGACCTGAATATCAATCACCAACCCCAAAGGTTAGACGCCGAATGAAAACATTATTTTTTATTTAGCAACATTTTTTATTTATTTTTTATTAATTGCCGGCGTACAGAACCTTGGAACAGGAGAAACAACATATTTCCTCTTTCAACTAAATTAATTCGTTGACATTTTATATCACATTTAACTCCAGAGGAGACATCTCTATACGGTTTGCTCTATTATGAACGTGAACGTGAGCATTAGCTCTGCCCTATGTCAGCGTCATCCCACATGGTCAACTCATATGAAGCGAACCTCCAACGGATAGCTCTATTACGAACGGAAACGTGAGCATTAGCTCTGTCCCATGTCAGCATCATCCCACATGGCCAACTCATAGGAAGCGAACCTCCAACGGATTGCTCTATTACGAACGGAAACGTGAGCATTACCTCTGTTCCATGTCCGAATCATCTGATATGGTCAACTCATATGATGTGATAACTAGAGGGTTCCTACTGTTGTGCACACAGACATGTACTTGGACACAACAAAAGCTCTCCTCCATGTCGGAATCATCTGGTATGGTTAGCAAATATGAAGAGATCACCAGGCGCTTTCAACTGCCGTGAACACAAACTTGAGCATTAGCTCTCCTCCATGTCCGAGTCGTCTGATATGGTAAGCTCATATGAAGTGGTCATCAGACGGCTCCTATTGTCATGAACATGAAAAGGAGCATTAGCTCTCCTCCATGTCAGAATCATCTGATATGGTCAACTCATATGATCAGACGGCTCCTACCGTCGTGAACACAAACTTGAGCATTAGCTCTCCCCCATGTCCGAATCATCTGATTTGGTAAGCTCATATGAAGTGGTCATCAGACGGCTCCTATTGTCATGAACATGAAAAGGAGCATTAGCTCTCCTCCATGTCAGAATCATCTGATATGGTCAACTCATATGATCAGACGGCTCCTACCGTCGTGAACACAAACTTGAGCATTAGCTCTCCCCCATGTCCGAATCATCTGATATGGTAAGCTCATATGAAGTGGTCACCCTACGGCTCCAACTGTCGTGAACACAAACTTGAGCATTAGCTCTCCTCCATGTCCAACTCGTCTAATTTGGTCAACTCATATGAAGCAATCATCTGACGGCTCCTTCTGTCGTAAACATGAAAATGAGCATGAGCTCTCCTCCTTGTCAGAATCATCTGATTTGGGTACTACATTTTGTCATTTTGGGTTGCGATTTTGACTCAACCGAAAACGGAAATCTGCGCGCTGCGACCAGAGGGGGTTTAGAAAACTTGGACATAACCATTAGCTCTCCTCCATGTCCGAATCATCTGATATGGTCAGCTCATATGAAGCAATCATCAGACGGCTGACACTGCTGCGAACGCCTCCCCCCCGTGGAGCTCGCGTGCTAGGAGATTCTGGGCTACTATCAAAACTAGTTTTAGACGCACCGCTCTGGCGGCGGGAGGCATCGTATGGGGGGGAGGGGGTCCACGGGCCAGAGGCTGGGCTGTGGCCAGTCACGGGGGAGCTTTCTGCAGAGACTGGCTCGTGCCTGGCATACCTGTGAGTGCGTTGGGGGATGAGGGGTGTGTGGGGGAGGTGGGGATGGGGGAGGTGGGGATGATGGGAAATATAGGAATGAGGAGGTGGGGATGGGGGGAGGTGAGGATGATGGGAATGGGGGGGTGGGGATGATGAGGATGGGGGGGTGGGGATGATGGGATGGGGGAGGTGGGGATGATGGGGATCGGGGGAGGGTGGGATGGGGGGAGGTGGGGATGATGGGAAATATAGGAATGAGGAGGGGGGATGGGGGGAGGTGAGGATGATGGGAATGGGGGGGTGGGGATGATGGGGGATGGGGGGAGGTGGGGATGATGGGGATGGGGGAGGTGGGGATGATGGGGATCAGGGGAGGTGGGGATGAGGAGGTGGGGATGAGGAGGTGGGGATGGGGGGAGGTGGGGATGATAGGGATGGGGGGAGGTGGGGATGATGGGGATGGGGGGAGGTGGGGATGATGGGATGGGGGGATGGGGATGGGGGGGGGGAGGTGGGGATGATGGGGATGGGGGGAGGTGGGGATGGTGGGGATGGGGGGAGGTGGGAATGATGGGGATTGGGGGATGGGTATGGGGGAGGTGGGGATGATGGGTATGGGGGGAGGTGGGGATGATGGGTATGGGGGGAGGTGGGGATGATGGGTATGGGGGGAGGTGGGGATGGTGGGGATGGGGGGAGGTGGGGATGATGGGGATTGGGGGAATGGGGATGGGGGATTGGGGGAATGGGGAGGTGGGGATGATGGGTATGGGGGGAGGTGGGGATGATGGGGATGGAGGGAGGTGGGGATGATGGGAAATATGGGAATGAGGAGGTGGGGATGGGGGGAGGTGAGGATGATGGGAATGGGGGTGGGGATGATGGGGATGGGGGGAGGTGGGGATGATGGGAAGTATAGGAATGAGGAGGTGGGGATGGGGGAGGTGAGGATGATGGAATGGGGGTTGGGGATGATAGGGATGGGGGGAGGTGGGGATGATGGGGATGGGGGAGGTGGGGATGATGGGGATTGGGGGGGGGGGGGGGGGGGGGGATGATAGGGATGGGGGGGTTGGGGGTGATAGGGATGGGGGGAGGGGAGGATGGCTCACGCCTGGCATACCTGTTAGGAGTGGGCATGGTTGATGTTGCAAATGAGCCTAATTAGGCACCATACCACTAATTGGTGGGGAACGGCAATATGATATCATATGATATCATATGATGCCGGCAGTCTGACTAGGGCAAAGTTACCATTTATATACAATATCATATGATGCAATTTGTATGATATCATATGATATCATACTTGCATTTGGTCAGCATCATATGATATGCCGGTCCCTACTAATTGGTGGCTGAGATAATGGCTGCATAGCGGGTTTCCGAGGCGGGCGTCTAGGTACAAGGTTACAATCATTCTGCCATTGTTTGTGTTGGAAGGGGCAGTGTATGGGGGAGAGGGGGTTCCTGAGTGTGAGTGCGTGAGTGAGCGAGTGTGAGTGAGTGAGTGAGTGAGTGAGTGAGTGAGTGAGTGAGTGAGTGGGTGAGTGAGTGAGGTGGTTGAGAATGACCATGTTGTCATATATTTTGTAATTTTTGAAGCCTTTGCAGGATGGGGGATTTTAATTCATAAAAAATGCGACGAGAATCATACAATAGAATTATCATCACTGTATTTGGGATGATTATTGCAATTATTATCGTGTATCTCCATCGTTGCCTAAGTAAAAAAACGCCCTAAGTTGGTACAAGATTGTGGTACAGAGCCGTACAGGCCCCAAAATGCTCGGAATCGAATTCTGTCTGGCCCACCTTTTGCGTGTAGTTAAATGATCACTGCAGCTTGAAATCAGAGCCCCAGTTGGTACAATGATTGAAATGGGTTCAGTTCATCATATTTGTTTTTCCGCCGGTTTCCACACACACACCCTCCCCTCCCCCTGCACTGCACAGCCCCCTGGATGAGCTCCAGCAACACCAAGGACCCCCCCCACAACCACTAGACCCCCCCCCCCCCCCCACAACCACCCACACACCCACCCACACACCCACACGCAAATATTTAAATGGGAGGGGTGGCATGAGGCATGGGTCATTGTGCTAGACATGCTTCAAGCCCATTGTAAAAAATGCAGGGCAGGGTCATGTGCACACTAAAAACGTTTACCCTTAACCCTAAACCCAGGATACAGAAGTGTTTCAATATGAGCGAGTAACGGTTGCATGAGAGGGTCATGCGCACACCAAAAACGCCGTGTATGTAGAAATGTTTATGAGCTTTTATAAAAAAATAACAGCCTGAATTGTCCTTGGAGAGGTTTGTATCTGTGGGGTGTGGGCAACGGCTAAACGGGCTACCCTACTTTATACCGGGCTACCCTACTATATATATATAGGATACAATCTAGTATAGACAACATGTATAATAAATAATAATGACACAATGTAGATGGGCCCCTATTCCTTACCGATGAGTATGATCCTGATCTCCTGCGGGCTGCTGCGGCGATATAGCATTGTCGATTGCCGTGTGCCCTAGCAGAGCCACCTGTTCTGCAAGTTGTCTCGAGGGGGATACGCTTCTCTTCAAAGGGGGGCTGCTGCGGGTTGGGGTGTCGATCGCCTCGAACGCCTCGGGGGCTCTGGGGAGTGCCATGTGTGGAGGCAGTCCAGAGGGGAGTGGGTAGCCGCTGGTATGCGCATGGTGGCCTGGGGGATGAGACTGTGCTGAAGGCTGTGGGGCGTGTGGTTGGGCAGAGGGTAGCGAGTAGCCGTGGGGGAAAGAGTGGTGGCCGGGTTGGTGGGATGTGGGATGTGGGGCGTGTGGTTGGAGGGTGGGTGCTGGGTGGGAGGAGGAGGGTTGGGCGAGAGGCAGGTGGTGGTACGAGAGGGCGTGTGGTTGGGCATAGGAGGGAGTGGGGTAAGAGAACAGGGGCTTTGCGGCGGAGAGGTGGTGGGAGGAGACGGATAATGATGCTGGGAGAAGAAAGGTCGAGCCGTCTTGCATCGTGGCATGGACTGACAGGGTGCCAGGGAGGTCCGTCCAACCATCAACATCTGCTTGGGGGGGGTGGGGGGCCTGTGTGTGGCTGGCCATAGGCTGTGGGGCTGAGGGCTTGTGGCCATAGCCTGTGGGGCCTGTGCCTGCGTGACCTGTGTGCGGGGAGCCTGGGCCTGCGTGGCCTGTGTGTGGGGGGGCTGTGTTTGTGGGCCCTGTGTGTTGGGGGCCATAGCCTGTGGGGCCTGAGCCTGCGTGGCCTGTGTGTGTGGGGGCTGTGTGTGGGGGGCCTGAGCCTGTGGGGCCTGAGCATGCGTGGCCTGTGTGCGGGGGGCCTGGGCTTGCGTGGCCTGTGTGTGTGGGGCCTGAGCTTGTGGGGGCTTTGCCTGTGGGGTCTGAGCCTGTGGGACCATAGCCTGTGGGACCTGGGCCTGTGGGGCCTGAGCATGCGTGGCCTGTGTGCGGGGGGCCTGGGCCTGTGTGGCCTGTGTGGGGGGGGCCTGCGTGCGTGGGGCCTGAGCCTGTGGGACCATAGCCTGTGGGGCCTGTGGGTGTGGGGCCATAACCAGTGTGGTCTGAGCTTGTGCGGCCTGTGTGCGTGGGGGCTGTGCCTGTGGACTCTTATTCATGTCAGCAGTATTGATACCTCCGGAGACCCCTCCGTGTGTTGCACGCTGCATTAGGGGAAGTCCAGTCAAAGGGGTGGGTGGTGGAACTTGGGCAGCCTTGCTGTTCATATTAACTGGGCCTGTTTCATGGGCCATGTTTCCCTTTGTTGGGAACCTGGTCCGCACCTCTTGTTTCAATGCCGCCAATAGAATAGAGGCAGCTTCTGCAGACCCAGGGACAGCTAGGGCTGCCTGCTGGATCAACGCGGCCAGGCCAGCCTCCTCCTGGAGGGAATGCTTTTGAGGGGGTCCATTGCTTGGTGAGGTCACCAGGTTTACGGGGGGCAAAGCATGCATGGGCACTTTGCCAGAGGCTGAGTGTGAGGGGGGTTGCACTACTGATGGTTGCATTGCAATGGGTGCTTGAGTAGCAGTGGCAGGCTCCACCCAAACAGGGACATTAGGCCCGGCTCCTCCAGCAACTACCTTCAATACTGTGGGCCTTGGCTCCACAACAGTAGAAATATAAGCAGTCGAGGTAGGATCACTCTCGCCAGGGACGTCCAGGTCCAGCCCTGGGCCGCCCCCCTCTGACTCCAGCACGGTGGGCCTTGGCTCCACCACAGTATAAATATAAGCGGTCGAGTTAGTCGCTGCCACAAGCTCCAGTCCTGGGGCGTCCCCCTCTGGATTTGACATTTGCGGCTGCAACAGCACTGGCAGCTTAGACTGCAGTGCTTCAGCCTGGGGCTGTGTGGCCATAACTGGGAGGGGGGCACCCTGAGTGGATTGAGGGTGTGGGGCCATAGCCTGTGTGGCCTGTGCAAGGGGGGCCTGTGTGGCCTGAGGGCGTGGGGCCATAGCCTGTGTGGCGTGTGTGGGGGGGGCCTGTGTGGCCTGAGGGCGCGGGGGCTGTGGGCGCGCGGCCTGAACCTGTGTGGCCTGTGCGTGGGGGGCCTGTGTGGCCTGAGGGCGTGGGGCCATAGCCTGTGTGGCCTGTGCGTGGGGGGCCTGTGTGGCCTGAGGGCGTGGGGCCATAGCCTGTGTGGCGTGTGTGTGTGGGGCCTGTGTGGCCTGAGGGCGTGTGGCCATAGCCTGTGTGGCCTGTGTGTAGGGGGCCTGTGTGGCCTGAGCTTGAGGGGGCTGTTGGCGTGGGGCCTGAACCTGTTGGGCCATAAACTGTGACTGCAACAGCACTGATGTCTCAGCTTGACCGCTTGTAGGCACTCCTACGCATGGCCGATCTACCTGTGGGACCCCTACTTGAAGTACTTGTACTTTAGCCTGTGGCTCAACATTATCCTCTTGTTCCAGACCATCTGAGCCTGAGCCTGAGCCATGGCTATGGCTATGTAGGCGTTTCTGCATTTCAAGCATGTAGGTCTCGAGTGACGTGACGACACGTAGCATGTCCTCCATGGTATACGAGCTAGGGTCCCGGGGTACCTCCATGGTGCAGGAGCTAGGGTCCTGCGGTACAGGGGGGGCCTCGCCCACGCCCGGGTCAGCCGCGTGGGCGTAGGTATCTGGTAGCTGCTTGGAAGCTTCCCTGTGGCCATGGTATTCGCCTAGAGACGCTACCAGAGAAGAGGCTGCCAGCTCAGCAGTTGCTGCCAGCTCAGCAACCAGCTCAGCAAAATACTTGTTGCCGTAGGCCGCCTCCTCATCGACTGAACTTTTGTGCACAAGAGCACCTCTCTCAGCTACATCTTCAGCTACCTTGTTCTCACTAGCTGGCACAGTGTATCCACTGGCTACTGGTACAGCGTTGCTAGCTGGCATAGTGTAGCCATTGGCTGCCAGTACAGCGTCGCTAGCTGGCATAGTGTAGCCATTGGCTGCTGGTACAGCGTCGCTAGCTGGCATAGTGTAGCCATTGGCTGCCGGTACAACGTCGCTAGCTGGCACCGTGTAGTCACTGGATGCTGGTACAGTGACGCTAGCTGGATTAGTGTATACACTGGACGAAGGATCAGCTGGGGTGGTTGTAGCAGCTGCTAGGGCAGTTGATTCAGGTGCTGGGATAATTGCAGCAGCAGCTGGAATGGTTGTAGCGGCAGCTGGGGTAGTTGTAGCAGCTGCTAGGGCACTTGATTCAGGTGCTGGCATAGGAGCTGCGGATGAAATGGTTGTAGCAGCAGCTGGGGTGATTGTAGCAGCTGCTGTAATGGTTGCAGCAGCTGCTAGGGCACTTGATGCAGGTGCTGGGATAGGGGCTGCGGCTGGCATGGGTACAGGGATGGGTGCTGTTGGTGTGGCTGCACCAACAAACACATCACCAATATTGGGTGGTGCAAAATTGGTCCTTGCGAGAGAAGAGGGTGGTGGGGGTATTGCTGCTGCTGCTGCTGCTTCCACGTCTGCAGTGGCAGCAGCCACTGCTGCTTCTGCTGCAGCAATATCGGCTGCTGTTATATTGGCTGCTGTAATATCGACTGCTGTAACATTGGCTGCTGCAATGTTGGTCCTTGCGAGAGAAGAGGGTAGTGGGGTTCTTGCTGCTGCTGCTGCTGCTGCTGCTGCTTCTACGTCTGCAGTGGCCGCAGCCACAGCTGCTTCCGCCGCAGCAATATCGGCTGCTTTTATATTGGTTGCTGTAACATTGGCTGATGTAATATTGGCTGATGTAATATCGACTGCTACAAAATCTGCTGCTGCAATATAGGTCCTGACAAGAGATGAGGATGGTGGGGCTCCTGCAGTTTTCCTGGCTGCTACTTCTGCTGCTGCAACAGCTGCTTCCGCTGGTGCTATGTCAGCAGGGGATACTAGTGGCAGTGCATTTCCGCCTCCTAACATTACTACCTGTTGTTCAGTTGCGCCTGCTGCTGCCACCAATGTATCTGCTTCTGCTATTGCTGCTACTGCTGCTGCCTCTGCTTCAGCTGCTGCTTTAGCTCCTTCCGTTGCTGCTACATCAGCAGGGGACATTGAAGCATCTGCATCTGCTGCTTCTGCTGTTGCTAATGTATCTGCTACTTCCGCTGCTGCTGCTGCTGCTGCCGCTGCTGCTGCTATATCAGCAAGGGACACTGATGCATCTGCATCCGTTGCTTCTGCTGTTGCTAATCTTGCTGCAGATGTGTCTATGGCTGCTTCTGCTTCTAAAGCTGCTTCTGCGGCAAATAAATCTGCTTCAGCGACAGCTACTTCCGCTGCTGCTGCTGCTACAGCTGCCTCTGCAGCTACAATATCTGAAAGGGCTTCTGCCGTGATTGCGGGATGAGCTTGAACATCTAAATCTGCTTCTGCTGCAAATAAATCTGCTTCTGCGGCTGCTACGGCTGCTGCTGCTGCAGCTACGGCTGCCTCTGCAGCTACAATGTCTGAAAGGGCTTCTGCTGTGATTGCGGGATGAGCTTGGACATCTAAATCTGCTTCTGCTGCTGCCACGTCTGCTGCTGCTGCAGCTACGGCTGCCTCTGCAGCTACAATAGCTGAAGGAGCTTCTACTGTGATTGCGGGAGGAAGATGGACATCTGATGTCAATTGAGCTCCATCCACCCCTGCTGCCACCACTGCTGCTGCTGCTGGCGCTGGTGCTAGTGGTGGTACAACACCAAGAGTAGAGGCCTCTGAGCTGGCAGATGGATCATCCCTTTGAGTGGGGTAGGCCCTCTCGAGCCCAGGAGCAACCGTGTCATTGATAGATGCAGCAGCACTCTTACTCCCTAGCAAAACAGCACGGCTTTGCTGTTCAACAACACGGCCTTCAGCTTGGCTGCCCGGAGTACCAGCTTGGCTGCCAGGTGTACCAGCTTGGCTGCCAGGTGTGCCAGCTTGGCTGCCAGGTGCACCAGCTTGGCTGCCAGGTGCGGCAGCTTGGCTGCCAGGTGCACCAGCTTGGCTGCCGGGTGCACCAGCTTGGCTGCCAGGTGTACCAGCTTGGCTGCCAGGTGTACCAGCTTGGCTACCAGGTGCAGCAGCTTGGCTGCCAGGTGTACCAGCTTGGCTGCCAGGTGTACCAGCTTGGCTACCAGGTGCAGCAGCTTGGCTGCCAGGTGTACCAGATTGGCTGCCAGATGTGACTTTATCAGCTGTTGCTGGCATTGCTGGCGGGACCTTCATGAGATGCACGTGTGCCAATCGCTTCAGCTCCGCCAGCTTTTTGGCTGCCTCTGCTATGCGGACAGACAAAGGTGAAGGTGGCGGCCGAACTTCGGCTGATACGACTTCTAAATGGGCAGAATCTATGGTGGAGTTCATGGCAGAGTTCATAGCAGAGTCCATGGTCGAGGTCATGGTCGAGCTGTTGTTCGTAGAGAGGTGGGGTTGGAGGTAGAAGGGCGCAGGCGACGGGGGAGATTTGATCGCTACGACCTCGACATAGCCGCCCTTTGGTGGCGACGTCTCGATGCCATCATTGTTTACAGCAACCTTTTCTGAGATGGTTGCAGAGTTCATGGCTGAGCTGTCATTCCTAGAGAGGTGGGGTTTGAGGTAGAAGGAGTTGGACACATTGGGAGCTGTGCGAGGGGAGGAGGCGGTAGCGGCGGCGGCTGACGCAACGGCCTCTGGGTCTAGGGAGAAGGACGTTGTAGCAGTCGGGGTGGGTCTACGAGAGATGGCGGGCTGGAGCTGGGTGCTGGAGCTAGCTGCTTCTGTCCATGGGAGCTGGGTGCTGGGTGCTAACAAGCCAGAGCTGGGTGCTTGGAGCTGGGTGCTGGGTGCTGACAAGCTGGAGCTGGGTGCTTCAAGCTGGGTGCTGCCATCCATGGGTTCACGCTGTGATCCATAAGGTGAGCCATGCGGTGGGGTGTTGGTACAGGGGGGCAGTGGCATGCTGTCACGAAAGAAGCTGGAGAATGATGGGGGGGCCTCCTCACTGCGGTTTGTGGGGATCGGGATTTGGATTAGAGTGTGGGTAGGGGATAGGGTGGTGAGGGGGTAAGTAAGGGTGTGTGTGTGTGTGTTAGGGATGGGGTTGTTAGGGTATAGGGTTGGTTGGGTATAGGGTTGGTTGGGTATAGGGTTGGTTGGTTATAGGGTTGGTTGGGTATAGGGTTGGTTGGGTATAGGGTTGGTTGGGGATGGGTTTGTCAGAGTGTATGGAGGTGAGTGTGTGGGTAGAAAATGAATGCACTTACTAAAGTTGGGCAGACGACACTGCAGTTGAGTTTATGGGCACCACATGGCTTTTTCAGATTCAGATTCAGATTCAAAATGTAAGCACTTACTCTAGTTGGGTTGACGACACTGCAGTTGAGTTTATAGGCACCACATGACTTTTTCAGATTCAGATTCAGATTTAAAATGTAAGCACTTACTCAAATTGGGTTGACCGCACTGCAGTTGAGTTTATGGGCACCACATGACTTTTTCAGATTCAGATTCAGATTCAAAATGTAAGCACTTACTCTAATTGGGTTGACGACACTGCAGTTGAGTTTATGGGCACCACATGACTTTTTCAGATTCAGATTCAGATTCAAAATGTAAGCACTTCCTCAAATTGGGTTGATGACATTGTAGTTGAGTTTGTGGGCACCACATGACTTTTTCAGATTCAGATTCAGATTCAAAATGTATGCACTTACTCTAATTGGGTTGACGACATTGCAGTTGAGTTTGTAGGCACCACATGACTTTTTCAGATTCAGATTCAGATTCAAAATGTTTGTACTTACTGTAGTTGGGCAGACGACACTGCAGTTGAGTTTATGGGCACCACATGACTTTTTCAGATTCAGATTCAGATTCAAAATGTAAGCACTTACTCTACTTGGGTTGACGACACTGCAGTTGAGTTTTTGGGCACCACATGACTTTTTCAGATTCAGATTCAGATTCAAAATGTAAGCACTTCCTCAAATTGGGTTGACGACACTGCGGTTGAGTTTATGGGCACCACATGACTTTTTCAGATTCAGATTCAGATTCAAAATGTATTGCACTTACTCTAGTTGGGTTGACGACACTGCAGTTGAGTTTATGGGCACCACATGACTTTTTCAGATTCAGATTCAGATTCAAAATGTAAGCACTTACTCAAATTGGGTTGACGACACTGCACTTGAGTTTATAGGCACCACATGATTTTTTCAGATTCAGATTCAGATTCAAAATGTAAGCACTTACTCAAATTGGGTTGACCGCACTGCAGTTGAGTTTATGGGCACCACATGACTTTTTCAGATTCAGATTCAGATTCAAAATGTAAGCACTTACTCAAATTGGGTTGACGACACTGCAGTTGAGTTTATGGGCACCACATGACTTTTTCAGATTCAGATTCAGATTCAAAATGTTTGCACTTACTCTAGTTGGTTGACGACACTGCAGTTGAGTTTATGGGCACCACATGACTTTTTCAGATTCAGATTCAGATTCAAAATGTAAGCACTTACTCTAGTTGGGTTGACGACACTGCAGTTGAGTTTATGGGCACCACATGACTTTTTCAGATTCAGATTCAGATTCAAAATGTAAGCACTTACTCTAATTGGGTTGACGACACTGCAGTTGAGTTTATGGGCACCACATGACTTTTTCAGATTCAGATTCAGATTCAAAATGTAAGCACTTACTCTAGTTGGGTTGACGACACTGCAGTTGAGTTTATGGGCACCACATGACTTTTTCAGATTCAGATTCAGATTCAAAATGTAAGCACTTACTCTAATTGGGTTGACGACACTGCAGTTGAGTTTATGGGCACCACATGACTTTTTCAGATTCAGATTCAGATTCAAAATGTAAGCACTTACTCAATTGGGTTGACGACACTGCAGTTGAGTTTATGGGCACCACATGACTTTTTCAGATTCAGATTCAGATTCAAAATGTAAGCACTTACTCTAAATTGGGTTGACGACACTGCAGTTGAGTTTATGGGCACCACATGACTTTTTCAGATTCAGATTCAGATTCAAAATGTAAGCACTTACTCAAATTGGGTTGACGACACTGCAGTTGAGTTTATGGGCACCACATGACTTTTTCAGATTCAGATTCAGATTCAAAATGTAAGCACTTCCTCAAATTGGGTTGACGACACTGCAGTTGAGTTTATGCACCACATGACTTTTTCAGATTCAGATTCAGATTCAAAATGTAAGCACTTACTCTAATTGGGTTGACGACACTGCAGTTGAGTTTAGGCACCACATGACTTTTTTCAGATTCAGATTCAGATTCAAAATGTAAGCACTTACTCTAGTTGGGTTGACGACACTGCAGTTGAGTTTATGGGCACCACATGACTTTTTCAGATTCAGATTCAGATTCAAAATGTAAGCACTTACTCTTGGGTTGACGACACTGCAGTTGAGTTTTGGGCACCACATGACTTTTTCAGATTCAGATTCAGATTCAAAATGTAAGCACTTCTCAAATTGGGTTGACGACACTGCAGTTGAGTTTATGGGCACCACATGACTTTTTCAGATTCAGATTCAGATTCAAAATGTAAGCACTTACTCTAATTGGGTTGACGACACTGCAGTTGAGTTTTGGGCACCACATGACTTTTTTCAGATTCAGATTCAGATTCAAAATGTAAGCACTTACCTCAAATTGGGTTGACGACACTGCAGTTGAGTTTATGGGCACCACATGACTTTTTCAGATTCAGATTCAGATTCAAAATGTAAGCACTTACTCAAATTGGGTTGACGACACTGCAGTTGAGTTTTATGGGCACCACATGACTTTTTCAGATTCAGATTCAGATTCAAAATGTAAGCACTTACTCAAATTGGGTTGACGACACTGCAGTTGAGTTTATGGGCACCACATGACTTTTTCAGATTCAGATTCAGATTCAAAATGTAAGCACTTACTCAAATTGGGTTGACGACACTGCAGTTGAGTTTGGGCACCACATGACTTTTTTCAGATTCAGATTCAGATTCAAAATGTAAGCACTTACTCTAAATTGGGTTGACGACACTGCAGTTGAGTTTATGGGCACCACATGACTTTTTTCAGATTCAGATTCAGATTCAAAATGTTTGCACTTACCTCTAGTTGGGTTGACGACACTTGCAGTTGAGTTTATGGGCACCACATGACTTTTTCAGATTCAGATTCAGATTCAAAATGTAAGCACTTACTCTAATTGGGTTGACGACACTGCAGTTGAGTTTAGGCACCACATGACTTTTTCAGATTCAGATTCAGATTCAAAATGTAAGCACTTCCTCAATTGGGTTGACGACACTGCAGTTGAGTTTATGGGCACCACATGACTTTTTCAGATTCAGATTCAGATTCAAAATGTACTTACTCAGTTGGGTTGACGACACTGCAGTTGAGTTTATGGGCACCACATGACTTTTTCAGATTCAGATTCAGATTCAAAATGTAAGCACTTACTCTAGTTGGGTTGACGACACTGCAGTTGAGTTTATGGGCACCACATGACTTTTTCAGATTCAGATTCAGATTCAAAATGTAAGCACTTCTCAAATTGGGTTGACGACACTGCAGTTGAGTTTATGGGCACCACATGACTTTTTCAGATTCAGATTCAGATTCAAAATGTAAGCACTTACTCAAATTGGGTTGACGACACTGCAGTTGAGTTTATGGGCACCACATGACTTTTTCAGATTCAGATTCAGATTCAAAATGTAAGCACTTACTCAAATTGGGTTGACGACACTGCAGTTGAGTTTGGGCACCACATGACTTTTTCAGATTCAGATTCAGATTCAAAATGTAAGCACTTAAATTGGGTTGACGACACTGCAGTTGAGTTTATGGGCACCACATGACTTTTTCAGATTCAGATTCAGATTCAAAATGTAAGCACTTCTCAAATTGGGTTGACGACACTGCAGTTGAGTTTATGGGCACCACATGACTTTTTCAGATTCAGATTCAGATTCAAAATGTAAGCACTTCCTCAATTGGGTTGACGACACTGCAGTTGAGTTTATGGGCACCACATGACTTTTTCAGATTCAGATTCAGATTCAAAATGTAAGCACTTCCTCAAATTGGGTTGACGACACTGCAGTTGAGTTTATGGGCACCACATGACTTTTTCAGATTCAGATTCAGATTCAAAATGTAAGCACTTACTCTAAATTGGGTTGACGACACTTGCAGTTGAGTTTATGGGCACCACATGACTTTTTCAGATTCAGATTCAGATTCAAAATGTAAGCACTTACTCAATTGGGTTGACGACATTGCAGTTGAGTTTATGGGCACCACATGACTTTTTCAGATTCAGATTCAGATTCAAAATGTAAGCACTTCCTCAAATTGGGTTGACGACATTGCAGTTGAGTTTGTGGGCACCACATGACTTTTTCAGATTCAGATTCAGATTCAAAATGTAAGCACTTACTCAAATTGGGTTGACGACACTGCAGTTGAGTTTATGGGCACCACATGACTTTTTCAGATTCAGATTCAGATTCAAAATGTAAGCACTTACTCAAATTGGGTTGACGACACTGCAGTTGAGTTTATGGGCACCACATGACTTTTTCAGATTCAGATTCAGATTCAAAATGTAAGCACTTCCTCAAATTGGGTTGACGACACTGCAGTTGAGTTTATGGGCACCACATGACTTTTTCAGATTCAGATTCAGATTCAAAATGTAAGCACTTCCTCAAATTGGGTTGACGACATTGCAGTTGAGTTTGTGGGCACCACATGACTTTTTCAGATTCAGATTCAGATTCAAAACCATGACTCAGATTCAGATTCAATGTAAGCACTTGGGTTGATGACTTTTTCAGATTCAGATTCAGATTCAAAATGTAAGCACTTACTTTTCAGATTCAGATTCAGATTTAAAATGCACTTGACGTTTGTGGGCACCACATGACTTTTTCAGATTCAGATTCAGATTCAAAATGTAAGCACTTTACTCTAGGGTTGACGACACTGCAGTTGAGTTTATGGGCACCACATGACTTTTTCAGATTCAGATTCAGATTCAAAATGTAAGCACTTCCTCAAATTGGGTTGACGACATTGCAGTTGAGTTTGTGGGCACCACATGACTTTTTCAGATTCAGATTCAGATTCAAAATGTATGCACTTACTCTAATTGGGTTGACGACATTGCAGTTGAGTTTGTGGGCACCACATGACTTTTTTCAGATTCAGATTCAGATTCAAAATGTTTGTACTTACTCTAGTTGGGCAGACGACACTGCAGTTGAGTTTATGGGCACCACATGACTTTTTCAGATTCAGATTCAGATTCAAAATGTAAGCACTTACTCAAATTGGGTTGACAGCACTGCACTTGAGTTTATAGGCACCACATGACTTTTTCAGATTCAGATTCAGATTCAAAATGTAAGCACTTCTCTAAATTGGGTTGACGACACTGCAGTTGAGTTTATGGGCACCACATGACTTTTTTCAGATTCAGATTCAGATTCAAAATGTAAGCACTTCCTCAAATTGGGTTGACGACATTGCAGTTGAGTTTGTGGGCACCACATGACTTTTTCAGATTCAGATTCAGATTCAAAATGTATGCACTTACTCTAATTGGGTTGACGACATTGCAGTTGAGTTTGTGGGCACCACATGACTTTTTCAGATTCAGATTCAGATTCAAAATGTTTGTACTTACTCTAGTTGGGCAGACGACACTGCAGTTGAGTTTATGGGCACCACATGACTTTTTCAGATTCAGATTCAGATTCAAAATGTAAGCACTTACTCAAATTGGGTTGACAGCACTGCACTTGAGTTTATAGGCACCACATGACTTTTTCAGATTCAGATTCAGATTCAAAATGTAAGCACTTACTCAAATTGGGTTGACGGCACTGCAGTTGAGTTTATGGGCACCACATGACTTTTTCAGATTCAGATTCAGATTCAAAATGTAAGCACTTCCTCAAATTGGGTTGACGACACTGCAGTTGAGTTTGTGGGCACCACATGACTTTTTCAGATTCAGATTCAGATTCAAAATGTAAGCACTTACTCTAGTTGGGTTGACGACACTGCAGTTGAGTTTATGGCACCACATGACTTTTTTCAGATTCAGATTCAGATTCAGATTCAAAATGTAAGCACTTCCTCAAATTGGGTTGACTTGCAGTTGAGTTTGTGGGCACCACATGACTTTTTCAGATTCAGATTCAGATTCAAAATGTTTGCACTTACTCTATTGGGTTGACAACATTGCAGTTGAGTTTGTGGGAACCACATGATTTTTTTTGATTCAGATTCAGATTCAAAATGTAAGCACTTACTCAAATTGGGTTGACGGCACTGCAGTTGAGTTTATGGGCACAACATGACTTTTTCAGATTCAGATTCAGATTCAAAATGTAAGCACTTCCTCAAATTGGGTTGACGACACTGCAGTTGAGTTTATGGGCACCACATGACTTTTTCAGATTCAGATTCAGATTCAAAATGTAAGCACTTCCTCAAATTGGGTTGACGACATTGCAGTTGAGTTTGTGGGCACCACATGACTTTTTCAGATTCAGATTCAGATTCAAAATGTTTGCACTTCCTCTATTTGGGTTGACGACACTGCAGTTGAGTTTATGGGCACCACATGACTTTTTCAGATTCAGATTCAGATTCAAAATGTAAGCACTTCCTCAAATTGGGTTGACAACATTGCAGTTGAGTTTGTGGGCACCACATGACTTTTTCAGATTCAGATTCAGATTCAAAATGTATGCACTTACTCTAATTGGGTTGACGACATTGCAGTTGAGTTTGTGGGCACCACATGACTTTTTCAGATTCAGATTCAGATTCAAAATGTTTGTACTTACTGTAGTTGGGCAGACGACACTGCAGTTGAGTTTATGGGCACCACATGACTTTTTCAGATTCAGATTCAGATTCAAAATGTAAGCACTTACCCTAATTGGGTTGACGACAATGCACTTGAGTTTGTAGGCACCACATGATTTTTTCAGATTCAGATTCAGATTCAAAATGTAAGCACTTCCTCAAATTGGGTTGACGGCACTGCAGTTGAGTTTATGGGCACCACATGACTTTTTCAGATTCAGATTCAGATTCAAAAATGTAAGCACTTCCTCAAATTGGGTTGACGACACTACGGTTGAGTTTATGGGCACGACATGACTTTTTCAGATTCAGATTCAGATTCAAAATGTAAGCACTTACTCAAATTGGGTTGACGACAATGCGGTTGAGTTTATGGGCACCACATGACTTTTTCAGATTCAGATTCAGATTCAAAATGTAAGCACTTCCTCAAATTGGGTATACGACATTGCAGTAGAGTTTGTGGGCACCACATGACTTTTTCAGATTCAGATTCAGATTCAAAATGTTTGCACTTACTCTAGTTGGGTTGACGACACTGCAGTTGAGTTTATGGGCACCACATGACTTTTTCAGATCCAGATTCAGATTCAAAATGTAAGCACTTACTCTAGTTGGGTTGACGACACTGCAGTTGAGTTTATGGGCACCACATGACTTTTTCAGATTCAGATTCAGATTCAAAATGTAAGCACTTCCTCAAATTGGGTTGAAGACATTGCAGTTGAGTTTGTGGGCACCACATGACTTTTTCAGATTCAGATTCAGATTCAAAATGTTTGTACTTACTCTAGTTGGGCAGACGACACTGCAGTTGAGTTTATGGGCACCACATGACTTTTTCAGATTCAGATTCAGATTCAAAATGTAAGCACTTACTCAAATTGGGTTGACAGCACTGCACTTGAGTTTATAGGCACCACATGACTTTTTCAGATTCAGATTCAGATTCAAAATGTAAGCACTTACTCAAATTGGGTTGACGGCACTGCAGTTGAGTTTATATGCACCACATGACTTTTTTCAGATTCAGATTCAGATTCAAAATGTAAGCACTTACTCTAATTGGGTTGACGACACTGCAGTTGAGTTTACGGGCACCACATGACTTTTTCAGATTCAGATTCAGATTCAAAATGTAAGCACTTACTCAAATTGGGTTGACGACACTGCAGTTGAGTTTATGGGCACCACATGATTTTTTCAGATTCAGATTCAGATTCAAAATGTAAGCACTTCCTCAAATTGGGTTGACGACATTGCAGTTGAGTTTGTGGGCACCACATGACTTTTTCAGATTCAGATTCAGATTCAAAATGTATGCACTTACTCTAATTGGGTTGACGACATTGCAGTTGAGTTTGTGGGCACCACATGACTTTTTCAGATTCAGATTCAGATTCAAAATGTTTGTACTTACTCAGTTGGGCAGACGACACTGCAGTTGAGTTTATGGGCACCACATGACTTTTTCAGATTCAGATTCAGATTCAAAATGTAAGCACTTCTCAAATTGGGTTGACAGCACTGCACTTGAGTTTATAGGCACCACATGACTTTTTCAGATTCAGATTCAGATTCAAAATGTAAGCACTTCCTCAAATTGGGTTGACGACACTGCAGTTGAGTTTATGGGCACCACATGACTTTTTCAGATTCAGATTCAGATTCAAAATGTAAGCACTTCCTCAAATTGGGTTGACGACACTTTGAGTTTATGGGCACCACATGACTTTTTCAGATTCAGATTCAGATTCAAAATTAAGGAGATTCAGATTCAGATTCAAAATAAGCACTTCCTCAAATTGGGTTGACGACATTGCAGTAGAGTTTGTGGGCACCACATGACTTTTTCAGATTCAGATTCAGATTCAAAATGTTTGCACTTACTCTAGTTGGGTTGACGACACTGCAGTTGAGTTTATGGGCACCACATGACTTTTTCAGATTCAGATTCAGATTCAAAATGTAAGCACTTACTCTAATTGGGTTGACGACACTGCAGTTGAGTTTATGGGCACCACATGACTTTTTCAGATTCAGATTCAGATTCAAAATGTAAGCACTTCCTCAAATTGGGTTGACGACATTGCAGTTGAGTTTGTGGGCACCACATGACTTTTTCAGATTCAGATTCAGATTCAAAATGTTTGTACTTACTCTAGTTGGGCAGACGACACTGCAGTTGAGTTTATGGGCACCACATGACTTTTTCAGATTCAGATTCAGATTCAAAATGTAAGCACTTACTCAAATTGGGTTGACAGCACTGCACTTGAGTTTATAGGCACCACATGACTTTTTCAGATTCAGATTCAGATTCAAAATGTAAGCACTTACTCAAATTGGGTTGACGGCACTGCAGTTGAGTTTATATGCACCACATGACTTTTTTCAGATTCAGATTCAGATTTAAAATGTTTGCACTTACTCTAATTGGGTTGACGACACTGCAGTTGAGTTTACGGCACCACATGACTTTTTCAGATTCATATTCAGATTCAAAATGTAAGCACTTACTCTAGTTGGGTTGACGACACTGCAGTTGAGTTTATGGGCACCACATGATTTTTTCAGATTCAGACTCAGATTCAAAATGTAAGCACTTCCTCAAAATTGGGTTGACGACATTGCAGTTGAGTTTGTGGGCACCACATGACTTTTTCAGATTCAGATTCAGATTCAAAATGTATGCACTTACTCTAATTGGGTTGACGACATTGCAGTTGAGTTTGTGGGCACCACATGACTTTTTCAGATTCAGATTCAGATTCAAAATGTTTGTACTTACTCTAGTTGGGCAGACGACACTGCAGTTGAGTTTATGGGCACCACATGACTTTTTCAGATTCAGATTCAGATTCAAAATGTAAGCACTTACTCAAATTGGGTTGACAGCACTGCACTTGAGTTTATAGGCACCACATGACTTTTTCAGATTCAGATTCAGATTCAAAATGTAAGCACTTACTCTAGTTGGGTTGACGACACTGCAGTTGAGTTTATGGGCACCACATGACTTTTTCAGATTCAGATTCAGATTCAAAATGTAAGCACTTCCTCAAATTGGGTTGACGACATTGCAGTTGAGTTTGTGGGCACCACATGACTTTTTCAGATTCAGATTCAGATTCAAAATGTATGCACCTACTCTAATTGGGTTGACGACATTGCAGTTGAGTTTGTGGGCACCACATGACTTTTTCAGATTCAGATTCAGATTCAAAATGTTTGTACTTACTCTAGTTGGGCAGATGACACTGCAGTTGAGTTTATGGGCACCACATGACTTTTTCAGATTCAGATTCAGATTCAAAATGTAAGCACTTACTCAAAATTGGGTTGACAGCACTGCACTTGAGTTTATAGGCACCACATGACTTTTTCAGATTCAGATTCAGATTCAAAATGTAAGCACTTACTCAAATTGGGTTGACGACACTGCAGTTGAGTTTATGGGCACCACATGACTTTTTCAGATTCAGATTCAGATTCAAAATGTAAGCACTTCCTCAAATTGGGTTGACGACATTGCAGTTGAGTTTATGGGCACCACATGACTTTTTCAGATTCAGATTCAGATTCAAAATGTAAGCACTTCCTCAAATTGGGTTGACGACATTGCAGTTGAGTTTGTGGGCACCACATGACTTTTTCAGATTCAGATTCAGATTCAAAATGTAAGCACTTCCTCAAATTGGGTTGACGACATTGCAGTTGAGTTTGTGGGCACCACATGACTTTTTCAGATTCAGATTCAGATTCAAAATGTTTGCACTTACTCTAGTTGGGTTGACGACATTGCAGTTGAGTTTGTGGGCACCACATGACTTTTTCAGATTCAGATTCAGATTCAAAATGTAAGCACTTACTCAAATTGGGTTGACGACACTGCAGTTGAGTTTATGGGCACCACATGACTTTTTCAGATTCAGATTCAGATTCAAAATGTAAGCACTTCCTCAAATTGGGTTGACGACATTGCAGTTGAGTTTGTGGGCACCACATGACTTTTTCAGATTCAGATTCAGATTCAAAATGTAAGCACTTACTCAAATTGGGTTGACGACACTGCAGTTGAGTTTATGGGCACCACATGACTTTTTCAGATTCAGATTCAGATTCAAAATGTAAGCACTTACTCAAATTGGGTTGACAGCACTGCACTTGAGTTTATAGGCACCACATGACTTTTTCAGATTCAGATTCAGATTCAAAATGTAAGCACTTACTCAAATTGGGTTGACGGCACTGCAGTTGAGTTTATGGGCACCACATGACTTTTTCAGATTCAGATTCAGATTCAAAATGTTTGCACTTACTCAATTGGGTTGACGACACTGCAGTTGAGTTTGGGCACCACATGACTTTTTCAGATTCAGATTCAGATTCAAAATGTAAGCACTTACTCTTAGTTGGGTGACGACACTGCAGTTGAGTTTATGGGCACCACATGATTTTTTCAGATTCAGATTCAGATTCAAAATGTAAGCACTTACTCAAATTGGGTTGACGACATTGCAGTTGAGTTTATGGGCACCACATGACTTTTTCAGATTCAGATTCAGATTCAAAATGTATGCACTTACTCTAATTGGGTTGACGACATTGCAGTTGAGTTTGTGGGCACCACATGACTTTTTCAGATTCAGATTCAGATTCAAAATGTAAGCACTTACTCTAAATGTTGGGCAGATGACACTGCAGTTGAGTTTATGGGCACCACATGACTTTTTCAGATTCAGATTCAGATTCAAAATGTAAGCACTTACTCAAAATTGGGTTGACAGCACTGCACTTGAGTTTATAGGCACCACATGACTTTTTCAGATTCAGATTCAGATTCAAAATGTAAGCACTTACTCTAGTTGGGTTGACGACACTGCAGTTGAGTTTATGGGCACCACATGACTTTTTCAGATTCAGATTCAGATTCAAAATGTAAGCACTTCCTCAAATTGGGTTGACGACATTGCAGTTGAGTTTGTGGGCACCACATGACTTTTTCAGATTCAGATTCAGATTCAAAATGTATGCACCTACTCTAATTGGGTTGACGACATTGCAGTTGAGTTTGTGGGCACCACATGACTTTTTCAGATTCAGATTCAGATTCAAAATGTTTGTACTTACTCTAGTTGGGCAGACGACACTGCAGTTGAGTTTATGGGCACCACATGACTTTTTCAGATTCAGATTCAGATTCAAAATGTAAGCACTTACTCAAATTGGGTTGACAGCACTGCACTTGAGTTTATAGGCACCACATGACTTTTTCAGATTCAGATTCAGATTCAAAATGTAAGCACTTACTCAAATTGGGTTGACAGCACTGCAGTTGAGTTTATGGGCACCACATGACTTTTTCAGATTCAGATTCAGATTCAAAATGTAAGCACTTCCTCAAATTGGGTTGACGACATTGCAGTTGAGTTTGTGGGCACCACATGACTTTTTCAGATTCAGATTCAGATTCAAAATGTTTGTACTTACTCTAGTTGGGCAGACGACACTGCAGTTGAGTTTATGGGCACCACATGACTTTTTCAGATTCAGATTCAGATTCAGATTCAAAATGTAAGCACTTACTCAAATTGGGTTGACAGCACTGCACTTGAGTTTATAGGCACCACATGACTTTTTCAGATTCAGATTCAGATTCAAAATGTTTCAAATTGCACTTACGCATTGCAGTTGAGTTTGTGGGAACCACATGATTTTTTTTGATTCAGATTCAGATTCAAAATGTAAGCACTTACTCAAATTGGGTTGACGGCACTGCAGTTGAGTTTATGGGCACAACATGACTTTTTCAGATTCAGATTCAGATTCAAAATGTAAGCACTTCCTCAAATTGGGTTGACGACACTGCGGTTGAGTTTATGGGCACCACATGACTTTTTCAGATTCAGATTCAGATTCAAAATGTAAGCACTTCCTCAAATTGGGTTGACGACATTGCAGTTGAGTTTGTGGCACCACATGACTTTTTCAGATTCAGATTCAGATTCAAAATGTTTGCACTTCCTCTATTTGGGTTGACGACACTGCAGTTGAGTTTATGGGCACCACATGACTTTTTCAGATTCAGATTCAGATTCAAAATGTAAGCACTTCCTCAAATTGGGTTGACAACATTGCAGTTGAGTTTGTGGGCACCACATGACTTTTTCAGATTCAGATTCAGATTCAAAGTGTATGCACTTACTCTAATTGGGTTGACGACATTGCAGTTGAGTTTGTGGGCACCACATGACTTTTTCAGATTCAGATTCAGATTCAAAATGTTTGTACATACTGTAGTTGGGCAGACGACACTGCAGTTGAGTTTATGGGCACCACATGACTTTTTCAGATTCAGATTCAGATTCAAAATGTAAGCACTTACCCTTATTGGGTTGACGACAATGCACTTGAGTTTGTAGGCACCACATGATTTTTTCAGATTCAGATTCAGATTCAAAATGTAAGCACTTCCTCAAATTGGGTTGACGGCGCTGCAGTTGAGTTTATGGGCACCACATGACTTTTTCAGATTCAGATTCAGATTCAAAATGTAAGCACTTCCTCAAATTGGGTTGACGACACTACGGTTGAGTTTATGGGCACCACATGACTTTTTCAGATTCAGATTCAGATTCAAAATGTAAGCACTTACTCAAATTGGGTTGACGACAATGCGGTTGAGTTTATGGGCACCACATGACTTTTTCAGATTCAGATTCAGATTCAAAATATAAGCACTTCCTCAAATTGGGTATACGACATTGCAGTAGAGTTTGTGGGCACCACATGACTTTTTCAGATTCAGATTCAGATTCAAAATGTTTGCACTTACTCTAGTTGGGTTGACGACACTGCAGTTGAGTTTATGGGCACCACATGACTTTTTCAGATTCAGATTCAGATTCAAAATGTAAGCACTTACTCTAGTTGGGTTGACGACACTGCAGTTGAGTTTATGGGCACCACATGACTTTTTCAGATTCAGATTCAGATTCAAAATGTAAGCACTTCCTCAAATTGGGTTGAAGACATTGCAGTTGAGTTTGTGGGCACCACATGACTTTTTCAGATTCAGATTCAGATTCAAAATGTTTGTACTTACTCTAGTTGGGCAGATGACACTGCAGTTGAGTTTATGGGCACCACATGACTTTTTCAGATTCAGATTCAGATTCAAAATGTAAGCACTTATCAAATTGGGTTGACAGCACTGCACTTGAGTTTATAGGCACCACATGACTTTTTCAGATTCAGATTCAGATTCAAAATGTAAGCACTTACTCAAATTGGGTTGAGGGCACTGCAGTTGAGTTTATGGGCACCACATGACTTTTTCAGATTCAGATTCAGATTCAAAATGTAAGCACTTCCTCAAATTGGGTTGACGACATTGCAGTTGAGTTTGTGGGCACCACATGACTTTTTCAGATTCAGATTCAGATTCAAAATGTTTGTACTTACTCTAGTTGGGCAGACGACACTGCAGTTGAGTTTATGGGCACCACATGACTTTTTCAGATTCAGATTCAGATTCAGATTCAAAATGTAAGCACTTACTCAAATTGGGTTGACAGCACTGCACTTGAGTTTATAGGCACCACATGACTTTTTCAGATTCAGATTCAGATTCAAAATGTAAGCACTTACCTCAAATTGGTTGACGGCACTGCAGTTGAGTTTATGGCACCACATGACTTTTCAGATTCAGATTCAGATTCAAAATGTAAGCACTTCTCAATTGGGTTGACGACAATGCGGTTGAGTTTATGGGCACCACATGACTTTTTCAGATTCAGATTCAGATTCAAAATGTAAGCACTTCCTCTAATTGGGTTGACGACATTGCAGTTGAGTTTGTGGGCACCACATGACTTTTTCAGATTCAGATTAAAATGTTTGTACTTAGTTGCCACGACACTGCAGTTGAGTTTATGGGCACCACATGATTTTTTCAGATTCAGATTCAGATTCAAAATGTAAGCACTTACTCAAATTGGGTTGACGGCATTGCAGTTGAGTTTGTGGGCACCACATGACTTTTTCAGATTCAGATTCAGATTCAAAATGTATGCACTTACTCTAATTGGGTTGACGACAGTGCAGTTGAGTTTGTGGGCACCACATGACTTTTTCAGATTCAGATTCAGATTTAAAATGTAAGCACTTCCTCAAATTGGGTTGACGACATTGCAGTTGAGTTTGTGGGCACCACATGACTTTTTCAGATTTAGATTCAGATTCAAAATGTTCGCCTTACTCTAGTTGGGTTGACAACACTGCACTTGAGTTTGTAGGCACCACATGATTTTTTCAGATTCAGATTCAGATTCAAAATGTAAGCACTTACTCAAATTGGGTTGACGGCATTGCAGTTGAGTTTGTGGGCACCACATGACTTTTTCAGATTCAGATTCAGATTCAAAATGTATGCACTTACTCTAATTGGGTTGACGACAGTGCAGTTGAGTTTGTGGGCACCACATGACTTTTTCAGATTCAGATTCAGATTCAAAATGTAAGCACTTCCTCAAATTGGGTTGACGACATTGCAGTTGAGTTTGTGGGCACCACATGACTTTTTCAGATTCAGATTCAGATTCAAAATGTAAGCACTTACTCTAGTTGGGTTGACGACACTGCAGTTGAGTTTATGGGCACCACATGACTTTTTCAGATTCAGATTCAGATTCAAAATGTAAGCACTTCCTCAAATTGGGTTGACGACATTGCAGTTGAGTTTGTGGGCACCACATGACTTTTTCAGATTCAGATTCAGATTAAAAATGTATGCACTTACTCTAATTGGGTTGACGACATTGCAGTTGAGTTTGTGGGCACCACATGACTTTTTCAGATTCAGATTCAGATTCAAAATGTTTGTACCTACTCTAGTTGGGCAGACGACACTGCAGTTGAGTTTATGGGCACCACATGACTTTTTCAGATTCAGATTCAGATTCAAAATGTAAGCACTTACTCTAATTGGGTTGACGACATTGCAGTTGAGTTTGTGGGCACCACATGACTTTTTCAGATTCAGATTCAGATTCAAAATGTTTGTACTTACTCTAGTTGGGCAGACGACACTGCAGTTGAGTTTATGGGCACCACATGACTTTTTCAGATTCAGATTCAGATTCAAAATGTAAGCACTTACTCAAATTGGGTTGACGACACTGCACTTGAGTTTATAGGCACCACATGATTTTTCAGATTCAGATTCAGATTCAAAATGTAAGCACTTACTCAAATTGGGTTGAGGGCACTGCAGTTGAGTTTATGCGCACCACATGACTTTTTCAGATTCAGATTCAGATTCAAAATGTAAGCACTTCCTCAAATTGGGTTGATGACACTGCGGTTGAGTTTATGGGCACCACATGACTTTTTCAAAATTAGATTCAGATTCAAAATGTAAGCACTTCCTCAAATTGGGTTGACGACATTGCAGTTGAGTTTGTGGGCACCACATGACTTTTTCAGATTCAGATTCAGATTCAAAATGTTTGCACTTACTCTAGTTGGGTTGACGACATTGCAGTTGAGTTTATGGGCACCACATGACTTTTTCAGATTCAGATTCAGATTCAAAATGTAAGCACTTACTCTAATTGGGTTGACGACATTGCAGTTGAGTTTATGGGCACCACATGACTTTTTCAGATTCAGATTCAGATTTAAAATGTTTGCACTTACTCTAATTGGGTTGACAACACTGCAGTTGAGTTTACGGGCACCACATGACTTTTTCAGATTCAGATTCAGATTCAAAATGTAAGCACTTACCCTAATTGGATTGACAACACTGCAGTTGAGTTTATGGGCACCACATGACTTTTTCAGATTCAGATTCAGATTCAAAATGTAAGCACTTACTCTAATTGGGTTGACGGCACTGCAGTTGAGTTTATGGGCACCACATGACTTTTTCAGATTCAGATTCAGATTCAAAATGTAAGCACTTACTCTAATTGGGTTGACGACACTGCAGTTGAGTTTATGGGCACCACTGGGGCACCACAGGGTTTTTCATATTCAGATTCAGATTCAAAATGTATGCACTTACTCTAGTTGGGCAGACGGCACTGCAGTTGAGTTTATGGGCGCCACATGACTTTGCAGCTGTTGTGATGAAGTTGGCAAAGGTGCATCGACATGGTGGTCCCATTTTTGTTGTGTGCCTTATAAATTCCAACCTACTCAGTGCTGATAAGTTCAAGCAACACCAGTTATGTTAGATTGTGCTTGAATTCTGTTTATATGAGAGAGCACTTAGTGGCCAAAAAAGCTAGAAATAAACTTAACCCAAAGGGGGAGTAAGCCGCTTATAATTTATAAATATTTATTCGAGGGTGGGGCGAGAAAAAAGATTGCCTACCCCATGTCTGATATGGATAGAGAACCGTGAGTAATAGTCCATGCCCAGAAAATTATGTCGATACACCCACGGGCAGCCGAGATACGAGGGTGGTGGGTTTGGGGGTGGTGGTGGTGGGGGGGGGGAGTCCGACTGTTTTCCCAATTTTAGATGTACCTCGTGTAACTTCCTTGTCAGTGCGAATTTTCGAGCGCGAGGTACACTAATAAGTATGCCTCGACTAGAGGAGTGCTAATCTGCAGTTGTAAGTAAGTTACACGCAGGGTGTAATTGGTGGATCTCCTGGAAGGTACATCCAGGCTACATCCAGGCTGGACGCCAGGCTGGACGTCACCCAGACCTTCGCGCCCAGCTTCGCACGAGCGGCAGTTGGACGGAAAAGGTGCGCGCGCAACGCGTTCTGAATTCCGGTCCCTTACGAGGTTCCTAAAGCAGTCAAGCCTGGGGTCGAGCCCCTCCCCCCCCCCCCCCCCCCCCCCCCCCCCCCCCCTAAAAAAAAAAACTGAGCAGACCTTCAGGCTCCAGAATACAAGTTGAGTAGATTAAGCCATTATAATGATGATGATAAAGATAGATAGACACTGATAGACAGATAAATATTGCCTTCAATTGTTTTTGTACCTGAGTGATCTCCTCCTAGGGTGCGGACGACTGCTGAGCGCCCAAGAAAGCTGTAAAAATACTAAAATATAAATAACTTTGTCCTAACTTGATATTTGTATCTTTTGGTTATATGGTTGGAAAGGCCTTGGCGAGATGATGCTCATGGACCCCCTTTTCACTATGTATTACTGTCTGGGTGTCTAGATATGAGGTCTCAAAGGGGGGTTGGGGGGTTGGGGTTGGGGGAGACCCCAGGGGTCAAAATAACAACTTCCGAATATGTGGTCAGCCAACTTTATTCCTGTCCCCCTCCTTGGATTTATTCGTAAATAATATCATCAGACCACCCCATAAAGGTTCTTACTTGTTGCCTGCCTGCTGAGATGCTGCGTTGCGAGTTTGATCAGCCAGGAGTGGGGCTGCCACACTGAGCTCTGCCATGCTGTCTGTCTGCTGAGCTGGCAGGCTGTACGCCTGCTGAGCTGACAAGTTGGGCTCTTCCATGGCGTACATCTGCTGAGCTGGCAGGCTTTGCTCGGAAATGCTGTACACCTGCTGAGCTGGCAAGTTGGGCTCTCCCATGGCGTACATCTGCTGAGCTGGCAGGCTGTGCTCAGCCGTGCTGTACGCCTGCTGAGCTGGCATGCTGCAAAAAGGCTGACTAAGCATGTCAACACTGCTATCGTCATCGCTGTTGCTTTCCTCTGATCCCTCTGTAACCTCCGCCGACAATGCATCTATCAGTGAGTCCCCAGAAAGACCCGTGCTAGCCATGAGTTCAAGCGTTCTAGACAGGGAGGGATGCATTTTCAGTGATTGCTGCGAGTACGTCTTGATCAAAGCGCTCTGGAAGTTGCTCTGGGTTACGCTACGCTTGGGGGTGACTTGCTACGGGCTGTGACCAGACCTGAGCTAAGTCTGGCGGGGATAGCTGCGTGATGGGACTGGCTAAGTTTGACCATGGGACCTGTGGGGTGGTCTTGGAAGCTCGGGTGCAGCAAAGGTGATGGTGCACTCGCGTTTTCCTCCAAGGGCAAAGGTCCAGGACCCTGCTTCGTGCTGGATGTGGATTGTGCTTGCGGGGAAAAGGAAACTTGAGAAGGCCTGGGCACTCCAACTTGGGGGATAGTGAAAGCGGGACCAAGTGGGCTCACCTGGCTCACCTGCCTGGATGCTTGAGGAGGCCTGGGTGCTACAGCTTGGGGGACAGTGAACGCGGGACCACGTGGGCTCTCCTGGCTCTCCTGGTCTATGTTTTCAAGTGGGATTTTGGGGCCTACGTGAGATTGGTCCATGCTATCAAGTGGAAGGCTGAGGCCCATGTGGGAGAGGATCTGACCGCGTAGCGTGGGAGGCAGCAGGTTCAGCTTCCGACATAAGATATCAAGTGTGGACTGCATGTTGCCGGACTGCTGCTCGCTGCTGCCAGCTGCTCTGCTAGACTCCTGCTCACTGCTGCCAGCTGCTCTGCTAGACTGCTGCTCATTGCTGCTTGCTGCTCTGCTTGACTGCTGCTCACTGCTGCCAGCTGCTCTGCTTGACTGCTGCTCGCTGCTGCCAGCTGCGCTGCTCGACTGCTGCTCGCTGCTGCCAGCTGCGCTGCTCGACTGCTGCTCGCTACTGCCAGCTGCTCTGCTCGACTGCTGCTCACTGCTGCCAGCTGCTCTGCTCGACTGCTGCTCACTGCTGCCAGCTGCTCTGCTTGACTGCTGCTCACTGCTGCCAGCTGCTCTGCTTGACTGCTGCTCACTGCTGCCAGCTGCTCTGCTTGACTGCTGTTGATTGTTGCTTGCTGCTCTGCTCGACTGCTGCTCACTGCCGTCAGCTTTTCTGCTCGGCTGCTGTTCATTGCTGCCAGCTTCTCTACCTGGCGAGCTTTGTAAGGGAGGTATAGAAGCAGCAGCAGCAGCAGGACCGGCAGTAGAAGTACCAGCAGCAGCAGCAGGACCAGCAGTAGAAGCACCAGCGGCAGCAGCAGGACCGGCAGTAGAAGTACCAGCAGCAGCAGCAGGACCGGCAGTACAAGTACCAGCAGCAGCAGCAGGACCGGCAGTACAAGTAGCAGCAGCAGTAGCAGCACCATCAGATGCAGGCCCTGCCCCAACGCCATGAATTGTAGGAGTAGCAGCTACACCGGCTGATGAAGCCCCCTCCCCAGAACTACGAGCAACAGCACCAACACCAGCGGTAGCAGCAAAAGCACTGTTAGCTACAAAGGCATCAACAGCAAAAGCAGCACCAGAACTGACACCATCACTAGTGCCAGCAAGGGCAGCACTATCACTAGATCCAGCAACAGCAGCACCAGCAGCAGCAGCGACGGAACCGGCACTAGCACCAGTGCCAGCAGG
The DNA here is from genome assembly GCA_022414725.1 of Microglena sp. YARC. NCBI lineage: Eukaryota > Viridiplantae > Chlorophyta > Chlorophyceae > Chlamydomonadales > Chlamydomonadaceae > Microglena > Microglena sp. YARC. The sequence continues at coordinate 41,302,006 of CM039465.1, read as the reverse complement.
GGCAGCACTAGCACTAGATCCAACAGCAGCAGCGACAGAACCAGCACATGCAGCAGTGGTAGCACTAGCGACACCACCAGAGCCGGCAAAAGCGCCATCAGCGACACCATTGGGCACCAGACTCTTGCTGGATTCGATACCTAAGCGGCTCCTGGGATGCTCTGCGTTCCGAGCGTTGCTTGCCCTGAGGCGCAGAGGGGCAGACAGAGAGAGTTAGAGGTAAAGAGAGACAGAGAGGTTGATAGATAGAGAGGTAGAGAGGCAGACAGAAAGGTTGATAGAGAGTGAGGTACATAGATAAAGAGAGTAAGAGAGAGTTAGAGGTAAAGGTACAGGTAGAGAGGGGTAGAGAGAGTTAGAGGTAAAGGTACAGGTAGAGAGGGGTAGAGAGAGGTAGAGGCTCATGGGTAGAGGCTCCTGGGACGCTCTGCATTCCGAGCGCTGCTTGCCCTGAGGCGCAGAGGGGCAGGCAGAGAGGTTGATAGTGAGTGAGGTAAAGAGGTAGAGGTAAAGGTGAAGGTAGAGGTATAGGTAGAGGTAGTGAGGTAAAGAGAGGTAGAGGTAGAGGTAGAGAGTGGTGAAGGTAGAGGTTGAGGTTCAGAGAGGTAGAGGTAGAGAGAGGTAGGGGTAGAGGTAGAGAGAGGTAGAGGTAGTGAGGTAGAGAGAGGTGGAGAGAGGTAGAGGTAGAGGTAGTGATGTGAATGTAGGGGTGTAGAGAGAGGTAGAGGTAGATAGAAGTTGAGTTAAAGAGAGGTAAAGAGAGATAGACGTAGAGAGAGGTAGAGGTAGAGGTAGAGATAGGTAGATGTAGAGGCGGATGGCTGCTTTCCCTGAGAGACTAGAAGGTAGAGGTAAAGGTAGAGGTAGAGGTAGAGGTAGAGAGTGAGTCAGCTAGATATGTTGAGGTAGATAGGTAGAGGTTAACATCTATATATATAAAGAAATCATGGTCGTGGTCGTGGTGGTCGTGGTGGTGTCATCATCGCGTGCCCACGTGCCATGGGCGTGCGGAGTGTAACCGACTTGCAACCCACTTTTCGTTCATCCAACTAGCAACTCCCCGCCTAACGGAATTTTCAAATACCAAAACTGCAGATGCGCGAAGCTAAGCGCGCGCGCTCATAGCATGTCCACAACTGCCTCCCATACTATGACGGGAAGACATTTAGAATCAGAAGATCCTCTCCTCGGAGGTCACAAGCCGACCCTCATATGGCTTGGCATGGCGCTCGGAACAATAGCTTTCAGTTCTTCACGGATTATGCGACCATGATGCATGGCAACCTCTCTGATGGCAACGGTCCTAATGGACAGGAGGGCCCGCAACACCGCCAGCCAGCGCTCAAAGCGAGCTTGCCAGAACAAGGAAGACAGGGAAATAGCCAACAAGCGTCGACGTGATGCCCACGCTGCCCGATCCGAGGAGCTACATCATGCTGGTAATCTCGCAAGGAGTCAGGAACGAGCTACCGTGCCTGAGGAGGAACATGAAGCTGCTAACCAATCCAGGCGCGAAGAATATGCTGCCCAGCCTGAGGAGTTATGCCAGGATCATAATCAAGCCAGGCCTTCAGATCGTGATGCTTTTTTTCTCCGTCTGCGGGCATTGCCACCATTCATCTCACGCATGCGCAATTTTGCCATGCCATCGCATCACATTCGTTGTGATTGGCATCCAGTTGAGATTAATTACCTTTGTTCAGATCGCCATGGCCATTCTGTCCCCCTGGACACTCTCGCGCTTGCCACGCTCATCCCATCTTTGCAAGCTCTTTTCGTTGTATAGAATATGAAGTACGTTGCTGCGATTTTTGCTGTTCTGAGTTGACCGAGTATCGACTGGGGCACTGTACGAGAAGACGAAGCTGCAGGTTTGTAGCCTTGCAATTGCACCGGTCTGGTGTTATTGGGGCGATCGGAATCTGAGCGATCGCAATGTTGGTAGGTTCGAAGCACAGCGGGTCCCTCTTTCTGCACGATTGAATCCCACAGGGTGAAGTGAAGGGTACGAGGTAGGGAGAAGAAGATTGTGTGTGCGTGTTGGTGGTTGGGGGAAGGGAGGGTGGTGGGGGGTAAGGTGAGAGAAAGAGAGTGCGTGTGGATGGGGTGGGGTGAGGGGTAGGGAGAAGTCAGGATGGGGGGAGGGGGGGATGGTATGTGTGTATGACAGGGTGGGAGGCCCACACCTAAAGCAGAAGGGGAATACGTAGGGAGAACAGGTGTGTGTATGTGTGTGTGTGTGTGTGGGGTGGGGTGGGGGGGAGGCAGGGGAGCGTCGAGCAAGGGCTGAGATGGCTGATTTCTTGACTGTGTGTAAGGGAGAGGGGGG
>CM039465.1:41287177-41294677 GCA_022414725.1 Microglena sp. YARC | reverse complement strand
TGTTACATGATAATTGTAGCTGTGGGCCCCCAAAGCACCAACCTTAGCTCCTTTTCTTGAATTGCGATGCTCATATGTGCTCTCGTGAGAATCTGACCGACGTAAATAAGTCTTATAATTGTTATATAGCATAGAATGTTCCGTTTTTTTTAGATTCAAAGTGAAACCAGAAAAAGTAGTCTGTGACAAACAAACACACACAGTTTTGATACTACTAAGCTACTCCCTCAATCAAAAATCTTTGGAGTTTTTCATCTTGGCCCTTATTCTGCGCCGACCTGGCAAGTTTTTGGTGTTCGAGAATGTAAAGATGTTTTAAAGGATATGTCTAAGTACCCTCTGTGCACCCAACAAGTTTGGGGTTGAAAATATTGAGTTTCTGGTTTGGCCCAACTTTCATACTTAAGAGACCTGGAACCTGTGGAGGTCACACCTGGAGTTCTACCACGACACATGACTCGTTGATAGAAACGAGCACAGATTTGGACAGCTCTGCTCGAGCCCCTTTGGTGGTACCTTTTCTTTGTCAGGTTCCGCCTGGCGAGGAAGTTATGAAGATCTTCCGAAACCAGCTGCCCCCCCCCCCCCCCCCCCCCCCCCCTCCTATTGGGAGGTCCAAATATACCCCCTCTGAAAGTCGATTTTGATTTTCCCGGTGGTTTTGGCCCCTAATTGAGCATGCGGTATAAGAGCAACTTCCTACATACCCCCTGCCTATACTCATATACATTTAAAATTTCATTTAATGTCGACCAGGGTACAACTAAGCGCGTTGAACCCATCTGTGCGTTTCGCGCAGTTTATTTCAACCCCTGCGCGCGGAGCGCGCTGTTTTTTTTAATATCATAGCGCTTTCCTCTTTTCACTCACCCAGAGAAAGCGCAGAAACCGCTGTCCATTCGTGCGCTTTCTCATTTTTTGTCGACTCAACAATATGCGCTGCCGGATTGTATATCAAAATTATACAAATTTGCCAGATTTTATAAAAGTTTATCGAACGTCAATTAATGTCAACTCAACATGTGTTGCCGGATTTTATCAACATTCAAAGAAACCCATGCTTACCTCTGTCAATCTTTGTTTCCCTGTGTCTATCTCTGTTTCCCTTTGTTTCCCTGTGTCAATCTTTGTTTCCCTTTGTTTCCCTTTGTTTCCCTTTGTTTCCCTGTGTCAATCTCTGTTTCCCTTTGTTTCCCAGTGTCAATCTTTGTTTCCCTTTGACAACCTTCGTTCCCTTTATCAATCAATATTTACCTTTGTTTACCTTTGTCAACCTTAATTTCTCTTTTTTTACATATGTTTCTCTTAGTCAACCTTTGTCAATCTTCGTTTCCCTTTGTCAATCGTTATTTCTCTTTGCTTACCTTTGTTTACCTTTGTCAACCTTCATTTCTCTTTGTTTCCCTTTGTTTATCTTAGTCAACCTTTGTCAATCTTCGTTTCCCTTTGTCAATCGTTATTTCTCTTTGTTTACCTTTGTTTACCTTTGTCAACCTTCATTTCTCTTTGTTTACCTTTGTTTATCTTAGTCAACCTTTGTCAATCTTTGTTTCCCTTCGCCAAACGTTATTTCTCTTTATTTACCTTCGTTTACCTTGGTCAACCTTCATTTCTCTTTGTTTACCTTTGTTTATCTTAGTCAACCTTTGTCAATCTTCGTTTCCCTTCGCCAAACGTTATTTCTCTTTATTTACCTTCGTTTACCTTGGTCAACCTTCATTTCTCTTTGTTTACCTTTGTTTATCTTAGTCAACCTTTGTCAATCTTTGTTTCCCTTCGCCAAACGTTATTTATCTTTATTTACCTTCGCTTACCTTAGTCAATCTTCGTTTCCACCTGTCAACCATCATTTCTCTTTGTTTACCTTTGTTTACCTCTGTCAACCTTCATTTCTCTTTGTTTGTCTTAGGCAACCTTTGTCAATATTCGTTTCTCTTTGCTTACCTTTGTTTACCTCTGTCAACCTTCATTTCTCTTTGTCAATCTTTGTCTATCTTATTCAACCTTTGTCAATCTTCGTTCCCTTTGTCAATCGTTGTTTCTCTTTGTTTACCTTTGTCAACCTTCATTTCTCTTTGTTTCCCTTTGTTTATCTTAGTCAACCTTTGTCAATCTTCGTTTCCCTTTGTCAATCGTTATTTCTCTTTGTTTACCTTTGTTTACCTCTGTCAACCTTCATTTCTCTTTGTCAATCTTTGTCTATCTTATTCAACCTTCGTCAATCTTCGTTCCCTTTATCAATCGTTGTTTCTCTTTGTTTACCTTTGTCAACCTTCATTTCTCTTTGTTTCCCTTTGTTTATCTTAGTCAACCTTTGCCAATCTTCGTTTCCCTTTGTCAATCGTTATTTCTCTTTGTTTACCTTTGTTTACCTCTGTCAACCTTCATTTCTCTTTGTTTCCCTTTGTCTATCTTAGTCAACCTTTGTCAATCTTCGTTTCCCTTCGTCAATCATTATTTCTCTTTGTTCACCTTTGTTTAGCTTTGTCAACCATGGCCTTACGCTGTGGTGTCCTTAACATCACGACCTGTGAGTGACTGTATTACACGGATGTAACAATTTCAATTTCAATTTCAACCATGGCCAACCTGTTTGTACCTGCATGTCAACCTACAGCCTCTTTCAGTGATATACATTGGTCTAGTGGTAGACTAAGTCACTTTCAGAATGAAGAGTTGGGGGTTCGAATCCCCCTTCGGTCGCTCTTGGCGTTGCAGGTCGTCGTCAACCGCGATGGTAGCTTGTCCAGTTGAGGTAGGAGACCGCTTCCTGTCCGCGTACGACGGGCTCCCTTAACACCACGCCCCACCAGGTGTTATCATTACCTGTCAGGCTACGCTTACCTTTGTCAAATGCCTGTCCAATGGAAAAGAAATCCACGGAGGCACGCCGCCTGACCTTGCCTTTGGCTTGCGGCATTGACGTTACACTCTTTGCACCTACGCCCTCCAGCTCTTTGTGGAAGCGGCTGTCGGGGGCTGTCAATCCTTTGGATGTCTTGGCAAAAGCGCTTCTTAACAGCTCTATCGACTTGCGAGACCTCACCTTTTTCTTGGTCGTTTTCATCCTGAAAGGAAGTAAATGTCAGTTTTGTTTTCTGAAGGTTTTTGGATTGTCAATCCTTTGGATGTCTTGGTAAAAGCGCTTCTCAACATCTCTATCGACTTGCGAGACCTCACCTTTTTCTTGGTCGCTTTTATCCTGAGAGAGGGTTAGGGCCAGTTATTTTTTCTTAAGGTTTTAGGACTACAAATTAATACTCGTTCAGGTCCAGGTCCTGGGTCTGCACTTTGGGGGAAATAAAACACGAATAATCGTTCTGCACGAATTTGGCACGATTACAGTTTTGCTGAAAGTTTTTTTTTCTTGCTTGCCTTCATCCTGAAAGGGGAGTTTGGGTTAATGATTTAGGTTTTAGGATTTAGTTTTTTTTCCTGAAAGGAGATTTAGGGTTCAGGGTTTTCTTTCTGAAAGGGGGTCCATGATACCTGAAAGGCGCCCCTTCCCCATAATGCACCCTTTCTCTGCACCCTTTTCTGCACACCTCTTGCACCCCCTTCACCCTTTCTCTGCACCCCTTTGGCACCCCCTTCTTCCATAATGCACCCTTTCTCTGCACCCCTTTTCTCCACCCCTCTTGCACCCCTTTTCTTCACCCTCTTTGCACCCCTTCACCCTTTCTCTGCACCCCCTTTTCTCCACCCCTCTTGCACCCCTTTTCTTCACCCCTCTTGCACCCCCTTCACCTTTCCTCTGCACCCCTTTAGCACCCCCTTCTTCCATAATGCACCCTTTTCTCTGCACCCCTCTTGCAGCCCCTTCACCCTTTCTCTGCACCCCTTTTCTGCACCCCTTTCTCTGCACCCCCTTCACCCTTTCTCTGCACCCCTTTGGCACCCCCTTCACCCATAATGCACCCTTTCTCTGCACCCCTTTCTCTGCACCCTTTTTCTTCATCCCTCTTGCACCCCTTTCACCATTTCTCTGCACCCCATTCACCCATAATGCACCCCTTTATTTGCACCCCTTTGGCACCCCCTTCACCCATAATGCACCCTTTCTTTGCACCCTGTTTCTGCACCCCATTCACCCATAATGCACCCCTTACTCTGCACCCCTTTGGCGCCACTTCGCCCATAATGCACCCCTTTCTTTGCACCCCTTTCTGCACCCCCTTCACCCATAATGCACCCCTTTCTCTGCACCCCTTCTCTGGAACCTTTTCAGCACCCCTTTGGCACCCCCTTCACCCATAATGCACACCGTTCTCAGCACCCCTTTTCTGGAACCTTTTCTGCAATCTTTTTCCGTACCCTTCTTCTGAACCCCTTTTCTGTCCCCTTTTTTGCACCCTTTGGCACCCCTTTCACCCACAATGCATTCTTTCAAGCCGAAAAAAGTGGTGCCAAAAACCACCACCACCCCTTCTCCATCCACACCTCACCATTCAAAGCCCCCCCACCACATATCCCACCACCACCACCCCCTTCTCCATCCACACCTCACCATTCAAGCCCCCCCACCACATACCCCACCACCACCACCCCCTTATCCATCCCACACATCACCATTCAAGCCCCCCCACCACATATCCCACCACCCCAACCCCTTCTCCATCCACATCTCACCATTCAAGCTCCCCCACCACAACCCCCCCCCCACCCACCCACCACCACCCCTTTTCCATCCACACCTCACCATTCAAGCCCCCCCACTACATACCCCATCACCACCACCACCACCCCTTATCCATCCACACCTCACCATGAAAGCCCCCCCACCACATACCCCCCCCCCTACACACACACACACCCTCCCCCTCCCCCCACCATTCAAGCAATGAGCTTACTTAGACCTCTCTTTTATCCCCACCCCACCTCACCCCTTCATATCCCTCCTCCTTTATCCCCCCCCCCCCACCCCCCCCAACCCACAAATCAGAGGAAGCCTGGAGTGCTACCTATGTATCCTAACCAGGCACAGCCATGCTGGCCCCCTCATCAAACACTGCTACTCTGCCAACTTGAATGGGACCTGGACGTGGATGAGTCCCCCCCCCCCCCTCCTCCCCCCACCACGCCACCACCTATCCCCACACCCCCAACTCACAAATCTGAGGAATCTGGGTTTGCCTCTCGCTGTCCACATCAGACACGGCCCTGCTAGCCACATCATCAGCACTGCTACTCTACCAACTTGCATGGGACCTGGACGTGGACCAATCCCCTCCCCCCCCCCCCCCCCTCCCCCCCCTACCACCTATCCCCCACCCCCAACTCACAAATCTGAGGAATCCTGGGTTTGCCTCTCGCTGTCCACATCAGACACGGCCCTGCTAGCCACATCAATCAGCACTGCTACTCTACCAACTTGCACGGGACCTGGACGTGGACCAATCCCCTCCCCCCCCCCTCCCCCACCCCTCCTCCCCCCACCCCACCCCTACCACTATCCCCACACTCCCAACTCACAAATCTGAGGAATCCTGGGTTTGCCTCTCGCTGTCCACATCAGACACGGCCCTGCTAGCCACGTCATCAGCAGTTTCGCCACTCGGCCTCCTTGATTTTGACCTGAAGGTGGACCAGTGCTTCGAGCCGAGGCGGAGCAGCCGACTGCTGGCGCTGGCGCTGATCGATGCACGCATGGACGAGACGCGCGACAGACGACCTGACGTCGGTGTATCACTATCGCTGGCGTCCTCGGCTTTTTGTTGCTTCTTACCGGAAATCAGGGAGTTCAATTTCTGCAGAGGGATGCCACTCTTTCGGGAGGACAGGTTGGAGTCACTGACTCCGTCGGAGGAGGCGCCAGAAACGCGGACCAACCTCGACGATGGTTGTTGCGTGGGTTGCAAGTCGATGAAAGGGGACTGCTGCAGACGAGATGCAGGTGGATTCGGTGGGAAATCCTGAGGGGTTGGGGGGGAAGGGGAGATATGGGTGAGTGGGTGGGTGGAGCAGGGAGGGGAGGGGATTGGGCAGGGTTGAGTGATGTAGGAAGAGCGGCAAAGGGGGGGGGGGGGGGGGGGGGGGGGGGGGGGGGGGGGATAGGTTATGTGATGCGCTGTTTGAGGCCTGCCGCAGCTGAGATGCAGTTAACCCTGTGGACAATCCCTCTGGGTGTATTGACATGATCTCGACGGTATCGACAGGTGCTCGCAGTTCTCAATTAATATCAAACATGCAGTACGAAATCTGTTTTTCTTGCCCCCCCCCCCTCCCCCTCGTATATATATATATATATATATATATATATATATATATATTATATATATATCGTATACAAATATATGTACATGCACATCTACTACCTTCAACGTCCCAATATTTAGTAGATGGCCAATGATTTGGGTTCTTTGTTAATAAAACATAAATTAAAAAATGCATATCTACAACCTTAGATGCCCCAATCTTTAGTAGATTGCCAATGATTTGGGGTTCTTTGTTAGGGAACAATATATACAAAATATACATAACAAATCTCAGGGGGGGGGGCAGAAAGACAGATTTTGGACCGCACCTTCGATATGGTGTCCGATTCAGATGGGAGTTGGAATTGTGGACGTTTCATACAAAAAGAGGGGGAAAATAAAGTTGGTAAAAGTTTTTTTACCCCCCCCCCCCCCCCCCCCCTCCTAAAACCCAATTACCTCACCTACCCCCCTAAAATGGGGGTCATTCGAAAGATCTTTTAAAGCCCATTTCAGTTATGCTCTTACATTTTCATGGGTTACCCAAACGTGATCTATCGCGATGCTAAGATTTTGGCCGCTTTGGTTGAAAAAAACTTTGGACCCCTCTAACTTTGGTACAACTTTATTTTGGTCAAAAAAAAAAAACTTTTTTTTTTTATATAGTTTGAGAATAGGCTCTATCCAAAGCGAAGGTGCGGTACGGCAGCTTTTTCTTGCCCCCCCCTCGACAAAATCTGTAACAAATGTATATATGCACATCTACTACCTTCAATGTCCTAATCTTTAGTAGATGGCAAATAATTTGGGGTTCTTTGTTAGGGGGGGGGGGGGGGGGGGGGAATATACACATATATAAATGCATATCCACTACCTTAGATGTCCTAGTCCTTAGTAGATGGCCACTGACTTGGGGTTCTTTGTTGGGCTCACTCTGAGCAGCGAAGGGAGCTTTTGGTAGGCTCTCTGAAGCAGGTGACGGGGGTAACATGGGTGACATGCCACGGACGCCTAGGCTCTCTGACGTGGGTGACATGGGTGGCATGCCACGGACCTCTGACGTGGGTGACCTGGGTGACATGCCACGGACGTCTGAGCCCTCTGACGTGGGTGGCATGCCACGGATGCCTTGGCCCTCTGACGTGGGTGGCATGCCACGGATGCCTAGGCCCTCTGACGTGGGTGGCATGCCACGGATGCCTAGGCCCTCTGACGTGGGTGGCATGCCACGGATGCCTAGGCCCTCTGACGCGGGTGACATGGGTGGCATGCCGCGAACGCCTAGGCCCTCTGACGTGGGTGACCT